>JAKSZP010000147.1:0-171909 GCA_022478985.1 Massospora cicadina
TTTGTGAGATATGTTTTATAAATTTGCACAGGGTTCATCCAACTGAGCAACAAAAGGACTATTTGGAGATTGCTGGTACTCAAACAAACACTAATAATTATTATTATGAAGCACTTGCTGCAGCAATACCCTTTATTTTATTTTATAACTAGCAGATCCTTTCTGCTCCGCCCACTACCTTATACCTATTAACAATTCTCCTTTTAAATCTTCTTATCTCGTTTATATATCAGTGACTTTGGTTGATACTTACCACTTTACTTAGACTATTTGGTTCCACCATATATTTATTGGCTCAGTCAAGTATACTATTCAAAAATTCACTATTGCCTTAGTTTGAGGCGATCTATTAAATATTCATCATATGTCAACATCGCCTTATTGCCTAATTAGAAATGATCTAAAAACTATTCGTTCTGACTCAATATTGCCTTTTCCTAAGGAGCTCAAAATTATAGACTAGTAAATCATGGTTGGCGGAGTTTAATCAATCCGCCGTGGCTATTTAGGGCTCATCGTCCAGTCATTATGAATCTCACTTATTATAAACTCTTGATTGAAAATTTTATAGTTCAAAACGGGGAATTTAATAATACGTGTGTAACTCATCAAACAAGTTTGAGCCTCTTTGTTCCATACAAGTCTTTTCTTTGGATCTTTCAGAAAATGGAAAAGGGGCTCAGCAATTTTTGCAAGACATGTATAAATCTTCTATATTATATGAGCATTCCAAGGAACACTCTGATGTCTTGGACACTCCTTGGGAAACAATCTTCTCTTTGGCTTTAATCTTTTATGTTTGTGGATTCAGCCTTCTGGAGTTAATGAAAAATTACAGATATTCCAGTTTTTTTAAAGAAGTGACCTTTACTCAGCTTAGTCCTTATATTGGCTATGTATAGTTTCTTAATAACCTCTTACAAATGGTGTAAATTTTTTAGTGAAAGTTCTACTAAACTATTTATATCATCCAAGTACATCAGGACGCAATACAACTTCTGATCTTTCAATATGGCATTTGTGGTTTTCAGAATGTTACTTTCATATTACAAAGACTTTGAGGCATCTGGATCAGTTGGTACAGCCCCTGCGCATGATGATTACGAACTTTTCTTGGTCTTCCTTTGGCAAATTGATCTGTAGAATATCCCAAGGTTTTATCCATTGCAGAGAAATACTTCACTTCTACAGTCAGGATAATGCATCATTGATTTGTGGTAGTAGATATGAATTTTCTTCATTTTTTGTTCAATATCCATTAGTCAATCACCACTTGATTTGAGCCATACTTCTTCATTACTATTAAAATAGGGCTCCTAGAGTCTTGATGACAGAACTAGAGCAAATGCACCACTAGTTTGCTGGGTTTCTATTCCACTACTGCCTCAGCTGCTTTTGACCATCAGATTGGTCTCAACCATATTGTTAGATTTTCCCCAGTGTCGACTTTATTGATTATGTTTTTTGCACATCCTAAGTCATGATCGTCCTGGGCAAAGAATTCCCAAAACTTCTCAAATATTCTAAGAACCTCCTCCTGCTTTTTTTCCATAAGCTCATCAAGTTGCTCTCAGTTGACCAACAAATTGATATTCTTGTCAACCCTTTCAGTCTTTCCATCTTGGTATGAGTCCCAATTTCATGGAATTTTCTCAATTCTGCTGACAGGATAATATAGATAAACTTGATGATCTGATTTTTCTCAATTTTCATTAGATTTCCGCTCAATTTTCCAAGAGAACACGAATTTCTCCATGACCCAGAATAACTATTCCAGGCGCCACCCATGGTTCTACTCTTAATTTTCTCCATAGACTACCAACTTCTCCATATAATTGCTTGGGTATCTCCAAAGTCAATACTGTATTGACTCTAAACTGAGATCCTAGTGGTGTGGTTTTAGCAGCTTCATTAATTACGAATTCCATATTTTCCAATCTTTTCTTCAGAATCTTTCTCCACTTTCATCCAACTATTTAAAGCGGATTGGGATAATGCCATCATTAAAATCAGATTAATAAAGTTGATCCTATTTTGTAAGTGGTGGGGCCCATTCTGTTGATATACCAGAGGCAGCGTTTGACCCAATATGGTCAGTGTATTTTCTTCAAAGTTGCATTTAACTCCACAATTTATAAAAAACTTTTTCTGAATTAAAATTTTATAGTTTTGGTTGGCAAAATATTATTTGGAGTGGAAGCCACCAAGAAACCAAATCTGATTAACAGTGTGCTATACACTCCAGAGAAGATGTAGTATCAGGATCACAGTCCCATATTCTTTTCTTGTGTTCAAAATCAGGCAAGATTTTCATTTTCTTTACAAAATGGCTGAGACAATCTTGATAGGTGCCCCGCTATCAGTAAATGCTTGTACATCTACTTAATTGATCATTATATCTGTGCCACGTACACTCAGAATATTGTAAAATAGTGTTTACTGAGTGTATAGCAGCTTTATTTGCTAAAATCAAGGGTGTGAATTTTTTGTCTGACAAATCAAGAAAAACTTCTTTGAATGCGCTTAAGGGAATTGACAGTTTTTGTTTCATCTAATTTGAAATCAGCCAGTTCATCCTGATTCTAAGCAGATTGGATATTGTCTGCTAGCTAATGTGCATATGGGTGAGCAACCTCCTTAATTATTTTGGGGTCAATACCATAGGCTCCACCTCTAGTTACAGCATTGACATCTAATTGAACACATGAAAATGCTGTTGTAGCACGTCGTTGTATACAACAGATCATTGATGTCAATGTCTTCGTTCATGATATTTGGCTGTCATGTTTAATCACAGCTCTAGACCAATCCACCTCTGAGCCATGGGCCCTTTCCTGACTCTTGTGCAGGTTTGGCTTCCTTAGCCTGCATCACATTAATTTGATCCTTAGGCTTCTTGATGAAGCACTGTGCAGCAAAGTGGCCCTACCCAAAGTTCTGGTGACTGCGCATATTTTACTTGTCTGTCCATTTTGAATCCCTCAGTTTTATCTCTCAGTACGCTCAATTGGGCATTTACTTAATGGGTTTGGCAAATTTTGGTTGTATTCGAAATTCTGACTGGCTAAGCTTGTAGCTTTGATTAGGGGCCTCGAATGTGCGCCTAGCATCTTCAACTGTTCACCATTTTTGAGAAGGTTATTTCAGTGACCAGCTCAAAAACATTATTCAATGAAAATTTTGTTAAGGCCAAAGAACCACTTAGAATGCGATCCACGTATAAAAGTTATTCACCACTTTTGCTCCAACCAAAATCTGTGATTCTTGGTATAATCAGTCAGCGAAATTTTCTAAGGTTTCATCTTTAAGGAATTAAATCCCCATGAATTCTTGTTTGTGTTTCAACAAATGCGAAGGACTTCCCAAACTTTTTCAAAATTGTAGTTTTGGCCTCGAAATATGAAAAGCTGTCTCCCTCAAGATAAGGGTAACACCAAGATTGACAGTCAGTATCCAATCAGCTAATGACTGTTAAATCTTTCTGTCTATTGCCTCACCCAAACATAGTCATTTTAAACAGGCGGGAAAGTACAGGTTCTTTGCCCCAATAAAAATTGGGCAGCTTAGCTGGACTAAATTATTCTAGATTTTCTCTTGCTGTTACTTGCAGCTCAGCAACCCAACTGACTAGAGGAATAATCTTAGGGGTCATCTCAATTTGGTATCAAACGCAGTAAGCACATTTCTGGAAGTTTTCAACTTCCCAAATGTATTTTCAAAAAGTATCTTCTTCAGCATCGTTTGTCACATATTGTTTATTTCGCATTTCTGTTTCTTCAGTTCATTGACTTGTTCCACTAGAAATTCCACATCTGAGCTGAGTGAGCGCAATTGAACGTGATGTCCTTCACGTCCCATTTTCAGGAATAAAAAAAACCCATATCAGTTCTCCTTCTTTTTATTTTTCAGAGATGTTATTTTTCTGAGTAAATAATTACTAAAGTTCTTAACTTAGTCTATTCTTTCGTTGCTCTTGGTAACTCTCTAGAGCAGAGAAGTCTATGACCAGCTGAATTAAAGACTTTATTATTGAAGGTTGCCAATTCTATCCATAGCACTCTTAATTTTTATTTATATTATAACATGGATTGGGCTATATCACTCAACTACCCCTGTAGTGAGCAAATTGGCGAATTATGGAAACTCTGCTGATTGTTTCCATAAGTTAATTGCACAGGTTCAGTTATGTTCATGATTCACATTGATTAATATTAAGATGTTTGACAATAGTATGGATACAAATATTATTAGCTGGATAAAATAAGCCAGAGTTGATTTTGTCCAGCCTTTAACTTGTAATGGTTCCATAAGATAATATATATGATGTTAAAAACTAGTCTTTCTATTATTTCCCAGTTTTTAATTGCATGGGTTCAATATTTTCACAATTTAAATTGATTGATAAACATATATGAGCAATAATAGTATTAGAGCTATTATTTGTAGTAAAACTCTCTAACTGCTCGGTATAACTTTCTAAGCAAATCTTACAGAAAAAGTAAAATTTGATTGCCCGCCATATTTTAGCTTTTATTTCCTCAGATTCTCCGCCAGATGCTCCAGTGTGGGGCAGAAGCGGAACTCCCACTGCTGTTTCTATCTGGCAGGAAAACAGGCTGGACTAGTTCACACAGTAATACCAAACTCTGGGATGTTTCATTCCTCCTAAGGATCTTGAAGCTCACCTCACTCATATCCAAGTGGTACATCTTTGCCACCTGGTGCTGCCCTGGAGCAACATGCATTTTGGCCTTAAGGTTTAACTATAGGAAACTTTCCCTTACCATAACCAAGCCATAATTAAAATGGCTCAGGCGGTGATGACTCCCGTCAGTTTTATTAATTCCGCCCCTATAATGGGGTAGTTTGATCTCAGATTAACCTTTTAAGCTGATGCCAAACTGCGCCAACTGTGCCCCTGGCATTCCAGGGTACCCCTTTCACCAAAATTTGGACCTAGCTCCCAGAAGATACCACTTTGGTGGTTCAATTTCTGGTTTGCCCACCCATCTCCTCCCTGGGGTGCTCCACCAGGAGCTGAAGACAGTTTGGCAGCCTATGGCTCCAACCCCATCTTACAATTTGTGGTCCCAAATGGGGCCACATGCCTTGCTGGGCCTCAGGCGTATGCCACAATCAGTCCTGAATTTATATAAAACCATCTTATTGATTCCACGTCACGACGTCATTCTTTCTGCCTCTGACTATCTGTTCTGGGCTAGAATTGAAGGCAGATGAACGATCTTTCCATCCTGTTTCGAGTTGGACCACTTGAAATTCAAGTACCCTTCCCCTGCTGCTTCTGACAGCTCCGAATTTTTTTCTTCCAGCTTCCAATCCACCGCCCACCCCACACCAGTTCCAGAATGAGGTATGGCCCTACCTCCCCCTCCCCCAAAGCCTGTTGCTGCAGCTGTTCCCACAGCCACCAACTAACCTCATCCTCATCCCAGTGCCACACACGATTTCTTCAATAAAGCACCAGCTTAGATCCCCGTTTGATACCATGCTTCCTCCAACGAATCAACCAAACCTCAACCATATGCTGATACCCCTATTAAATTTAACCAGAAACCATGGGAGTTATTGGCTGAAATTGACGAATCAGTTAATCTGATTGAAGAACCATCTCTGCAAATTGAGTGGTTTATTAATGCAGAATGGGACGCCAAATATTCCCTCATTTATATGCACTAAAGCCAAATGCCAAACCATTTTTCAGTGACCACCAGCTTTTAGTCAAAGAAGCTGCCACACCAGATTGTCATCCCCTCTGCAAAGCTGTCTCCAAATCAATGGTGATGCTCACAGGAGGTATTCCCCTCCTGTTATACTCTCAAACCTCACTTCACAAAGTAAGATTACAGTAAATAAATTGCAAAGAAATGTCAATGATGCTATCCAGAACGTGGTAACTGTAGCACAAAATCCTAAAGCTAAGATTACCCAACCTAATATTGTCATGTTCATAAAACTCTCATGCGCCCGCATTAGAGCTAAAAAGGCTTTGGCCAAATATATTAGCGCCATTTACTTAACTGGCATTTTCCATGAGATACTAATCATTAGGGATATTTACCACATTCCGCTGATGCTCTGACGCTCTTGCTCTCCACTTTGACATGTGCCCTACTCTGGGATGAGGAGGCTGCTGCCAAAGATGAGCCCCAATCTCCCCTCCCCAAACACCATGATTGGATAAGCAGTTTTCCTCTGTCCCACTTGGTTGGTTGTTTTCGTTTGGAGTTATCATTCAATCTGCTCATTTTAAGAGTTTTGTTTGAAACATTTAGTTAACTTAGTTTAAAGTTAAAAAGTTTTGGTAATGTCTGTCACTTGGTCAGCTTACCTCAAATAATTCAAAAATTACCATAGTAGAATATTTAAGCCAGATTTGGACCAAAACTAAAATTGGAATAATCCAAAACACTGATTTGACAATTAGGGACTTCTTCCATATTAGAGCTAAACTTAGTCCACTCTCAGATTCAGATGTTCCCAAACTAGTTCTCATCACGATGAACTGGTGGAGATGCACATCAAAGGCCTGATTCTCATCTAAGGATACCTATCCTTACTCTTTATACACAAAAAAGAGTCCACAATTATTGTACTGCAACAATAAATAACTAAAGATGAATAGAACTTATTAATGCTAGTTGGAATCGTACAATGATCTCTTTCTATATTTTTATAAGATTCTAGGAAATTAGTAGGGCAAACTTAGTTCCAAACTCCTCTGTTTTCGCCTCAGCTAGAAATTGCAGCTGTTGCCATAGAATTTTCCTACAACTTCTCTACCTGTGATTATCTTATTCATCAGGTTAGTGATTCCTCTGTTGGACATTCCAGAGACCTGAACTGGAAAGAGCCAGAATTTGTGTCCCTAATGTTCCTTCTCAATCACAGCAAACCACTATAATTGGCTAGCGACCTACCTAAATAATGAGACCCTTTACCCGTTATACCTGATCGCAAACCAACTGATTGATTTGCTAGTTGCAGGTGGCATCACTCGCCTCACAAATGCTAAGTGAAATTCTCAATCAGTTGGTGATGAAACCTGACTGATCCCAATTGGTAAACCTGATTATTAATCAGAAATCAACTATTAGATGCCCCAGTTTTCATCGGCAACTCTATCTATAAAGAACTTTACTCATTGTAAGGGTTTCATCCTGATAGATCCAAACCCATAAAAATCAAAATCCTTGGACATTACTAACGCAAAATTGAGGTCATCTAATATCCAATTCATTTACTAATGGGACTTATCCCCTAGCGAACCAAAAGATAACCTAGGAAGCTGGAAAGGTGGGCAAAAACACTAACATATCCCCCTCTTACAAAAATTTCTAACAAGAATAGGTCATGACAGGAGAATGCTGCCGTGCACTAGATCAAATTTTTTAGTTTAAAGCATAGCCCAGCAGAACTGCAATCAACACATCTCTGGACAACTTTTAGCATGCAGTTATTTCCCTTTTATTTCTTGCTACCACCTCCTCAGGCGCAGTACTCACAACCCACTGCTGTACCGGTCTAGTCAATTTACTCATGATGTTGTTAGTCCCAGAAAGCTATTTTCCCCCAGTCATGGCATATTTCCCATTGACATATTCAGGAACTTGGTTTGAATTCTTTGATTGCCTGATCCCCCTCCTTGTCCTTGACAGGAGGTCAGACCATCAATTTCCTTCTTGTAGCAAAATTAAGAATAATTAGTATTTGTTTTTGGTATTTTTTAATTTAATAACTTTTTTACTAATATCATTTTTCGATTTTCTTCTTTTAAAAAGAGCTATTTTCATAAACTAAAAATTAATTGCGCAAAAATTAGAATAAATTAGAACTTAATCTACACCCAATAGGATAATGTTGACCCTTATAAATTTCCTGACAACCCCTCTTGTCCATCTCATATGTCAAATTCTAACTCTTGTCACAATAAATATCTTAACAAACTTTCTGCTGAAGTGTCCATCTCTTCCAATGAATGAGGTTCTGCTTGGAAAAATCTTTTTTATGGTCCCCTAGGACCCATACTCCAAGTCAAGTGCATTAGTAATTTTTCTGTTGAACTACCAGAAATGGTATATAATCCTGTTAAACCAAGAATAGCGACCATCTCAAATGAATCATGGCCAACTAAACTTCTTCCATTGGCTCCCAAATTTGACTTTGATACTCTGCTACATTTGGCTTTTTTGTTTTTATTCTTATTATAATTGTTGAGCTCTTGAAGCAATGCCATCAAATATCAGTTAGTTATCTTGTGCTAAATCTGACTTGCTTCCTAAATTCCTTTTTGACTTGATCATTATAAGAAACAAGCTGTTTTTTCAATTGAACTAGCTATTGAGAATTGCAAAAATTTTGAGCTTTCCTATGCAAAATTAAGGTACTAAGTAACTGAGGCTCTCTTCAATGCTCTAAACACCTCTTAACTTTCAAGCATCTTATATCAAGATGTTGTAGCCTATGCACAAGAATTGCAGGCTAAGTTCTCTGAAGTTAGACCACAAAGCTTCCAGCCTCTATCAGATTCTTTCATTTGTTCTATTTCTGATTCCAAAAAGCTTGTATTAGTTGCCTTCAGGATGTTGTTTTATCCTCACATGACTACCTCATCTCTGGGACATTGTATCAATAACTTACTCTAATATCTCTAATCAGGGCATAAATTAGCAACCTACATCTAGTATTCCTTGCTCTATAAGAGCCCATATGACCCACGCTCTTGATAAAGCTTGTCAGCAAGCACTCAGGACTAATATTTCTTTTCCAGTGCTATATTGTGACTATTCAGGGTTGTTTGCTGACTGACTGTTTCTATTCTGTTGCTTCCCTCCCCAGTCTGGAGTATCATGTTTGGCAATTACCATCATTTCAATTTCTATCCCTCATCACATTTTCTTAGGGCTCAGCTTTTTCTTAACATACTTGGCTTTGAGTAGGTCTAGCCCTTGCTAGCATTTGATCTCAGATAGTTCTTTACAATTTATTTAATTTTACTGTTATACATCCTCCCTCCCTCATGAGGCAACAAAGGCGGAATCATCCCTGAATCTAAGATAACCAATTAAAAATAAAAACATATGTCATTTTCTATGTTTTTTATGTTTTTATGTTTTTTCTATATTTATCAACTTTATATTTTATTTTTCTTATTTTATATGGCACATGACCTTTACTAGGTTCATTGGTCCATCTTTTTATTTATTATTCCCCCAAACTGGTACCTAGGTAAACTCTGATTACTAGTTTTCATGGTTCTGAGGACTTAAATTTAAGACATAAACATTTACTTTGGTTCAGTAGTACTTTTTTAGGTCTTACCAAATAATTTTCAGAACATAACCTTCTAAATGGTTCAGCAGTACTTTGGGAACACTCTTATTATTTTGTTCTTGTATCCACTGCTTTAGAACTTATCATGGACCCTGTTAAATACTCTTCCATCCGCAAAATTCTTGAAGGAATATTAATCTATTGTCATCTTGGTGATAATCTTTAGCGGACCTGACCACAGTGCATCTAGTTTATTTCTTCTTATGAAGCCATGCGTGACAAAATAGGCTAATTTATCGCCTATATGTTATATGGATAACGCCAGTTGGTTCTTGTAGTCTATCGTCTTGGCTTTGACATTTAGTTTAAGGCCATATCAAATTCTTCTGATTGGTAAAAAATTCAGTATATTTTTAAAGTCAGATCATGTACTGCTCAACACTATCCCTGATGTTGGTTTGATCACCAAATTTAAATTCGTGATAATGTGGCTTTTTTTCTGTACAGCAATTTATGTGGAGTTTTTCTCATTGCCTTATGGTGATAAATATTGTAGGCTAATGTCACCAAACTGAAATAAGTTCCTCAAGTGAAAGTTTTCCAGTGATCAGGTTCCTCAGCAAGGGGCCAGTGTTACATTCACTCATTCTACCAGTCCATTTTTTCCAGCTGATAAGGTACTGACAAGACTATTCAGAGTCCCATTATTTCGTTTAACCTTGGGATCACGTGGAATTTGATTTCGTTCTGTTGTAACTCAATAATACTTGCATGCTTCCATGGCAATAATGTCTTGATCCTGTATAAACCATGTGATACATTTTGCATCCACTTTCGCCAGAGCCTTCATCTTGAACCATCTAGTCAGATGATCAATTGCAACTATAATCTATTTGGCTCCCCCGTGCTCATAGTCAGTAGTCCCATCACCTCAGTGGACACGGTATACCATGAAAATTGAGGGCGGACCAGTCAATATCAAACTGTGCTTAATGTGGTATGTGCAACTGGCACTTTACGCAGCAAACCAGATAATTGATCATATCATAATTGAGTGATTCCAAGTAATATTACTTGAAAATGTGGTCAGTTGTTTTCTTGGGCCTCCATGCCTGACAACCTTATGGGCATCTTGAACTATAGCCACTCGTTCAGACAGTTTCAGGTATAAAAGTCATTTTCTGTTATTCTCTTAATAATTGTCCATCCTTGGTCTTGATGTTTTCCATCACTTCTTAAAATGTACCTTGGATCTCTCAAAGCTTATTACCAGTTTCTCAATTAACCCCATTTTCTGAAACAGCTCTTCAGCATTTTGGTATATCACTTAGACCATTGGCAACCTTGATAAGCTGTCTGCATTCTGATGATAAGATCTCACTCAGTGGACTATATAAAAGTAGCAAGCTTTAAATTTCAGGGCCCATTGGTCCAGACGTCCTTCCAGTTACTTAAGTTTGTGCAGCTAACTCGGAAAAGTGTGGTCCATCACCACTTTAAAATGTGTATCATGAATATATACCCAAAAACTGCTTACAGGCGTAAATCGCCTCAAGGCATTCAAACTCAGTAATGGTATAATTCTATTATGCTGCTGACAACATTCAGCTCACATAAGCTACCAGATGCTCTTTTCTGGGTTCATCTTCTTGACGCAGGCCAGCACCAATTGCCATTAACAAAGCATCTGTCTGTACTAAAAACTCCCAATTAAAATTAAGATATTTCAAAATTTGCAAATTATCAGATACATATGTAACTTGTCAAAAGAATCCTGAGCCTCTTCATTCCAAGCAAATACTTTCTTTATATCCAGTAGCCAATGAAGAGAGACTTGCAACTCTCACAAAAATCAAATATGAATTTGAGGTAATACTGACCATTCCAAGGAACTCTTGGATATCTAGGACACTTGTCAAGATGGCAATCTGATCTATGGCTTCAATTTTTTTGGTTTGCGGCTGCATTTCATTGGAGTTGGTGATGAACACTAGATATTTCAGATCTTTTTTGAAGAAGTGGTAATTTCTCAGCTAATTTTAGGTTAGCCATGGACAGTCTCTTGAAGACTTTCTTCAAGTGGTATAGATGGTCAGTAAAGGTCCTAAGGACACATTTATGCCGTCCAGGTATACCAGGACGCTTGACAACTACAAGTCATTCAATATGGCGTCCATGGCACATCGAACGTTGCAGGTGCATCACAAGACCTTGGCGCATCCTAGTTGGTTGGTGTAGCCTCTGCGTAGTGATGATTGTGCACTTCTTGGTATTCCATTGGCAAATAAATTTTCTAATATCATGATTTTAGATCCATTGCAGAAAAATTATTTGCATCTCCCATTTGATCTAGAGCGTCATTGATTCATTGTAGTGGATATGAATCCTTTTTTGTTGTTTTGTTCAGCCTTCTATAGTCAAACAACACCCAATTAGAGATATGATTTTTCTTCACTATCAGGATAGGGCTTTCCCTGGGACTCAATGACGGATTTAGGATCCAGTGCTCCATTAGTTTGCTGTTTTCCTCTTTGACTACCACTCAAGCAGCCTTTGACCATCGTATTGGTATCAACCACATTTTTAAATTTTCCCTAGTGTCCACATTATGGACTATATGATTTTCACATTCTATGTCACTATCATACTGGGAGAAAATTATTAATACTTTTTGAATAGTTTGAGCACCTCCTCCTGCTGTCTTCTCATCAGATCAGTGAGTTGCTCTCAGTCAACCAATAAGTTAACATTTTAGCAACCCATGAAGGCAATCTCATCTTGGTAAGAGTCCAAAAGTTATTGAATTTTTCGTAACCCCACCATTGGGATCAAATGGACAAATGTAATAATTTGTTAATTTCTCAATATTCTTTGATTTTCCACTTAAGTTCACTGGGACAAATCGGATTCCCCCATATCCCAGCATCACTATCCCAGGCGCCACCCATTGCTATATTATGAATTTCTCCATGGGCTGCAGACCTCTTGATACAACAGCTTGGGTATCTTCAATGTCAACCCTATATTTGACAATTATCTACAATCCCAGCGGTATGGTGTATGACGTCTTAATTTGTAACAAATTTACTTCCATTCCCAGGATTTCCGCAAGTATTCCATTTTTTATCCAACTATTGGCAGCAAATTGGAAAAAATGCCTTCGTTGTAGATCAAATTGATGAAATTGTTCTTCCTGATAAGCGGAGCTTCCTTGTCTCTCTGACAAACTAGAGGCAGAGCTTGACCTATATGGTAAATGTTTTTCCTTGAAGTTGCATTTAGCTCCATATTTTCTTATAAAATCCATCATGATGAAAAAGGAATAGTTTTCGTTGGCAAAACTTTAGCTGGCGCAGATACCACCTGGGATCCAAATCTGAGCGGTAATACGCTATATGATTCACAGGAGATGGTTGTATTTGGCCGTCAGTTCCATCTTCCTTCTTATGTTCCATATTAGGTGAGATACTCATTTTCTTCACCAGCTTGGTCATAGCAATAAATAGGCGCCCCATTTTCGATAATCTCCCGCACCCATACTTATATTTGGTATATCAATATATGTACACTCATAGTACCGCAAAATGTTATTTACTGAGTATAATGTGGCATTATTTTCCGAATCAAGGGTGTTTTAAGAACCTAAATTAATATTCATTCCTTAATTGCGCTTAGGGGGATTGTCAGATTCGCCTCATCTAATTTGACCTCATCCAAATTTATCCAGATTTTCAGCGGATTGAATCTTGTCTATTAGTTGGCACACATATGGGCGAGCGAAGTTCTTAATTATTACAAGATTAATGTCTTTTCTTTTGGCTCTGTTTACAGCATTGATACATAAGTTGACCATTCTGCAAATCCGGTCTGTGCATTGTATTTGACAAACAGTTCATTGATGTCAATATCCTCATTTAGGATATCAGGAGGAATTGGTTTAACCGCAGCTCTAGACTGTTCCCTGTCTAGGCTGTGGGCCTTTTCCCTCTCCTGTGCTGGTTTGGCCTCCTTTGCCCAGACTACGTTGATTTTCTCCTTAGGCTATTTGCTAAAGCACTTGGAAGCGAAGTGGCCCTTACCTCTGAACTAGTGACAGCATATGTTACTCTTGTCTGCCCATTTGAACCCCTCAGTTTTATTTCCTGCAGTGTTTGATTGGTTGGGGCCTTAGCTGGTTTGGTCAATAAGTTAACATAAAAATTTCTGACTGAACTTAGATTGAATTTTTGTTTAGGGGCTAAAACATGGCTACTAGCATCTCAAAGTGATCCACCATCTGTGAGATGATTATTTAGGTGACTACCGTGGAAAAACTCAAATGTTGTAAATCATGATAAAGCCAAAAGACCACTTGTAATGTGATTCATTATCAAAATCGCCAAGATTTTCACTTTGACCAAAATCTGTGATTCTTGGTTGAATCTTACAGCAAAATTCACTAAGGTCTCATCTTTCTGGAATTGAATCCCCATATTTTCTGCTTGAGTTTCAACATACGTGTGGGCCTTCCAAACTCCTTCATTATTGCATTGGCCTCCAAATAAGACCAGCTAACTCCATCTAGATGATGTAACACTAAGTTTTGGCATTTTGTATCTAAGCAGTTAATGACCTTCATAACTTTTTGTCTATTTCTAAACCCAATCATAGTCATGTCAAACAGTCAGAAGAACGCAGGAGTCTTGTCCCAATATAATTTTGGGTAATTTTGGTGTGGCTTTGAATTCCTCCAAATTTCTCTACCCACCACTCCTGGCTCAACTACCTGACTGACTTGAGGAGTAGTCTCAGGGGTTATCTCCAAATGGTTGCAACTGCTGTCAGCTTATTCATAGGATCTTCCAACTTCCCAAATTCAGTTCTTGGGGTCTTTTCATTGGCGTCGGTCACCACATAAAGTTCACATTCACATTTTTGATTCTTTAGATCGTTGACTTGTTTTAATAGGCGTTTCTTGTCTGAGCTGAATGAGCGCAAACAAACGTTATCCGCTTCACAAACCATCTTCAGTAATACAACTTCTTTGACTAAATCTATTTATCCTTTTTTAATGACGTTACTTTCCCAAATATCTCATTGATAAACTTGGAAACTTCTTCTACTCTTTCCTTGATCTTAGTGACTCTCGCCTTAAATACAGCTAATTCTCTATAAAAGGCTAAAGACAAGGAGTTCTTTTTTGATGGTTGCCAATTCAGTCCATAGCTTTCTCAATTCTTCCTTATATGACATTGTAGATTAGCTTAACTTACTCAACTACCCCTGTAGTGAGAACAAAATGTTAAAACGTCTTGTTGATAGTTCCCAGCTTTTAATTGCACATGTTTGGCTTGTGCAAAAGTTGCGTTGTTTGATAGATATATATGATAGATAATAGTACGACAACTATTATCCTTAGTTGAATAATTAAATAGGATGTGGTCCAACGCTAAACTTAAAAAATCCACAGAAACTGATACAACATCTATGGACTTCTTCCCTACTCATGCTAACTTAATCCACTATCATATTCAGATACTCTCAGACTTAGCTCTCATCACGCTGAGTCTGTGGAGAATACATCAGAGGCCTGCTTCTCTTCCAAAGATATCCGATCCTTACTCTTAATACACACAAAAGAGTTTACAATTTTGTACTACAACAATAATCACTTAAGATAAATAGAACTACTTAATTCTAGTTGCAATCATACTATGAACTCTTTCTTTATTAATATAAAATTCTAAGAAACTAGTAGGGCAAACTCAGTTCTCAACTCTTAAGTTGGCGCCTCAGCCATGAAATGGCAGCTGTTGCCATTGGATTTCCATACAACGTCTCTACCAAGGATGGTCGTCTTCCTCAGGTTATAGATTCCTCTGTTGGAAATCCCTAGACCTGAAATGGAAAGAGTTAAAATCATGTCCCTTATGTTCCCTCTTAATCACAGCAAACTGACTATATTTGGCTAGCGACCCACTTAAATAATGTGATCCTTTACCCATTATACCTGGTCGCAAACCAACTGGTTGATTCACTAGTTGCAGGCGAAAAACACTAGGCTCTTCAAATGCTTATAAAATTTACAAATAGTCGGTAATGAAACCTGACTGATCCCAATTTGTACACCTGATAGTTAATCAGCAATCAGCTATCTGATGCCCCAATTTCATTGGCAACTCTAACTAGAAAGATCTAAAGCATTTGTATGTATTGATCCAGACAGATCCAAACCCAACGAATTACCAAAGATCACAGACATTACTAACCCAAAATTAAGGTCAACCATTATCCAAGCCTTTAATTTGTGGGACTTATCCACTAAAAAAAGGCAGATAACCTAAGAAGCTGGAAAGATGGGCAAAAGTAACAACCTATGCTGTCAATTAGAGCTTTCTTACTTTATCTGGCTGGACTTAATCCTCTTTTTTTCAGAGGTTCTCAGCTTTAGTTCCCTCCATGCTGAGTTAGTGGAGATCTGTTTCAAGGATCTGCTGCTTTTTTAAAGATATTCAATACTTATTCTTTATTCACGCAAAAGAGTCAACAATATTGTACTACAATAAATATGCTGAAGATGAATTGAACTTATTACTACTAATTGATCCGCTTATTAATACAATGAACTAGGAAATTTATAGAAATTTCAGCATCAAACTACTTGGTTGGGCCAAAGTAAGAAAACAGCAGCCATTGTCTTTTTATTCCCATTAAAGTCATTTAAGGCGATGTTCCTCTTCATTTATCTAAGGATTCCTTTGTCAGACATCCCAGAGACTCAAACTGGAAAAAGCCAAAAATGTGTCCCTAATGTTTCCGCTCAATCACAGCAAAGCAACCACATTTGCTAGCGACTTGCTTAGCTAATGGGACTCTTTACTGAATACAGCAGGTCAAAGATCAACTGATTTATTTACTAGTTGTAGGCGCCACCAATCGCCTCACAACTCTTACATTGATTTTTAAATAGCCATCAATAAAACCCGATCATTCACAATTTTTGATCTAAAAGTTAATTAACGAAGAACTATTAGATGCCTCATTTATATCAGCAACTCTGTCTAACAAGTTTGTAGGCATTTGAAGGATTGACCTAGCAGATATGAACCTTGCAAATTACCCAAAAGTTGCTGACATTGTTAAACGGGTATCAAAATAACCATTATCCAATTTTTTTTCTAGTGAGACTTATCCCATAGTATATCAGAAGAGAGCCTAGGAGCTGGAAAGGTAACCAAAAACCCAAAAGTATGGATCTCATTATTCCCTAATCAAGACGTGTTATTACAACCTGCATATCTTTTGTTGAGATGCCAGATTTCCAACATGGCACTTCAATTATCAATGCTGAAGTGAGAGGCATATTTGTAGAATTGGTGGTGTTGCAAATGCAAAGTCCAATACTATAGACGCCAAAGTAGTTCTAATGATTGACCCCATCTACTTGTTGTAGATGGTACAGGGTAAGATGTACAAACTTTCACAAATATCGCCTCAACCATCCTGCTAAACCCTGTTCTACATTAATTGAGGAACTTTTAGTTAAACTCATCATAGGTGCTAATACCGCGAGGTCTCATATTCTATTTGCTCAACCTTTAGGTATGAGGTACCCAGAAAGAATGACCTGGTTAGCTTCAGCTTTTTCTAAGATTTGTAATTGATATTGTTTCACAGAGGGGTAGGTTGGTTTACCTATATAGATGTGGGTAATAAAAGGTTGCAAGTCATTGTCATTTCGCCCATGTGCATATTGATTACACAAACCTTGAGGCGAGCGTCATCAATAGCTGGAGAGTTGTCTGATGCCAAATCATTGTCATTCATTATAATAATAATTTAGCCAGGAAACTTGGGGTGTTACCTGATATTGATCGCAAATTTTGTTAGGACAAAGGGTGGTATAATCCAAATGTCCCTTGATAAAAGCTTAATACAACTGAAGTATTAGGCGAAAAGAAACTTGAAAATGATTACTTTTAACTAGAATTCTTCACTCAAAGGAAAACAATCCTTGAGTACTTTAACCAGAATATGTCTTCACTAAAAAGATAATGGAAGGAAATATATTGAAAATGAATGCCCTTTTAAATATTAAATATATATTTGAGATCAGGGAATTATCAAAGGGTAAAATCTCCAATCGCTTCCAAGATGAGCTCTATACTAAACTGGAAAGGAACTCTGTTAAAATCTGGTTAAGTCAATCAAAAATTAATTAATTGCATAGATTGGGTTTGACTCCCAACATTAGGTGGCTTTTGTCAAAAAAAGAACCTATTGTATATGTCAGGATCAGACAATAAAGCCAGGAGATTTAGATAAAGTTAATTGGAAAATTATCCTCAACAATTGTTTCATCTAAATCTTTAGATCAGTTTTGAATCCCAACATCATATTGACTCTAATCCATTATTCATACTGCATCCTGACACCTAATCAGATGGCTCAGGGGGATAAGTCGTTAGTATATCTATATGAACTGAAGTAAAATGTAAAAAAGGAGGTAAGTACCATAGGCACATCCTGAGGTACCCTGCCTCATCACCTTCATTACATGCTTTCAACAGAAAAAGGTCAGATTTGCCATTGATCATATTAGCAGCCTGGGAAGCTGGTTGACTATTAAAATAGTCCCACATAGTAGTTACACGAAGGCGTTCTGCCTGTAGTAAAACTTCCATATTATCAACTTTTTTGGGTAGCATCCGGAAATCTCACTTTCATGTTAATATTATTGTTCACAAGGGACCTAACATTCTGGCTCTGGGTATTTACTTTATGTTATAAAGCTTTTAGGAGTAGATACTATTCCGTATCAGAGTGAAAAAGTCTGATCATATCTGCATCCAAGCTCTTGAGGTGGTATTCATCAGCTTCCATAAATTTGGTTAAACCTTTTACTTGATAGTCGTGGAAAAGTATAATATCTAAAAGTTGGCCAATATGAGCTTTTAAAGTGGCTCGTACTTAGCAAACATCACTAGACTGGGTTTAAAGGCGTCTGAGGCAACCTAAGCCACAAACAATTGTAATACTTCCATTATAGAAATCTTTAATGGTGTCAATGAATTAATAATTGTTTAAATCAATCTACAAGGAACTGATACGAGCCTCCTGAAGTGAACACCACAATGTGAAATTAAAGCTGAGGTATCCGATTTTGACGGCACTGGTAATTAAGCTAAAACTAATAATGCCATTTTTGAGGACATCTACCTTAGTAAACAACTATAAAACGGACACTCTTTGGCAAGAGGTATCTATATCATAAATTACAGCAGAACACAATGTATTTTCAGGTTCTTCCAAAGGCTCAACTGCTCACTTTGTTAACCTTGTTCAGCTAAATTCCTTCTTGCAACTTATGAAAAAGATCCCTTCTATAGCAATTTTATATGACCACATTATCCCACACCGGATTACTTAATTCTGTTTTATTTAGATTATTGGTTTTATATCTAATTTAGCTTATTGATTAAGCTTTAGACAACAATCTATTTATTTTGTCTATTTGGTGATAATAACCACTCAAATGGTTAATTGTAATCCCTTGAGCTCTCTTTCCACTTGGCGTAACTTTATGAGCAAGAACTAAAGGAAAAAAAGAATCTAAATTTAATCATCTGCCGTAGTTTTTCTCCAATGTCATCAGATACCCCATCAGCTGCTCCAACGTGGTGCAGCGGCGAAACTCCTCCCCACTTTTTTCCATCCAACAGGAAAACTCCCTCAGACTGGCTCGCCCAGTCATACCAACCCCAGTGATAATACATTCCTCCTAAGGATCTTGACACCAACCTTGCTCAAACCCAAGTGGTGCCCCCATTGCCCCTAGTGCTCCCCTGGAGCAACATGCGTTTCAGCCTTAGGGTCAAATTATGAGAAGCTTTTCCCTTACCATGACCAAGCCATTATTAAAATAGCTCAGGCGGTGTGTTATCAATTGTTTCATTGATTTCCGCCTTTATAATGGGGCTTTTTGATCTCAGCTTCACCTGTGAAGCTGAAGCCACCACTGCGGTAACTGTTTCATGTTTACCAAGGTACCCCTCTCTCCACAATTTGAACCTGGCTTTTAGCAGATACCACTAGGTGGTTCAGTTCGCTAGTTTACCCACCCACCAGCCCCCTTAGGTGCTTCACCAGGAGCTTATGGAGGGTTTGGCAGCCTATGGCTCCAACCCCATTCTACAATTTTTTGTCCCAAATGATGCCACACGCCTTGCTGGGCCTTGGGAATATGCCATGATCAGCCCTGAATCTAATAAAATTGCCTTGTCAATTCCCCCTCATGCTGTCATTCCTTCTGTCCCTAACCATCTATTCTGGGCCCGCATCAAGGGCGGGCAGACGATCTATCCATCCTGTTTTGAGTTGTACCACTTGAAACGTAAGTGCCATTCTTAACTGCTTCTGATGGCTCTGAATTTTCATCCGTCACCTTCCAATCTGCTGTCCACCCCATTCCAGCTTTGGTATAGGGTACAAACCTACCTCACTCTCCCCCAAAGCTGTTGCTGCAGCTGCACTTGCAGCCACCAATCAGCCTCCTCCTCACCCCAGTGCCACACACGATTCCTTCAATCAAGCAAAGCTTAGACCCCAGGTCAATACCATGTTTCCTCTAACAAATCAACCAAACCTCAACCATATGCTGATACCCCAATTCAATTTAACCAGAACCCATGGGAGTTATTGGCTGATATTAATGAGTCCACAAGTATTATTAAAGACTGCACTATCCATCTTGAGCGGTTTGTGTTTACTGACCATGACGCTATGCTACCAACTTGCTTATATGCCCTTCAGCAAAACGCTGAAATGTTCCGTGGCAACCACCAGCTGGATGTTGAAGCAACGGCTAAATGAGATTGTCATCCTCTCCAGAAATCTGCCTCAAAATCACTGGCAATGCTCACAGGAGGAATTCTTCATCTCATTATCCCCTCAACCGCCAATATGCTCCAAAAGAAGATGTTGACTAAATCTCACAAAATTTGCAAATGATACCATCCAGCATGTAAAAGTGGTAGCGCGGAATCCTAATTCCAAGATTACCTGCACTAATATCACCACATTTGTAAAGCTTCCCAATGCGCGCATGAAAGAAGAAACAGCCTTGGCAGTTACATCAGGTTTTTAAATTCAACTAATGTCTTCCTGCCACCCCACTCATCAGAAATTTTTATCTCCACATCCCACTGATGCCCCAACGCCCCTGCTCTCTGCCATAGGCCGTGAACTGCTTTGGGGTGAAGCAGCGGCTGAGTATGAGCCCCCTAACTTCACTCCCCTTCCACCATGATTATGTAAGCGGTTCCCGCTTTGCCACCTGGTTAGTTGTCTTTGCGTTTTGTGTATTGTCCGCTCATTTTGGGCGGTTAGTTAATTTTGTTCAGTGAGAATTTATTTGTTAGCTTTTCAAGTTTTGGTAATGTCCATTCCCTGGTCAGCATACCTCATAAAAAAGTTAATTGTAATTCACAGAGGATTATATCCAATGATATTTAAGGTTACTATTCCATTGGGGATTGTTGCCAACAACATCTATATGAGTAAGTTGGCTCAAAATGGCAATTACTCATGTTAAATTGTTTAATTTAGTAGCCAACATGTGGGCTGATATGAATGGCAATTTAAATACATTAATCTTTATGAAAAGCAGCTGGAATTTTTCCCAGAAGTGAACTAATATCTTTTTTTTGTCCGCTAGGCATGCTGAGACCATTATGGTTACCACGACTTACTCCTAACACATGTCCTCCCTTACCTTCGCCTATAAATATTACCTATTTTTAATTATTATAAACACCTTATACTATATCTTATATGTTTTTATATTTTGTAGTTCTTCTGCTTCTTGTTGAAGGGAGATTTTGTCTAAGTATCAATACCAGAGTGGGGCCAAAGTCACTTGAACCTTTAAATTGCCAGAGTGTTGCTGAAGTCACTTGCCATAATCATATCCGCCAGAGTAGGCCAAATCTATCCATTAGTCAAAACTAGACTAGCTAATTGTCTTAATACAATTTGCAGGTCCATATTTAATTTCTAGAGAGTCAGAAGTTAAGCAAACCTGTGCAACAGTGAAAACCATGCAGTTTTTATAACTTACCATTAAATTTTAACCCAAATAAGCCGATCTACTAGCGTACCTATTGTTGCATTTTATGCATAATAAATAGCACCCAAAAGTGGTAGACTAGTGAAATATTAATCCAAATTAGACTAATTGAGCGAATCTCTAAGGCTTGGCGGATTACCATTGTTGTTAAAATCCACATGATTGTATTTGAGGTTATAACGGAATACCATAATAAAAATATGGTTTATCATACTAAATATTTTATGCCGGCGTGAGTGACAAGATATATGATAAAGATATAGCAACCAGAGTTGATCTAAACAACCAGGCCAAGAGCTAAAGCAATTACTAGATTGAGGGGGTAGAATTTGTGCCAGTGGGGTTATAGGATTTGATATACCATATATGTAAATTTAAGGCGCCAAGGCGAGAGCACCAAAAGAAATTTAATATAGCTTTGGCGACTCCCTATGAAGTTGAGGGTTGTGCACTCAAAAATCCTTAGGGCATCAAATCCTATCTCTAATCATTAGAGAATATAAGTATTAGATAAATGTAGCATGAGTTGATGTTTGGTAAACTTACTTGCAACAGTGGTTAATCAGCATTTCACACCTTACTAACCTCATTTTCTGGCCCAGCGCTGAACATGCTGAATCTTTAAAGACTCTAATTGATTGGCCGTGAAGACTGAGCCTACAGTATCAAAGCCAACTTTAACTTGTTGGAGAATTTCACTCAATCCACAGATTTGACTCACCCTACCATTTCACCCTTTTAATAAATACCCAGTCTATAAAACTAATTATTAAAGAGCAGTCAATGCAGCTGCTGCCCTTCAACTCTTTACTACGCCAAGCTCTCCATATGGCAATTAAGCCACTTTTCGAGGGTATACTCATTCTGAGCTTTCCAGAGATTTTCCTGAAGAAACGAAGTTTAATAAAAACTTGCTTCTGCAGCTGTTTATGTGTGCGTCAATGAGTTGAGATCTTCACTTTAGACTCCTCCGCCACAGCCCTGCAAACTAATAAAATTATTCACTTTTGTTCCTAAACTTATGACCTTTTCTGAACACCAGCTTTTCAAACCTGGTAAGGCAATAACACCGCTCTGGCCTCATTGACTATAAAAACCAAAACCTCTCACTCCTTCTTCCCCATGCCAATGATGCTCCAGCTCCCTTTTTGTCAGCCTTTGCCTGTACATGATGATACTGGTGCTGGATGAGTATTCCTCGACCCCTCTTCCCCTTTTTATGGATGCTAAAGCCAACGACGCGGCCTCAAGTTAGGATTATTAAATTTATCTATTAATTAATTTGTTTTTCACAACACAAATAAAGATGCGTGGAGGACTTCCCTTTAATTGGTTGGGCAACACTAATGCTAAAAATGAACGAGTGGATGCATGAGGGGTGTCATATAAGCAATTTACGCCAGGGGGAGGTCTGATGTTCAGATTTCTGACTGACTGAGGCGTAACAGTGGAGGTATTGTCCAAGGTTCTGTTCCTTCTCTCAGTTTGACCATCTTATTTTTGATGGTAAGCTAATGATTGACAGAGTTTGAACTAAAGAAGTTCAAGAAGGGCACTTTTACCCGGTGGTAAATCATGGTCTGCAGTTGCTTACTATCTCATTTAAAAAGACTTAACATAGGAAAAATGTTTTATAAACAGAGCTGTCATCTTTTTAGGTAATGACTGTGTTACAAGGGATAAAAATTGTGAACTTATTAAGGCAAAAACCACCATAATGATCACATCTTGAAACTTGGAGTAAAATAGCTCCCTGATGAAGTCAACAGATACTGAGGTCAAAGCCCATCATACTGTTGCAGTTAATGCAAAATATCTTTCTTACACAGATCAGTCAGATTTAGGGCAGTAGAAGACTATTCATCTAGAGATCCATGAGGGATCTCCATAGAGGAGCCTAGACAGTTTTAATGTGTTTGATATCTGAATATGTGACATGAATGGAGTTAGCGCAAACCTTGGCTCACTTAACCTGTGAGAATAACTTTAGACTCAAGTGGTCTACTCTGCGCAGATAGTAACTGGATAACTTTCTTTACTATCATAAACATTCATTAAACAAAGTCTCCTCTGATTCTACCACTTGTAACATTGATTGCTTTGATAAAGTCCGCGCCTCATGGCAAACCAATTGTAGACACTCTTAATTGTATTTAACTTTTTTTGACACTTGGGACACAATGGAAACCAATCCAACCTCTTCCTTAGCAGCTAACCTCCAAATAATCTTGCAAAAGAGAGTGTCTTTGTTCAATCAGGGCAGATATCATATTGAGTTCTGGATACTGAGTATTTTGTTAATGCCAGACTGATTGATGCCAGTTACTTCACTTAAATCAATATAACTGTAAAAAAGATAAACCTGAGGATCTGTAAAAAAGGTTTTTATTAAAAAGGTGAATCTTATACTTCAAGGGAAATTGAGGATATATAAATTAATAGAGTATTTAAAAGTATTTTGTGTTAGGGTTTACAATATTGAATTTTTGAGATCCTCAAGTCAGACGCCATCTGGTTTATGCTTTAGTGGCTCCATCCATTTGGGCCAATTCCTGAATCCGCGAGCTCCTTCTTCTGGTGGTTATCCCTGAACCTGGATGCTCAAGGGCGCATTCATCTTCACCTTCTTCTGGGTTGTGGTGCGTTGTATCTCTACTGGTATTGATATATTATCAGCTTTAAATCTCATTTGACTTCTTTTTGAGCAATGTCACTCCTTGGATGTGCCTCACTTTGTGGCCTTGAGTGACTCTCAAAATTGAAGGATAGCATGATTTGGTAATAATAACTTTTGATCCTCAAAAGCTCTCATCTGCATAATCTGGTTTACTCATCATAGCATCATCAGCGGAATGAAAATTTATTCTTGCCCCCTAAAGGTATATAAGGGGGTCGATTTCATAGGGTTTTTTTTGGAGGTGACGTCATCTTCATAAAGTAAATCTCTGGCTCGTCAGGGCAAAAATTATTTCACATGATATCTTCCTGATTAAACTGTTAAATTCTTTGCTCGCCTGCATCTATAAAAGGGCTTTAATCGCCCCCATCTGCATTAAGCTAGTTGCCTATACCTCCACCAATTTTGGTCTTACTTTCATTTATATCACTGTTCAAGGAATGACTTGTTGCAATAGTCACGGCCTCATCAACAACAAGTGGAATTATATTGGGTATTAAACTCCATGAGAGAACCAATCACCTAGACTTGAGAAGGAGAAAAGAATTTATTTAATTAATATATTAAAAAACAATAATTGGTAAGGATTGACACACCAATATGAAATTTCCATGAAATTGTCTTGAGCCCAGGTTACCCCAAACAAATATCCTTTCTAATTAATGCAAGTGTTATCACAATTTCGGGTAATTAATCCATCATGTGAGGTTTAAAGCAATAATTATGTACTCAAAATAGGGTAAAAATTAAGAATTTGTCAATGATTAACCTAAGTAATACCAAGTTTTATCTGAAAGGGGTCAATTATAATATTTTTACTATCTATCAAAATATGCTACAAAGGCATTTTTAGATATGTAATGCATCTTTTGACAAAGAGGTGCCCATACAAATCTCCCCCTCTATTAGTTTCATTAATCTTTTTTTACTGAGTTTATATTGTTGTATGTAAAATATAAAATCTACTATTCTATAATAATTTAAAGATATGCCAGTTATATCTCTCATTTTGGTACTTTATCTTTAATAAAGACCTTCACTGGTCTTATTATAGAATAAATACTCTAGCCAATGGTACTTAAATGTGACTTGGCACGCTAAAATAAATAGATACTGGTTGAGAGTCCAAGGCCGCTACAATTATTAACCGTTTGAATTATTGAGCACAGCACCATTGAGCCACAAAAATGGAAGCCCATCAGGCTGGTGCTCACTATAGGGGATCAGCCAATGCTTATGATACCTGAATCTTTTTGATCACACCAAGGAAGACAACCAATCTATAGTGTAAATTGCTGGGTGCACAATGCAAACAAAGAAGATTCTCAAATGTGAAATTTGCCTTGGTCACAACTGAAGTTATAAAGAATCCAATGGAGATCCCATATGCTCTCCATCTAACCTAGATTCCCAATGGAGAAGTTTGGAACTTACTTTAAGGAGTCATAAACCCAGGAGAAAGGGCCATACGCATTGGGGCATCCACTATAGATAGGACTCTCTCAAATTTATATAAATCCAGTGCTCTCCAAGAGACATATGAATCAAGTTCAAATTTATCCCACTAAACTTTGTGATTCATAAACCCAGAACTTTACCATATACTTTATTCATTTGGAGTCCACAACGAGGAACTCCATCAACATCTTATACCCAAGGACCTTATAAATAGCCTATAACTGGTATATAATTTAACATCTAAAAGTATAGGGACATCCTCTGACTTATTGAAGCAATTTTTTTATATCGTTTACTAATCAACTAGATGGGACCATCAATTCTGGAGTCATTTGTGTATGTAGATAGAGCTATGGTTTTCCTTAAAAATAATATAGCATAATTGGTGAAATAACATAGAAATTACTTGAATATTTTGCCCAAGAGCATCAATGACAAGGCGGTGAATCCTTGGTGAAATGGCGGCCCATAATTTAATATCTGTCATGATGAGGAGAAACAGATCAAAATCTTCAAGTACCAACTGGCACATGCATTAAAACGTAACGATGAACTTGAAGCCCACAAAACTTAAAGAGCTCCGTTGATAATACAATCTTTTTTTGCCTAATTAGCCCATGTTAAACAAAATTAGTTACCCTGAGCGATTTGGGTATCTACTCATTTAATTGCAGAGCAACATAAAAAGAGAGCGTTATGGAGAAAATTACTTAGTTGAGAAGACAATAATCAAATCTTCCATCGCCTTAATGAAACTGAGCAACTTCTGAATACTCTTACAGATAAGATGAAATTCAAAACGAACAAGACTCCTCAGAGCACAGCATGCAAAGAGATGAAATATTACTTGAAATAGAGATTATAGTATTATAGGATGCAAACAAACTTTTGCATACTTACTGCTCATCTGCTCATCAACAAATCTATGATTGGGCATCCACGTTAAGAACTTGGAAAAAATAAAGTCGTTTTTAAAAGTTGATTAATCTTTTTGGATGCCATACATAGACTTAATTTAGGAAAATGGAGCAACATTTTTACCCTAGACAGAACAATTATGTCGACTCTCTCAATAAGAACAGAGTGACATGTGTACTAATAAAACTTCATAAGAAGCTTCTGGAGGACACTTTGTAACAGTGCTGGAAACCACTACCTTTAAATCTGCCCTCAAGGACATATTTGCACCCAAAAACGGGTGTATCGCATTTTTCCTCTATATTTTTAAAGCTGTGATGGAAGGTTTACCTGATCATTAAAATGTAAAGTTCTTGTATTGTTTAAGCTGTATGGCTTAGGAGGATATGCTATCTAACATGGAAGACCTGAAAAATTGGAGTGAAAGGATGCGCTTATAAAAGGGATCTGGTTCCAAGAAAAGCTTGATTATGAATCAACAATCCTTCATGAGTATTGCGCTATGAAAAATAAACACATGGCTATATTTGCGGGTTGCTTCTATAACAGGGCCTAAACGCTGGTGACTTTAAAGATGCTTACATTTGACGATGCCATAGCTGCCATTGTTGTTGGTTTACATAGTAGTCCCAACCTAGCCATGCACGTCACATATGTCAAACAAAGCTTCAATTCTTTCTTAGACATAAAAGAAGCCCTTCTTGATGTGGTTGATACATATAAGCCAGAGACCTCACAAAAGGCTTCCACGAATCCCAGAGTGTAAACCCTTGAGGAATCGAAGCCTAAGAATGAGAAAACCTAAGATGTAATTAATGCAAGAAGAACACACAAAGACATGTGTTTTAAGGACCCTTCCATTGTAAGCATGGAAAAGGGAGGTCAGAATAGGGTCAGGTAACTTTAAAGCCAGCCAGCCTAAATCACTTGAAAATGAAACATTGCAAACAACTTACTCACGTGCATTGAGAACAATTCCAGCGAAGACTCTGAAGGGGGTTATGAGGACAGAGGTTACTATACTTTAGGTAAACCAGTTGAGCTAACTATTCAAGGTTGCCTGAATGTCAATAATGTCAACAACGTTAAGGTCCCAGAGGACACTTACCTCAGTCATGTTATTGAGTTTATGAGAATAAGTGATACAGCCAGTGATGCTATAATTAAAACCTTTCCCTGTGGATCCATCCCACCTCATGCGTGCAAAGTCATATGGAAATCAAGAAATAATATTTCAAGAATGCCAAAAAAGCTCACTGCAAAGTTCCGCCTTAAAAAGTTTTAGCCTCCCACTAAAGTTTGGAAAATCAGCAAAAAAGTTGATTTAGTTCTTTGCGTAACATTTATTGACTGTCACCAAAATATGAAAATTGGCCTGAAGGTGAAAATAGTGGAAAGGTCAAAAAAATTAAAGGATGGAGGGAATACAAACAACTTTATTATGTTAGAAAGCGTAAATGTTTATAAGGCATACAGGAACAAAGCCTTAGGAACCTCTTTGGCTTGCTGTTCAGGGTCTTTTACTGCCTTCTGGATTAAACGCCTAGACATCACCCTCATTTTACTGCATCAACCTGGTGACCGCAGTGGCAGACGTAGCTCCTCATGATTCAGTAAGTGGGGAAGAGATCCCTGAAGGTAATTTCATTAATTCCTATATGCATGATGCTTCCTGATCATATCTAGTTTCGGTGACTTCAGAATAAGGTTCTTTTCACACTGATTTGAGATTTAGTTTGTTGAGGCTCAATTTGGGAGTAGGGATATTGTCTAACTCATCATTGTTTAATTTTGGGCTTGGGAGATTCTCGCTGGTGCTTGTTTACCATAAATCAAACAATTGAGGATTGAAACCACTGAAAATAATAATAAAGATAATTAAATTTCAAAAACTAGAAACCTAGGATTTTTAAAGTTTTTAGAAAGTGCTACTGAAGGTTATAAAAAAAACCCTCTTGATATCTGACGGTTCAGTATAAACTTGTATTGAGGGTTAAAGGGAATTAAATGGTAAGTTCATATCAACTTGGTACAGCCTTAATAAGGAAATCTCTACATTCAGCCTATCAAAGCTCGGAAAACTCGCTTCACTTTGGCTGAATGATGGATGGGGAGTAAATTTTTGGCATTATGTACCAGTGGGTAACAATTTAAAAAATTTCAGCCAATCCCCTTTAAAGAAATTTATTGCACCTTGGGGACCTCAAAAAGCCTATAAGAGGGGTGGTCCCGCTTTGGTGCTTGCTGTGAACTAGTTAGACATGAAGAGGAGCCTTCAATGAACTCACCAGGGTTTCTTTTTCTCAGGGAAATTAGACTTCCCAACTTGGTGCTATTTGCCATTTAGTATTTGTAAAGAGTGTTATCTCGATTTTTGGGGTTCCACTGAGAATAAGCCAGGGTCTTTTTGCTGATAAAATCATTTTTAATATTTAAATTGAAATTATCAGTATCGTAGACTTGTAAATGTCTGACATTTTCCCTTTCTGGATGATTCAGCCCCTTAAAATTCTTATTTTGAAGCATGGAGGGCAAATGTCTGACATCATATAAGCCTGACAACGCCCCCTTAAGACCCTGTTAGATGGGAGTATAGGGCTGGAGGAACTGGCATGCACTCAATTCACCATTGTCCCCTGACTGACGTCAGAAGTGAATTACTTGGAGTTCACCTTGTGAATGACTTTATTAGGTCCAGACCAAAGAACGTCAAGCTTATTCTGTTGAACTATGGGTTAATTATGAAAGAAGAGAATGAGATCACCTATTTTATATTAGGGTTTGGAGGGTTTGCTGACATCAAATCGGGATGTCTCCCTTCCAGTGGTGGTGACAATTTTTTGAGTGGCTAGAACTTAAACCAGACAACTTCATCAGCCAAGGCCCTTATAGTTAAATTTCAGTTCTCAGGAGTGGAGGTTTCAAGCAAAGGCCTAAAGCTACTTATGAGCTGGAGAGCATGTCCATATAGAGCTTCAAAGGGGACATTTTAATTACTCGGTGGTAGTGTCAAAAAATTGCTTTTCTGGTGACAGTGGGATCTTCTGGTTGGAAGGCCAACCAGTATGATGACTGTTCAGCCCTTGCCATTTTGCCTTAAGCTCAGGGCCAGCAGCGCCCAGCTGACCCCTTGGCATAATAACTGCGCCATTTGGAATCCCATATTCTAACCTCCAACCAAAAAATTAAATATAAATATAATCAAAAGGTAGATTAGGTAAAGGGAGATATTTATTGAAAGGGAAGCGTCAGGTATTTATACTATTTACAAAAGGGCTACTGCATCCACCACTGTCCCATTGACTCATCGCTGATTCTCCAAGCCAGCCACTCTCTCAGCTTTCCTTTAAGCTACTCTCTTCCCTGGCGTTGACCCTCTTACCCCATCCTTTCCAATATCAAAATTTATTAGGTTGGGATAATCCTCAGCTAGAGTCGCCAGTAAACAAATAAATTACTATATAAATAAATATTGAATGTGAATTTGACTTAATAATAATGCGCTGGAAACAGCATCAGTATATCAGGTAACTCGGGACATTCCAGCTTCACATTGACACATAGAAAACTCATTGTGTCAATTGTTTGGATCGCCTTTCTCAGGCAATATTTGATTATTATAAATGAATCACCGGATATAACCTTGGACTCTTAAAATTAAAAATAATCAGTTTCACCAACATTACCCTCCGATACAAATGTATATTTGGCTATTAGTCGCTAGTGATCCTTTTACAAATTTAGGCCAGTGATTGGCTCCGCTTGATCCTAACTATTGGGATTGTGGGGGTGTTATCACGTATCCCTTAATTTTTTGGCCAGGTGACCCAAAGTTTCAGTGTGCTGGATTACCTGTTTTACTTCTCTTGATAAAAAGTCTACTTCCAGATACTTCATCTAAATAGAAAATTTTTATTAAATTGTATATAAATTTTTATTTGGAATATCCAATAAGAGAGTAGTCTTTATTTTAGAGAATGGCTCATTTTAAGGGAGTTTTTTGTTCAGTTAATCCCATGCTAAAATCTATACTCATCACAAATTGAATTCAATTATAGGTTAGTCAATTTGGCCTAATAGGATTCTCTCGCTTCATAAATCTTGTTTGAACCATGATACTAGGGCGTAGGATGTCATCAGGAATTTTCCCTGATAAGTTCTTAGTTACTTGGCTAACTCAGGTTAAGTTCCCATCATTGAAATCATTCAAACCTCCTATTTGGGTTTAATCTCAACAACGCCCCCTATAGATCTTGGCATAGTGAGGAAAATGAATGGAGAAAGTGACTATGGATGCAGTTAACTACTGTAACATAAACATCCTCTATGATTGAGTTTTCATTGCCCCACCTATAAATGACCTTGTAAGGCCAAAACCAGTTGGTTCCCAATTTATTGTCGTGAACTCCAGGCCAATGATGGAAGAAAAGAACTAGGTCACCTAGTTGGAAGGAGTGTAGGTGGTCATGCTTATCATTAAACTGGCTAGATTCTCTACGTGTGGTAGTCAATAAGTTCTTAAAGCTAGAGCCTGGAGTTATATAAATTCATTAGTAATGCTTCACATAGTAACTTCAGGCGCATCCAGGGATGCCTGATCTAACATGGCCTACACTCTAGAGGGCAACTGAGGGACTTTGTCCATACAAAGCCTGGAAGGGTGACATCTTAATGATTCAGTGGTATCTTATTTGGTAGGCCAGATTTGCACTAGCAAATATTGGGTCCAGTGCAGAGGTTCAGTCATGGGCACTTTCCAAAGAGTGGCCATTAGGGTACCATTCGCCTGCTCCACCAATCCATTGGTTGCAGGATGGTAGGGAGTGGAAAATATCTGGGTGGATCCCAACATCTTGGCTAAAGAATTCACCAGTGATGATCGGAAATTTTGCCCATTATTGGAGAGTATTATGTGAGGGCGCCCATGCGGGGTGAAAATCCAATTATATAAGAAGGTGGATGTAGCTTTTTCTAAAACAGAAGGTAGCAATAAAGCTTCAATCCACTTAGTTAAATGATCTACGGCCAGGAGGAGGAACCAGTGACCATTAGAGGCTCGAGGGAGAGGCCCCACAACATCAATGCTAATAATATTGAAGAGTTCACAGGATGGAACCACTGGATGTTGAGTGGGGATTAGGTCCATCTTGACACTGGCATACCAGGTAGGACTCCAATACATCCTGGATTGTAACGATCGTTCCTTCCCAGTAAAATTGAGTCTTGAGCCACTGGTAAGTTTTACAAACTCCTCCATGGCCAACTTGCCGATGTCCCTCCAATATGGCGTCTGTTTGCTTGAAGGCCATACATAGAGGACCCATTTTTGAACATAAGTTTCCATAGTTGGCCATTTTTGAATTGAAGACCCACCGATTTTATTTGATAATTCCTTTTAAAAGGTCAGGGATTCGTCTTACCATATTTGTGGTTGAGCTAAAAGGTCTTAAAGTCAATCATCCTCAGCGGCAGTTAAAGTAAATATGGGCATATGTAATAGGCAATCTACATTTTGATTTGTGGACCTGGTTGATGGATGATGGAAAAGTCGTAGTTTTAAAGTTTTAACGCCCATCGTGCTAACCTCCCATCAGTGTCCTTCATTTTCTGTAACCTTGCAGGGAAGCATGGTCAGTAATTATAGTAAAATTTTGCCATATAGTTAAGGTCATAAATGCTTAATAGCCAATAATACGCCAATCATTTGCGTCCATAACGCTATAGTTGCGTTCAGCTTTGGTTAGAGTTTTGTTATAGTAGGAGATAGGATGGTCTACCAAGTTTTTGTCATGCTGCAATATAATGGCACTGATAGCTATATCATTAGCATCAGCTAAAAGGAGAAAGGGTTTATCAAAGTTGGGATGTATAAGTAGTGGATAGTGGGAGAGAGAAACGTGTATTAGTCAAAGGCCTGCTCTTGATATTCTTTCCACTGTAAGGTATCCCTTTATTCAATAAATATACAAGAGGTTCTAAGATGTTGGCACAGTGGGGGATGAACTGGCAATAATATCTCACCATCCTTAAGGAAACTTGTACATCTCATAGGGATTTAGGGGAGCATTTTGGAAATGACTAGGAATGTAAGTCCCGATGAACATCCTCTAGGTGTTGATCGGGCCATCTTTCTGTTCCTGAGCAATAAAGTACTGATGAGGATGGCCATACCCCTCATTACTCAGGGCGATCTCGCTCACATGGTAGATGAGCGCTGGATATTAGCCCTTCAGCTTTGGATCCTGCTTCCAGTACTTGCACTCTCCACGGCAGAACTGTTATGGGGAATTAGTAAAATCTGCACTGAGATCGCCAAAATGGAATTGATCACAACTATTTGATTGGCAATCAACATTATACTCAAATTTCAAATGGTCAAAAAGGTATTAAGGCTGAGTTATCATTTGGAATACTTGACGGTTGCAATTCAGTTTACACAATGATCAAAAATCTTCCCCCTCCCAAATCTGTCAGGCATCACCACCGATGAGCAACTTCCTGCCAGAAAATTGGGCATTGCGCCTGATGCAATACCGCTGACCGCAATTTGGCTTGTCACCAAATTGTGTGATGTTGGCCCCCAGGGAACTAACCCGCCCATTCCCAAATAGTTCACCACTTAGGTTGAAGTGACCGCAACTCAGCTCATCGCCAAATTTTGCAATGTCAGTCCCCAGGGAACTAACCCACCCATTCCCAAATAGTTCACTGCTAAGGTTGAACTTGCGGAACCTGATCCTGGCTTATTTTCCCTCAAAATTGATGACTATTTAATTGGGAGCATCGCACTGAGAAGATTGTTGGTCAATTCTCTTCCCTTAAAATCTTACAATAAAAACAACCTCACAAAAAATTACGTTTTTATCTGTTGAGAATTAAGCTTCTTTCCAGTTACATATCCGTCATACCAGCAGCAGTGCCCCTGACATTCTGGTTTTCCACTTGAATAACTGGAATCTAGGCTGGCAGGCCAGTCTAATTCTCACTTGCTGTCTGCCTACATAATTGGCCAACCATAAATCTCTACCATTTCCACCTTTCTCATAGATATTGTGCAGCAATGGTCCCTTCTTTCCAACTGATTCAGGTCGTAAAGAAGATTATCCCTGCCCATGTTAGCCCCATCCCATTCAAAGCTCCAAAACCATACCCCATAGTAGCCACGGCTACCTTGCCCATGTCAGTAGGGTCTGACACCTCAACTTGCAATGAGTTTGTCCTTTAAAGCCCAGTAGTTTCCCAGCTGTCGCCCTTCAAAGGTGCAATTCCTATGGAACTGGAATGGAATCTCATTGAAAATGGGGAAGAGGCCGAGGAAGAAGTTATCCCGGCATCCCAGAAATTGTGACGTTCCATCCAATATCTCATGGCTTGGAAAAGATATCTGGCCTATAAGAACAGTTGGGGCAAGATGCGCAATTGCGCGAATTTCTTAAACCTGGTCAAAATGTTCAACATATCCCACCCCAGGATTCTCTGTTTCCCAAAAACCTGCATCAGTAATGGCAATCAAGTCACCCAAAGCGCACAAGAAGGTGGATCTTGAACAGTTTCCCAGTGATAAGGCTCTTCCTTTGAAAAAAGGAAAGGGTAAGTAAGTCCCGGTGAACGTCCTCTGGGTAATGATTGGGCCATCTTTATGTTCCTGAGCAAGAAAGTACCGAAGAGGATGGCCATACCCCTTGTTACTCAGGGAGATCTCGCTCACATGGTAGACGAGCGCTGGATAATAGCCCTTCAGCTTTGGATCCCGCTTCCAATACTTGTACTCTCCTCGGCAGAACTATTACAGGGAATTAGTAAAATCTGCGCTGAGATTTTTAAAATTGAATTGATCGCAACTAATTCAAGTGGAAATCAGCCTGATACTCGGATTTCAAATGGTTGAAAAGGTATGAAGGCTGAGCTATTGGCAGAAATGCCTGATGGTTGCAATTCAGTTTACATGATGATTGAAAATCTTCCCCCCTCCCAAATCCGTCAGGCATCACCCCCAATGGTCAGCTTACTGCCAGAAAATTGGGCGTTGCGCCTTATGCAATACCGCAGACCGCAACTTGGCTCATCATCAAATTGTGCAATGTTGGCCCCCAGGGAACTAACCCGACCATTTATGAATAGTTCACCACTTATGTTGAACTGACCACAATTCAGCTCATCACCAAATTTTGCAATGTCAGTCCCCAGGAGACTAACCCGCCCATTTCTGAATAGTTCACCACTTAGGTCAAACTGACTGAAACTCGGCTCATCACCAAATTTCACAATGTTAGTCCCCAGGGAACTAACCCACCCATTCCTAAATAGTTCACCACTTAGGTTAAACTGACCGCAGCTCGGCTCATCACCAAACCTTGCAATGTCAGTCCCCAGGGAACTAAACCCGCCCATTTCCAAATAGTTCACCACTTATGTTGAACTGACTGCAACTCAGCTCATCACCAAATTTTGCAATGTCAGTCCCCAGGAAACTAACCCGCCCATTTCTGAATAGTTCACCACTTAGGTCAAACTGACTGAAACTCGGCTCATCACCAAATTTTACAATGTCAGTCCCCAGGGAACTAACCCACCCATTCCTGAATAGTTCACCACTTAGGTCAAACTGACCGCAACTCGGCTCATCACCAAATTTTGCAATGTCAGTCCCCAGGGAACTAAACCCGCCCATTTCCAAATAGTTCACCACTTATGTTGAACTGACTGCAACTCAGCTCATCACCAAATTTTGAAATGTCAGTCCCCAGGAAACTAACCCGCCCACTTCTGAATAGTTCACCACTTAGGTCAAACTGACTGCAACTTGGCTTATCACCGAATTTTGCAATGTCAGTCCTCAGGAAACTAATCTGCCCATTTCCGAATAGTTTACCACTTATGTTGAACTGACCGCAACTTGGCTCATCACCAAATTTTGCAATGTCAGTCCCCAGGGAACTAACCCGCCCATTTCCAAATAGTTCACCACTTATGTTGAACTGACCGCAACTCAGCTCATCACCAAATTTTGCAATGTCAGTCCCCAGGGAACTAACCCACCCATTTCTGAATAGTTTGCCACAAAGGTCAAAATTGCAAAACCTGATCCCAGCTTATTTTCCCTCAAAATTGATGACTATTTAATTGGGTGCAAAACACTGAGAAAATTGTTGGTCAATTCTCTTCCCTTAAAATTTTCCAAAACAACCATACCAAAAATTCCGTTTTTATCTGTTGAGAATTTAGCTCCCTTCCAGTTCCATATCCATCATACCAGCAGCAGTGCCCCTGGCATTCTGGGTTGCCACTTGAATGCTCTGGCATCTGAGCTGGCAGGCCAGTCTAATTCTTACTTTCTGTCTGTCTGATAAGGAACTTGTCATCCATCAGAGATATTACAGCTTTACTTACTTTATGATTCAAAAAATTCATCGCACTCTGGAAGAAAGAGCATTTTTGATGTCTTTAGTTTAACGGCAGCTTCCATACATGCTTAGAACTTGATTGAGCAGATCTAGATGTTCAGTAAAAGTTCTCAAAAAACAGTAATATCATCAAGATAAACTATTACACAGGAGCGTTTTAAAACGCCTAGTAGTCTGTCCATAGCGCGTTGGAAGGTAGCAGGGTCATTACACAACCCTTGAGACATTCAAGTTGGCTTGAGTAATTCTTCACTTGTGATTAGAGTGCATTTTTCCCGATCTTCAGGTGACAAATCTACTTGCCATTATCCACTGGCGAGATCCATAGCTGAGAAATAGTGGAACCCCGTCATTAAGCATTAGGAGTGTCTATATGCTCCAGGGGGTGACTATTTTTTCAAGTGATAGAGTTGAGGTGGCAATAATTTATAACAAAACGGTGACCACCATTTTTTTCCAAATTAATAAGAGTGGGGAAGCCCATGGACCTTTGTAGGGCACAAGTAACTTGGCCTGCAACAGTTGCTGTAACTCTAAGGCAACTTGAGCTTCTTCCACTTTGGTTTTTTGATATGTTCAGGATTTAAATTAAGGGTGATCCTCAGTTTTGATTAAATGATTACCCCAGACATTTTCCAATAGTAATTTGGTCAAGAGGGGAAAAATCGCCATACTCCTTGAGAAGGCCTTTTACATCCTGGCATTTGTTTGGGGTAAGAGTATCCTCAATTCTATTGTCAACCAAAGCTATGGTGGGTGGGGGATCAAATTCTAAATCCTGTAATTAGCCAAAAGAATTTACATCAGCAATACTTTTAATTGGACATAGCTATAAGTAAGCTATAGGAGCATGTCATTGGCCCCTGAAGTTTTAGTGTTTATATTCACTGATAGAATAGAATTATTTTCCATAGGAAGGATCCAAAATCCCCGAGAAGGTCAACACTTCCTTGATGGAAGGGTTTGAGTGTCCACTAAGCTCCAAAATTTGATCAGGAGGGGTAAGAATCCGAGTCCTCATATCTACAATAGCTTGTGAGTCCAAGGGTATTGTAATAGAATGAGGGGCATACAGAGGGATCCCCTCTTCGGCATCCACAGCCTCCTGGGGTAACTTAAATTTTCCCCCTAGGACTTAGTACTCAATTTTGCAAATGAAGGATGGGTATTCGAAGAAGCGGGCAAATTTTTTAGAGCTTTTTTACTTAAAGGGGAATTTAAATAGTAATAGAATCTGATACACTAGCAGGGCTAGGTATTTTTCCTTGGGGCTGAAGATGCGTTAAACTCTCACATAAGTTGGACCCCAATAAGCAACTCATAGTTATCATTTTCTAGCACAGCGGTGGGGGCAGTAATTAATAACTTCCCAAAACGTAGGGTAAAGCAGAATAGGCTCCTATCGCCTTAGTAGACTGACTATATGCCGTCTCATATTCAGCTTCTCGAATCAAGTATGGAGCCATTTTTATCTTTTAATAAGCTGAGAGGACGTAACATTAACTGTAGAAACAGTGTTAATTATTTCAAGGATTTTAACCTTAAGGACTACTACTTTGACTTGAACTACCAACAATCCAGATTGGGAGTCATAGCTAATAGACTGTCATTAGGGCTTTGAAGTGAAGTAAGCGGGGGATTCTGCTGTGGCCAAGCTTGGGGCTGTTCAATGCGTATAAAAGTTTTATCTACCAAGGCTTGGCTTTCTAGGAAAAGCTGACCACCAAAATATGTTTTGGTAACTGACCAACATAGAAGTAAGAAAGATGGAGCTATTTATTTCTTTAAACAGAAAAACTTCAACTTCTGACGACAACTAACACAAAGCAACTGGGAGTATTTGGCATACAGCTGGAACTAGAACAAGGGTCTTGAGGCATTTGATTTTTCATCAGCATAGGGAACCTCTTGCCCTATTATGACTAATAACTAAAGACTTACATTGAAGGATGCGACAATTAGCTACAGTGTAATTGTTTCTTCTGCAAGGAGTGCAGTATAATTCAGGTGTAGGAAAAATTAAGGGGCGTAACTCCCAATACGTGGGACCAGGGCTTATTGGTGTTAAACTAAGGTGGCCCGACGTGTTTATTTAGTTTGTCAGAATTTCCAATACACCATCTTTAATATGGAGGAGGGACGTTAAGTTAGACTTCACCGCTTTAAGATAAAGTAAGATATTAGGCATATCTTTAATGCTGAAAACGCAGCGGTATTTGCATTGTCTAATGTAAGATGATTCTCTAAAACCAGAGTTTGTGCTTTGAGGTAAAAATGGAGGGCGAAACTGCTGATATCTTCCCCATAATCAAGGCAGATACTCATAAAGGTCTATTTTTTGTTAATTAGAGTTAGGTCGCTCCCAAATTCCCAAGGCAAGGCATTCTTGTCATCAGTCCAAGTACATAAATGCATCAGAAGGGGACCATAATGTCTTGAGCCATAAGGCTAAGACAGTTAGTCAAGTGTTTAAGTGCTGGATGTCAGTGGCTTCTACCATAGCATTTTCATAACAATATTAAGAAGAAGATACATCCTTCACCTGGGACATACTTATCTTTGAACAATGCTTTGAACATGCCAATAGGGGGTTAATGATTGAACAACTTTTATTGACATTGGGGGACCATTTTCACCTATATGGGAACAGTTATTGCTGGACGTTTATAAAGATGGAGGTCTTCCACTTTATTTTGTAAGGTGTAGATATTCTTAAATATTGAGTCTACCCAATTGTGCGTAGCCTGAAGAGCCAATTTGGTGGCAACAAGAAGGGATAGCTGACGAATTTTGCTTCTGAGCTCAGCAGCCACATCTCAAATTTCAAGTTGGTGTTGCACAAGGGTGAGAATACGTTGCTTCATCCCAAGCATCATAGCGGGTAAATTTCCAAGAGTTTAAGACGTTCATGATATAAAATGAGATAAGATACTGGACAGCATTGTTCATAGTTGTGATTACAATTATTATATTTCACAGTGAACTCAGGGTGAACCTGGCAGGGAGTACCACTTTTGTTGGGATTGTGGGGGTGTTCTCACGTATTACTAATATTTTAGGCCAGGAAACCCAAAGTTTCAGATGTCAGATTACCTATTTTGCTTCTATTGGACAAGAAGACTATTTACAAATACTTTATCAGGAGAGGTAATTCCTATTAAAAATAAACCAATTTTTACTTAAAATAAGAAAAAAGTAGTCTTTAAAATAAGTCTGAATCTCGTTATAGGGGATTTTTGTTCAGAAAATCCCCATGCTAAGTTCTAGATTCATCAACTCTCTCTTTACGCTCATTGTAACTTTCTGAGCAAATTTTACAGAAAAACAAAAGTAAACTTTGATCATCCGTTGTAGTTTTCTCTGATGTCCTCAGATACCCCACCAGCTACTCTAAGGTGTGGGCAGTGGTAAAACTCCCCCCACTGTTTTCCAACTGGTGGAAAAATGTGCTCAGACTGGCTCATTCAGTCATACCAGACCCCTGGGATGATTCGTTACTCCCAAGGATCTTGACACCCACCTCACTCATACCCAGGCAAAGCCTCATTGCCCCTAATGCTCTCCTGGAGCAACAAGCATTTCATCCTTAGGTTCAAATATGAGAAACTTTCCCTTACCACAATCAAGCCATTATCTAAATGGCAAAGGCGATGATTCTTTCTGCCAGTTTTATTAATTTCCACCCCTATGAGGGGTAATTTAATATAATTCACTTGTGAAGCTGATGCCACCACTGTGGCAACTGTGCCCCTGGTATTACAGGGTACCCCTCTCCCTACAGTTCATACCCAGCTCCAGTGGATACCACATTGGTGGTTCAGTTTGCTGGTTTGCCCACCCACCTCCCCCTGCGGTGCTCCACCAGGAGCTGATGGACACTTTGGAAGCCTATGGCTCCAACCTCATTTTACAATTTGTGGTCCCAAATGGGGCCACATGTCTCACTGGGATGCAAGTTCTTGCCACAATCAGCCATGAATTTAGCAAAAATGCCTTAACAATTCCCCCTATCACCATCATTCCTTATGCCCCTGACCATCCATTCTGGGCCCGTGTCAAGGGTGGTCAGACGATCTGTTTGTCCTGTTTCAAGTTGGACCTCTTAAAATGTAAGTACCCTTCCTTAGCTGCTTCCTATGGCTCTGATTTTTTGTTGGCCAGCATCCAATTTGCTGCCCACCATTTGCCATCTTTGGTATGGGGCATGATCCTACCTTTCCCTCCCCCAAAGCCTGTTGCTGCAGCTGCGCCTGCAGCCACCAATCAGCCTCCTCCTCAATCCAGTGCTACATACTGTATGTCTTGTGGAACGTCCTTTGGCTCTCAATCGGGTCATCTTTCTGTTCCCAAATAAAAAGGCACCAAAGAGGATGGCAGTACCTCTCATCACTCAGGGCAATCTCGCTCACGTAGTAGATGAAAAATGGGTGACAGCCCTTCCACTTCGGATCCCACCCTCAGTACCCACACTCACCTTGGCAGAAATGTTGCAGGGAACTAGTGAAATCTGTGCTGAGAATACCAAATTTGAAATTTGTTGAATCTAATCTGGGTGGTAATCTGGCTGATGGCTGAAATTCGAATGGTTGTGGAAGCATGAAGAATGAGATATCAGCCAGATCGCCTGATGGCTCCAATTTGATCACTAAACCAGTAGAAAAAATACTGAGTGTCATTGATGAGGGTTCAAAGCCCTCGAATAGTAATTTGGGCGTTGTTGCCAATGTGCTGCTAATGACCAAACGAACAATTAAATGACTGAGCGTGGGAAGGTTGGCCATTCCAAACCTGTTCCCAACCAAATGGACCCGTCCCTATATGGGATGGCCTTGGGGGATTCCTGTCGCTTTTTGGGCCAAAAGCCATTATGCTAACCATCAGAAACGTAGTTGAGCCCTGAATCGGACGTTTGAGGTTGAATGACATAGACTCGCCCGCCGCCAAATTTTGCAATGTCAGTTCTCAAAGAATAAACCCGCCCATTCCCAAACAATTCGCCAGTTAAGTTGAATTTGTGGGCTCCAACCCCATCCAGTCACTACCCAATTAACCACTATTTAATCAGTTTTATAAAAATGAGAAAATTGTTGATTGATTTTCTTACTTTCCTTTCCAGATAAAATTTTACCAAAAAACCAGATTGTTATTTTCATTTCTGACCGCATCCCAGATGGCATTTCCCTGTAGCCTGTCGCCCCACACTCCGGGTGGGCTTTACCAGTTCTTCTGGTCATTATGGCTCCCTCCATTGTCAGTTGGGTTCAGCGAGTCTGATATTTTTGGCTCTACAACCCCGTTCTCACAAACTTCCAGCAGCAATACATGAGGATCATATGGCCTTATGCTCATCAATGGAAAGAAAGAATCCATCTCCTTGTCACCCCTGATGAGATGGCCTCACATGCCAAGAATCTTGTCAAGACTATCACAGCAATACCACCCCCTTCAGTTAGACCTACTAAGTGGGGAATGGGTCCAGTGTGGTTTGTCGTTAGGATACTCCTCACCTTGTTGTTGCACCACTACTTCGTGATTTCACATTTCTTGGCTCCATATCAAGTTGTATGGTCAGCAATGCCTCTGGCATTCTGACTTGCTTTTTGGGTGCTCACGCATCCTGACTGGCAGGCCAGTCTAAACTTCTTCTGCCGTTTCCATGACAAATACACTCCCTCTAATCAAGCACTGGCTTGGAACCAGCCTGAACCCATGCTTCCTCCAACAAACCAAGTAAACATTTTTCATATGACAATTCCCAAATTCAAATTAACAAACCCATGGGAGTTATTGGCTGAGATTGACAAATCAGGTACTTTCATTGAAAACCATCCTACAAATCAAGTGGTTCGTTAATTCAGAATAGGACTCCAAATACACCCTCGTTTATATGCCCCAAAGCAAAATGCTGAACCATTTTACAGTGTCTACAAGCTTGCAGTCAAAGCAGCTGCCACGCTATCTTGTCATTACCTCCGCAAAGATGTCACCAAATCATGGGGCAATAATCACAGGAGGTATACCCTCATGTTACACCCTCAACCCTCACCCCACAAAGTAAGAATACAATGAATCAATTATACAAAGATGTCAACGATGCTATACAGAGCGTGGTAACCATAGCATGGGATCCTAAAGCTAAGACTACCTGAACCAATATTACCACATTAATTAAACTCCCAGAAGCCCGCATTAAAGCTTAAAAAGCTTTAGCCAAATATATAAATGCCACTATTTAGCTGGCCATTTTTATGAGATACCAATCATCAGTGATATTGAACCACATGCTGCCAATGCCCTGAAAACCCTTTTCTCTCTTCCTTGACCCATGCTCTACTCTGGGATGAGGTTGCTGCTGATGAAGATGAGCCCCCTAATCCTCCCTCCGCTTCTTCCATGGTCAGATAAGCAGTTTTCCGCTGCCCCACCTATTTGGTTGTTTTCATTTGCTGTGTATCATTCAATCCTCTCACTTTGAGCGTTTGTTTGAATCAATTAGTTACGTTAGGTTTTAGTTCTTTAGTTTTAATAAAATCCCTTGTCAGCTTACCACAGATAAATTGAAGATTTTGACTCATCACAAATCAGGGATTCAATTGTAGGCTAGTATCTTGGCCAATATGATTCGCTCTTTTTATCAATTTGGTTTCAATCCTGATACTAGGGCGTGGAATCTTGTCATGAGTTTTCCACAATAAAGGCTTAGCTGTTTGGCCAACTTGGGTTGGTTCCCATCATTGACTCATTCAACCTCCCCTTTGGGTTGGAATCCTGACACTAACTTCCAAATTCAGCAAAATGCATAGATTTGTCTTAAAACAATTTGGGGAGTAACCTACCATGTATTATTGCCATACAAAATTTAAGCGTTAAGTCATTATGCAATGATTGGAATTTTTCATTCCAAGTAACAATAAATCATTGAAGTTTCAACATAATTAAATATTAAAATTTCATCACGCTTAATCGAATGGTAATCCTCCTAAACCTGCCTTGGCGTGTGAGGTGGGCATTTTGGGCTTGCCCCTCCCCGCCACAAACAATTGCCAGAATCCTCACCTCTGGTTTGGGGTCACACCAACGTGCTCATACTCTCCCTTGCTGAACTGGAGGCACAATCTCGCCACCTCCTCACCCACCATTCAACTACTCCATCATTAACCAGAAGAACCACCTGTAGTGAGTGCCACTGTCAGAAAATTACTTTTCTGGAAACATTGGGCTCTGCTGGTTGGCAGGCCAACCAGTATGAAGGCTGATCGTCCATTGCCTTTTTGCTTTAGGATTGGGCCCAGCAGTTCCGGATGACCCCTTGGCATATCACCCTCACCAGTTTATGTAACCCTAGCCTAAGCCCCAACAAACATAATTAATATAAACTAAAATCAAAAGGTAGATGAGGCAATAGGAGATATTACAGAAAGGGAAGCTCCAGGTTTTTATACTATTTACAAAAAGGCTACTGCGTCCACTACCAACTTATTGGCTCATCACTTGTTCTTTCAGAAAACCATTCTTCTCAGCCTTCTTCTGCGCTAAACTCTTCCCTGGCATCGACCCTCACTACCATCCTTCCCAATATCTGAATTTAGTAGTTTGGATCATCCTTAGACTTGAGTCACCAGTGAGCCATATAAATTAAAATATGAACAGATATTGAATGTGAGTTAACTTAATAATAATGTTCCAGAAACAGCTTTGGTAACCAGGGTAACTTGAGACATCATGGCTAAACACCAAACATATGCTTTGACTAATAATAGTCAACTATTTAGATCGCCTTACTCAAGCAATAATTGTTTATTATAAACGAGGTTTCAGAAACAACCTTTGTCTGCCTTAAACTCGAAATAGTTGGGTTCCACCAACATTACTTAATTGATACAATGGATCATCCTCAGCTATTAGTTGCCGGTGATCCTTTTACTAATTCAGCCAGTGGTTGGATCCACTTGATCCTCACTTTTTAAACTCGGTGAAATGCATAATGTCTCGACCAAATTGGCAGATCAAACAAACATGCAATCATCATACCATACAATATTTTGTCAATAAGCCATTCTGAAAATATTGACTTATTTCATCCCAAATAATAATAAAACATAGGTGGATATTTTCTGGTTAAAATTCCTACATGTAGCTTATTCTGTAGGCAAGCAAAGCTCTGGGTAAATAATGATTCAAGTGAGCAGTATCAGAGGCGGCATTCTTCTATAAAATAGAGATAATGGTTCCAGTTAGTGCATTCCACAGCCCTGTTTTTGGATGGGTTGTATTGGGCTGTGAGACTTTAGTTTAGTGCCAAAAAGCTAAGTTATTTCTTGGACTATTTGCGAGGCTAAATAAACCCATTTTCTAAAAGTTGGATTGTGTGATTTCATGATGGGTGAAAAAGGATTGAATAAGGATGAGAGTCATGGCTTTTGCAGCGGCAGTGGGGATAAAAAAGATTTGACCCATATGGTCAGATGGTCCATGACTAAGAGGATATATTTATGGCCATGCAATCCAGTGGAAAGAGAGCTTATCACATCGATGCTAGCGATACTGAAGGGTCCAGTTGTGGCGATAACTGAGTGTTGATATCAGAGACTGCCTTGGTCTTTAGATTGGAAAGCCATACAAACTACTAAGTCCTCTTGGATGGTTTCCACCATTCAGTCCCAAATAATCATGCATTTAATTATTCTGAGTCTTCATTAACTACCCAGTGTCCCACAGTAATATGCCCATTAGGATAATGTCAATTTGGGAAGACTGGCGGACATAAAGGAGCCATTTTATTGACCCACTTGTAGAGCAGTCCATCCTTGATTTTAGTGTCTTGGGGAAACTTTAAGACTCAGCTTGGATCTCAGAAGTTTCATACTCCCAACGCTCAGGTCAACCAATTAGGTCATATAATTGGTTCTCCCTGAGTGTTAGAGCAGATAGCAATGGCATCCTAGAGAGGCTGTTGGCATTTTGGTGGACTGCGCCCATGCGATAATGAAGATGAATTCATAGCTCTGTAGTCATAAAGCCCATCAGTATATTTGGCATCTAGGTTCTTAATCTGCTGGAGCCATCAGAGAGAGGAATGATTGGTGATGATGGTAAAGTGGGTTCATGGAGATAGGGCCAAAAATGTATGACGACTACCAAAACAGCCAGCAGACCTTTCAGTAACGCTATAGTTCAGTTCAGCCTTACTTAGAGTCTTGGAAAAATAGGCCATTGTGTTGTTGACTGAAGGTTGTCATGTTGGGCTAGGTTAGCCCAATGGTGACATCACTTGAATCCATGAACAACAAGAAGGGCTGGTCAAAATGTGGGTGGAGTAAGATGGGCTAAGTACAAAGAGTGGTCCCCAACGCATTAAAAGCATATTCCTCTTCAGGCCTCTACTAAAATAGCACGTTCTTCTGTAGTAAGTAAAATAGATGCTATAATAGGTCAGCAAACCAAGGGATGAACTGAAAATAGTAACCCACTATCCCTAGGGTCACCTGGATAACTCTTGAGCTCTGAGGGCGAGACATCATTTCTATGGTGTCAAATTTTTCTGGTATGGACTGGATGCCAACCTTTGAAACTTAGTGTACTAGAAGCTCCATTTCCAACGGGAAAAGAGCACTTAGAAGTATTAAGCTTTATAGAAGCCTTCCAGAGCTAATTGAAAACTTACTTAAGTTGATCAACGTTTTCATTAAACTTCATGAGATGAGATTATATTATCTATGTAGATGAGGACACACAACAGCTTCAAGTCGCAGAGTATCCTGTTCATGGCGTGTTGGAAAAGTAGCCAGCGCGTTACATAGGCCCTGGGAATCCTCGTGAACTCGAATAATCCTTTATCAGCTATGAGTACGCACTTAGCTCAATCATCAGGGCGAGCTCCACTTGATAATATCCACTGGCAAGGTCCATTGCAGAAAAGTACTGCAATCTGGCGAGCAGCCATAGGGTGTTGTTAACTTATGGCAGAGTTAACTCTTCTTCTTGGTGATGGAGTTGAGCATTTGATACCCATCACCACCTGTTGGCTGCCATCCTTAATCCATACCAGCATGAGAGGAGAGACTCAAGGGTGCATGAAGGCTCTAGGAGCTTGGCGTTGAGTAGTTGTCTGAGCTCCACCGCCACTTGGCTTCTTTGACCTTGCTCTTTTGGTAAAGTCAGGACTTGAAGTGGGGAACTCCCAGTTGCCACATAATGTGAGACTCCGTTCATTCACCCAAAGTCATAGGTTGAGGCCAAAAATAGGTCTGAATACTCCTCAAAATTTTTGAACTTTGCTCTATTGGTCTTATATGAGATCCTTTCCAATACTTGTGTTGACCAGGGCCACTTATGGGGGCGTTTCCAACCCTAAGTTCCTTAGGTTCCTAAAACTACGGACGTTGTTGACAGCCACCATTGATACAAGGCAAACATAGGCGGCAGGACTGTTTGGGCCTACTACAATCATTTATACATGACATAATTGAGGGCAAAGACTGTAAAGACAAGGCTGGACGTTGAGACCAAAAATGTCAAGTTGCAAGGCCTTCGTGACTTGAACCATACTCTGACCAACGCTGGGTACTGTCGAGATATTCCCAGGTTGGCCCTGTGTATTTTCGTGATGCTCACCCCTGCGTTAAAGCCAGGCCATTAAAGTGCGCCATTTACATTATGAACGTAAACAGTTCAATTCAGTTGATTGGGGAGCGGCGTTTTGAAACCGTTCTATTTATAATATTACAAAAATGTTTATGATCAATTTGCATGAATCATTCAAGTTCAGACTATTACGAGTAACCATACCATGCCTGATGGTAGTGTGCGCTAATAGTTCGTTTAGGCTTAGAACCTCTCCAGCATAACGATGGCTCTTCCCCATGATTTAATTTATGATCCATGAGATCAACTTTCCTGGTTGGTCATGTTTCTAGTAAAATCTCCTATTAGTTTTGTGTTTTTGTATGGTTCCTTGGGCGAACCTGTGCCTAGACCTTTTCATGGAGATTTCCAATAACGTTGGAAATTTCATTTTAACAAAATTGACTACACTATCTGGTGCACCTCTGTGATGCCCTGGTCCCCTCCAGATCAAGGCACCCAAGAATCCCAGTATCAAGCTCCACTTGTTTATGTGCTCCCATTCTAAGTTCAAACAAGTTTTGTTGTTTATTTTTTATCTACTATTATGCAACGCGTTGTGCACCCTTTCACTGGGTCCCTTTTCTCTGTCGCCCTCTTCTGTGCCTTGTTTCCAATCTTTCTAATAACTAGTTCCCTGGCGGTGTAGCTGAGTACCCTGCATCATCTCCCAGTTAAAGATAGATACAGACACTATCTTAATAACTACCTTAGGCTTTTCAGTAAGGTTAGCCAACAACACAGATATAGCTTTGTTATAAGTTGGATCAAGAATTTTTGGGTAGGCTAGCACCTCCTTGACAGATGGGTTGTTTAGGTCTCGAATTTCCAGCAGGTATCCAGAAGGGATGAAAACATGGACCCTGGTGTCAGCAATGACTTGGGTCTTTGGAGGTATAGTGGTCACCCTAGGAAACAGAATGACAAGTCTTCTTGTCCATCAACATAAGAGTGTAGCAATTAGACCTGAGACCCCTTATTTAAATTTGAGCTGATCGATTTAGCCCTCACTCAATAGTAGGCTGGCACAGGCCTTGACTTCCGTCTTAGAGTTGAAGGAGATTTCAAAGATCAGGGGGACCCAATGCACTAGTGGGTTAAAGAGAACCATCTTGGTTTAAATTACTTCTGAGTTGTCATGAAGTATATGAGTTCTAAGAAGTAGGTCATAACTAGGGTTATCTAGTGCAACAGCGCGGGTATTCACAGAAATATTCCCAAGTCAAATAGGTAGGGAAGAATAGTCCCCTATAGATTAAGTACACTGTGGGCCAAGCGTGCTGTACTCCTTTTAGTGTGGCAATTCCTGAGCGTTCTTGTTGTGCTTCATCAATTTGGATGATATAACGCTCACAGGTGAGCCACTGTCAACTATGGCGAGAGCCAGAATCTTATGAACACAAACTGCAACTTGTGTAATCAGAATTTCAGAACTGGAAAGGTAACTTGAGAAAGATGGAAGAATCATTAGAAGAAAAGTAATTAATATCAATTTCTTTATTATCAATGTGCACCAAAAAATTTTCATGTACAATTGCTTCAGGGTCGTTCAAGATTATGGATATTCCTGAGGCGTGTTAGGGATGTCAGCATGGAGCGTCTCGTCCTTCATGCTGATAGCCCTTATCTCGCCTCTTCATCAATTTTTCTAGAAGGCCTTGGTGCTGTGTCTGAATTATTGCAGTAGGTGCATTGAGGTCGAGTATTCTTCTGGTTTTCAACCACATGGACTCAATGGTTGGAGGAACCTGAAGAGGTAGCCTTGGAGCGCAGTTTGACGCAGGGATCTCGTTAATCGCAACCTTGATTTCCTGGATGCAGGTAAACTGTTCTTTTGTCCAATCATTTGCATTTGAACTAAGGATAGAATCCCAAAATGGAGATGACAGTGGAGATAGTGCCATCAAGGTAACATAATTTGTAAAAACAATGGTTGCGCTTGGGCGTAAAAAAATGACTGGCGAACTCCATGGGGTTCTCCCCTTTATTCAGGCGGATACACATGTTTGCTTGTTTTTGGTTGGCCAAAGTTTGATTTCTGATAAATCCTTAGATCAAGGCCATATGGACTTGTTCCCAGGTGTTGCACTGCTTCAAATGAGGAGTTATGATCTCTCAGTCAGTGCTGTTGAGGCAGAAGAGCACATGTCATGATTCTTGCTGGCTGGTGGCGTATCCATGGAACTTTTGTATGTGTACATGAAAGAGGCGATACTTTACTGACCAGGGATGAGCCTTTCCCAAAAATTAAGTTAAAGTTAGTTGCAAGAGGAGTGGATAGTGTCTTAATGCCAGGGATGGGTGCAGGCTTGGGGATCTCGGAATCCACTTAGTTGGGAGGACCAGCTGATTCAACCATTTATTAGGTCCTCAAGGCCCTCTTGTATATACTATCCCAATTTTGGTTGATGGAAGAAACGGAAGCCTTATGCGCGACCTGCTCTTTGAAGGATGAAATATCAGTGTTTGAAGGAGAAGCTGACTCTTGAGTATGGTCAAATGGGGCTCAAACCCTCCTAAAGTTTGTTTGAGTTGAGAGATGCTTCTATCAGTAAGCTTGGTGAAGGCGCTAAAGTTGTCTATTTAGTCTTTCAAATGCCTCAAAAGAAACCCTAGGGCTGATCTAGACCTCATCTACTTGGAGTTTGCATCCCTGAACTATCTCTAAATGTGATCATGTAATGCAGCCAGAGCTGCTAACTCATTTTTTTCCAAGGGTCATTGGTATCTCTGGGAATAGGTACCTCAAGGCCTGAGAGCCCTCTAGGTCCATAGGGACCTTCAAGTCCTTCGGGTCATTCACATCCTTCAGGGCCTTTAGGCCACCTAGGGTCTTCAGGTCCTTCACTCCTAGAGGTGTAATCACAAGAGGCCAGCTCCCAATAGTTGTTGCAGGGTCCATACCAAATCATCTTCTTGGTGTAGACGATGTTTCCAAGCAGCTTTAAGGAGTTAGATATTCTGACGCATCTGGTTCTCAAGGTTCAGAGATCCCAATCTACAGCACCACGATTTGGCCTTGGGCTTCGTTGATTATTTATCATCTATCACTAATAGCCTTATAGTTGTCACAGTTCTAAAAGGAGGCCATGATGTAAAAATCGACAACAAGGGAATTTAAAGTTTGGTTGAGCCCCGGTTTTTGGTAGACTACATAATGGTGCAAACTAGCTAACTGGAGGAGGTGATGATTAGCTGGGTGAACAAAGTTTCAAAGGTAGCGTTCTTTTTCAGGGTGGTTCTCCCATCAGTAGCTGGGCTGAGGTAAGAAGGTCCCATATGGTAGAGGGCACAAAATAAGCGTGGGAATGGCTGGAGTGAGCAACCATGGAGTAAATGCCATTTATTAACTTTTGTACAATGTCGTTGATAGCACTTGTACTGAAGTTGATACTTATCTCCATCAACTGAGGGCAGTGAGAACTGGAACGTGGCTCAAATGCTAGACTCTTAGGCTGCGTGGGTGGCACTTCATTCCATGAGGTACTAATCCTTCAAGTAACATTCTTGATTGATCAACATATTGATCTTCATGTCTGCTAGTATTCTCCACTATTTGTGATAGATGTTTTCACTTAGGACAGTTTGGAGCCCCTGTAGTGAGCACCACTTCTCTCAGCTAAAAGATTTCTTGACTGTCGCCAAAGCCTGAAAATGGGCTTAAAGCTGAAAATTTTGCGTTTTAATCAAAAAACGGATAGATGGTGGTAGTATAGACTACTTTATTGTGTTAGAAAGCATCAATATTTATAAAACGCGTGTGTACATGGTGACTCAGGGATCTTCGTGTCACAAGAGATCAAGATCTTTTATTGCTTTTGAATTGACCACCTGTACAGCGCCCTCATTGTACTGTGTCGTCCTCATGACCGCAGCGGTGAAGGAAGCGCCTCAAATGGATTGGGAAGTGATACTAGATTCCTGAAGGTAATTCCATCAATTTTTATGAATGATGCTTCCTGATTTAATCTTGTTTTAGTGTTTCAGGATAAGGTTCCTTTTACACTGATTTGTGAGTCAATTGTCAAAACAATTCAGTAGTAGGTATTTCGGCTTGCTTGTCATCTCAAATCCTGACAGCAGTAATTTAGAAGGTCATATTAATGAAAAACTGGATATGAGCTCCCCAAAAGAGTTATCTCATCCCATATCATCAATAAGAGTAAACTTTCCCCTGATCTTGACTACACTCAACAATATCACTGTCAGTCCAAACAATACCAAGGTGATAAATGCAAATTCTTCCCTGCCAACTCTAGTAGGCAAACTGATTTTCTCAGCAAGGTTGCCCTGGACAATAGCTAGTAAGATTAAAAATTGTGACGTAGTTTATGGAAAATGTGAAGGAGTTGGCAATCTGAAAGGAGGATTTTTATTTCTACTCAATGAATTAAGTTTCCCTTATACTGAATAATAAAAAACAGCAAGAAATAATACTCTTGCTTGGTTGAGTACCAGATATCTGATTTACCATTATGAAAATACTTTTGGAAGAAACCAAAAAAAATCTCTGAATCACTAGATAGTAAAGATGGCATACCATTTTATGCTAACAATAAGGTAAGATTAGACCAAGAAAACAAAGAGTATTTTCTACCAAATTACCCTAATATACCACAAACCGTTTGCTACATATCAAATATTTCAATGGAGTTAGTAGATTTGAACAAAAAGTTTTACCAGGTATCAGCAAACACTATCCTATGTGCGGCCTATTAAACTACTACATGAAAACTTAACTATTAGAGCTATCTTATTCAAGAAACATAAAGAGATTGGGAAAGGTCAATTACAAGGCGATGGACATTATCAACCTCATAAATAAAAAAACCACAATTATAGCTCCTTATGGCTCATGTCGCTAAATATCCTAACGCAATGTTGTCTGACATGGTCCGCCAGCTAAAGTGGGCGATGGAAGAAAATTTTCTCAATGCTTCCTAGCATTCTTATATAACTTCCTATGTTGTTAGCTGAGTGTTGTATTAGGATTTTTTTAAATTTATGATAATTCTTTTGTTTGGTCCATTTGCAAATAATGATGCCTGGCAGCTCCCCTTTTGATTTTGCATCATTAGTACTAAAAAAGGGAAAGGTCAATTACTTCACATAAATAAAATTAACAAATTACATTTTATTGGTACTTACCATGATTTTAGCCTACTTTTTTGTTGACTTATATGGGTATCACTTGAATCCACTAAGTTGGTTTTTCAGGCTTAACACCACTGAGCAACAGAAAGACAATATGAAGATCGCCGATCCTTGGTAAATAATAACATTATGTAAAATATGGAGCTATTGCCCTAACTGACACTACTTTATTATATATAAAAATGCAGACTACCCTACTACGTTCTTCCTTCTTCCACTCTCAAAAACCTTCCCCTTCCATTCTCCCATTCAGATATTAATCTTTAACTGTCTTGGTCAATTTCAACCTGTCAGCTTAGTAAATTTCTACTCCCTATATTTTTAGGGGTTTCATACCATCATTGAGGCTCTGGTGGAATGCCCCTGATTTGCTAAATTATTTTTACTTTGATCAATTCGCTTCATATTAACATAATCTTCCGCTCAATCTCAATGCTCACCTTGACTCATAAATACAATCCGCTAAATATATGGCTTATCATCAAGTCATATTAATTTCTCAACATTACCTACATTCAATGGGCAATAAACTAATATCGCTTGTATGCTTAGAGGAACTTTGTGTGAACTCATTTGATAATCTGACCACTCGCAGGCTCTTTATGGTGTATGCATTGATACCAGTCTTCTCAGTATTTCAAATGGTCCAGTCCAGATTTTTGTGAGCTTGTTAGTCCTTCCAAATCCATGTTGGTTGTGGAATAAGACATTATCTCCTACAGCGAACTGTGGGAGTCAACTACATCTACTTTAATCAGCCTCCTGATCACAAATCTCCTTATCTAAGCTGTGTCAGGAAAACAGGAGCGCAGGAGGTCACTGAGGGGAAAGACCCAGGCCAAAGGTGTGACACCAAGGCCAAGTAACCCAACAAGATGAAGAAACATCCTAAACAGTCAGTATTATGTTTCAATATAAATCTGTGGAGCAAAACACACACTAAACTAGCCACAACCATAAGGGACAAGAGGCCCTGGGATCTGGGAAGGGTGGCATAAAATATAGGACAAAGAGCTGCAAAATAGGAAGTGGCAGAGCCAGCAGAATATGCGTTGGTGTGGGTGGAGGGCTCATGTATATCAATAGAGACTAACTAGAGCAGAAAACGGACTCCAGCCAATGAGAACTTCTGAGATGTGTATTTTTGTTGAAACTAGCCAAAAGAAAATGTGAGAAACTTGCCCAAAAATTCCTAAACTATACTAAATTGATCGGAGTATCTGAGAAAATAAAGCCTTTCTCAGCTTGGGACTTAATTTAAAGTAGAAAAAATTATGAAGGTTACAAATGGTTATTGAAAACTGATTAACTACAAATTCTCTGTTCTTCAAGAAATTTTTTTCTACAAAAATTGCCTGTCAGACATTTGCTCTCCAGTAGTCAAGATAAGAATATTTTGGGACAAATCTGCCAAAAAGGATAAATGTAGGCCAGTTAAAAGTTCTTAAAAAATACTAATATATATTAAAAACACAAATAACATTTTTATAGGCCAAAAGACACTGGCCAATTCTCAGTGGAACCCCACAAATTGGGGTAACATGATTTCAAATACTTCACTGGCAACTTACTTAATCTTAAGCTTTCAGATTACTCTGACCATAAATCAGACCATGTAGTTTCCATCAGATGGTACTTCCCAGCCATGACCAGGTCCATTCAGCACCTATGTAGGGACCAACCCCTTTTATAGGCTTTGGGATGGTCCCCCAGGGTGCAATAATTTTCACTAAAGGGGATTGGCTGAAATTTATTAAAGCTTTACCACAGGTACATATATCCGAAGATAACTACCCATCAGTCATTCAGCCATAGAGAAGCGAGTTTTCAAGCTTTGATAGGCTAAAATCGCATATTAACTAATTTATTATTTACTAAGCTATCCAAATGACAAGCCTTGACTTTTTAGATACTATTATCAACTTATTAAATAAAAAATCTCTTTTACTCTCGCGCAATGTACAATAAAATACCATAAAGACTAAAACCTTTTAGTATTTATTTATTTTTGTTATTTTTATATATAGTTGGTGAACTAAGCCTCTTACTTATTTTGTTAGATTTGAGTCAAGAAGCACCAGTGAGCCTTTTTTCCCAGTCATAAATCTAACAAGTGGTGCTCACTACAGGATTACCTGTACACCACACAAAAAACGTTCAAAATTATGGAGGATGATGGTGAAGGTGATCCTTTTAGCCTTTTCGCTGATCTTAACCCTAAGCTAGCAATTATGTAACATTAGCTAATCAGTGCTTTGACTCGCCTTAAAAGGCTCTAGCAGCTTTCACTACAATGCCCTGATATAAGAAAATACTCTCTTAAAGACAAGTTCATACCGGTGAGGGCATTATTGCCTCCTTCCTTTATGTTTATGAATCTGAGATGTAAGGAGCAACTGACCGTCAAAAAATCCAGTACATTATCCTTCTTGAATTGAATTGCTCAATAAAGAATGGTCCCTACCATGGTCAACCTCAGCATTTGGGAAGAGGTTAAGCATGCGCTGCTTGACGAATCTGGTTCTAAACAAAGTTTGCTGATGCAAAAACAGGCCCTTATGTGCCTTAGTTTGCAAGAGGGAGAATTAATCACCTCTTTTGTTGAGCGCTGTTATAATAAAGCTCAATCTTTGTTGCTTGCTCAAATGCTTCCTCTCAACAATGCAATTGCGGATATCTTGGCTGGCTTAGCATCTCATCCCATCTTGGCGATGCATCTCTCTTCTGTAAAGCGCACAATCAAAACTGTACGGGATATCTAGGAGGCTCTATTAGCGGTTGCATATATCTATGAGCTTGACCATAAACAGGAAATTTTTGAGCCACGCATCTACGCCAACCAACTCAACATCTACTTTGGCTGTTTCCCTCTGGAAACCTGCTTCTGCGGAGTCGCCATCACAAACTAGTTCTTCTTCTTCTCATATAGATAGTCAGATGGTATGGCAGTGATGGGGCAGTGCTCCCATTCATCTTCTGTTCAAAACACTCAGTTGGTGAAAGCAGTCATCACTTTGCCTTTGCCATCATTTTTTTCATAACAGCCATCTTAAGTGGTTTTAATGTCATGGTTGGATGACTTAAAAGTGAAAACTGATGCAAAGATAAGGCTGGGCGACAGGAGGCCCAGAAGTTGAAACTTCAGGCTCTCCCTGACCTGAAACACACCTTAGATCAACGCTGGGTGCAAGCCAAGCATGCCCAGGTTGATACTAATGGGGTGCAAAACGCCCAGCCTCTTGTCTCGGCCCAGGCACTGAAACAAACGATTTACATTACAAATGAAGACGGTTTGATTCAGTTATTTGGAGAACAAGAGTTTAAATCCCATTCAAGTTATGAAATTTTAAGTTTGGTAAAATATGGTTTCAATCAATTACTCGAGTGAATGCACTTCTGGTGTATTTTACGAAAATGGATGGAAGCATCTGTTTATTGGAGCGTCAAGGCTTGGGCGCACTTCCACAGAACATGAATTTCCCCAGCCCACTTTAAATATGTTTTTTGCGACCAACATTCTTTGTTTGTCGACTTTTTTATATAAAATTACCCGTTATTTACGTTTTACTTGTGGTTCCTTGGGCTAACTTGGTGGCGGACCTCTTTGGAGAGGACTCCAAATATGTGGGCCACTACCTTTTATTGCAATTTACCAAAATCCCAGGTGCTCCCTTGGGCCGCCCAGGTCTCCTCCAGATCGAGGCACCCAAGCCCCCTGACGCCAAGTTACACTTGATTATGGTCTCCCCTCTGGGGTCCACTCAAGCTGTTATGTTCCTAACTTACCTGGTATTATATGTTGCGCTCTACACCCTTGCCTGGGGTACCTTTGGCACAGGCACTGTTCGAGGTGTCTTCTTTCTCTTTCTCTTAATGGCTAATTCCTAGAAATGTGGGTTTGCGTCCCACATCACCTTGCTGGGAACGAAAGAGTTACAGACACTCTCTTGACATTCAAAGCCTGCTCTTAAGCCTAAACCGTTTACTTGGGTGCTAACCACTCCCAGTAACAATGGGTTAGATGACCAGGTTACAAAAGCTAAAAAACCTATTTTCAGAAGCTCACTTCCACAGATTGACCTAAGGCTGTTGAAGTTAAAGCCTCCCTCTATGGTGCTATCCCCCTCATTTCTCCTTCAGCTAACTCTATTCTGAAACCTGTCTCCATATGGCAGCACAAACCCCCTGCATTGAAGCTTGATTCTTGAGATGTGTTAGTTACAACGCCTCCTCCAAAAATTAATAAGGAGGAGGAGAAACCCCAAGACTTATCTTCCCTAAGGGAAGACCTGAACCTACCCCACATTCTATGGGTTCCCTAACCTGCATTGATGACCCCTCTGATGACGAGTCTGAAGGGGTTGATGAAGATGTTAGTCATTGTGTTTTAGGAGCCCCAGGTGAAGTGGAGGTACCTGATTGATTGAACTCACAGAGAGTGAATTAGGCTAAGATCCCTTGTCAAACTTATCTTTGGCAAGTGATAAGGGGTCTCGAGATTATTGACTCTGCCAGTGACACAGACCAGTCATTGCCACATTTCTCCGTTCTACCCAGTGCGTTCATACCCTGCAGACTATCCAGGAGAAATATCTGAAACTGCCAAACGACTCGCCTTCACTTTCCATCTAAAATAGATCCTCGCTCCTCCCCCTCCTTAGGTGATACTCTAACTTAAGTGGAGCTTGTCATAAATGGAGTGTAGGTTAAAGCTATCCTTGACACAGGGTCACCGGTGAACATTGTGTCAACCAACTCATTAAGAAAATTAAGCTGTCCCCTAACCTCAAATAAACACTTGAGCTTAAACTATGGGTCCAAACAACACCCGTGCCATTGGAGCCTATTCTTCTCTGCCCATTTGTTTGGGAAGCTTCTCTTGTCAGCCCCAGCAGTGGCTTTGACCAATGATACCTATGATTTACTCATTGGAACCCAGTTTATGCTCGAATATAAAGGTGTTTAATTTGAATCAAAGCTATCTCATGCTTAATTATGAGGTTCCTCTGATTCTGTCTAATGATGAGCTCAGTAAAAAGGATTATGTTTGCACAGTTAAGTATCCCTCCTCCGCTTTATCACTGCATTAAACCATGGGAGGCATGCATACCAAGCTTTTTCTCCCTTAGTGGACACCCTGGAGGGTATCCCTTTCTATGCTTCTGAAGAGGTGGTCATTAAGACTGCTGAACAAATGTTAGTTGACACGAAGATTACCATGCAATTCCCACACAACTTCCTACTGAATCTCATTAGCATAGGGGGAGTTAGTCCTTTAGAGCTTTGAGTTTTGCCAGCTGTGTTAGACCCTGCCTATCATCGGCCTATAAACCTTTTTATAGGGAATTTACCAAGAAGGATATGGTGGTAAAAAACATCAGGAGATCGGAAGAGGCCTGCTGATACCCATTTAGGACATCATGCAAGTAGACTGTATTGGGTCTATGACAGATATGGACTTATCCGCTGACCAATACATATGTTTCTACCTTCTGTTCATATCTCTATGAACGGACACCAGCTGAGCTGGATAAAGTTCACTCCTTACTCGAGGCCTACAGCGACATTTTCTCCACATATGACAATGACTATGGGTGCATGAAGGAGTAATGCATTATATTGACATTGGGGATGCTAAACCCATTCTCTCCAAGCCCTATCACAAATCAAAAGTTGAGCTACATATGCTGAAAGATCTTAAACAGCTTCTGGATGCCTGATTGCTGGTGCCTTCACAAAGCCCTTTGTCATCCTCGCTTTTTTAATGGGGAAGAAAAATGTAGGTTATTTGGAAGTGATGGACTACCACAAATTCAACGCCACAAAAAAGGACAGCTACCTGATCCCTTGCATTGATGACGCTCTGGCCCAACTCTCTGGGTACAAATTCTTTTCATCCATGGACCTGCAAGCGGTTATTGGCAAATGGACCTTTCTCCACAAGACTAGGAGAAATGTGCTCTTATTTGCTGTGAGGATCTCTTCCAACATACCCAACTACCGCATGGGTTGTGCAACGCACCCGCCACTTTCCTGAGAGCAATGGATCATATCTTGGAGGACCTAAAATTAAGCTACATCATCGTTATATTATGGTATCTAAAGTTTCTCCAAGGCTTTTAATGGACATCTTGCACATCTAAAGGAGGTGTTTCAACGCGTGCGGGCATCTAATATCAAACTAAAGCCCTTCAAATGTACCTTTTTCCAGAGCCAGTTGGATTACCTTAGATACGCTATCTCACAAGACGGGATACAACTGCTTCAAGATAGTCGAAGCAATATCCAAGATGCCTGCGCCTAAAGCCTCTTGTGACATCCAGTTATTTTTGGGCATGATGGGGTATTACCATCATTTTATCCCAAAATTTTATCAGCTCTTGAGCCCCTTGTCCGCCTCATGGCTAAGAACACCCCAATCCATTGGAATACTGAACAAAAGGCCGCCTTTTAGACACTGAAGGATCTATTGCAAAAAAGGCAATACTCCGCCACCATGACTACAATTATCTTCCATTTTATTCACAGATGCTTCTGACTACGCTGTTGGAGCTATCTTGGCTCAATTGGATGAGCATGGAGTTGATTAGCCCTCGTTTTACTTTAGCAAAATGCTTTCAAAAGCTGAGCGTAACTACAGCATATCAGAGAATAAGTTCTTGGCTGTCCTGATAGCTGTCAAAAACTACTGCCCATTCCTATATGGAATTTCTTTTAAAGAGATCACCAACCACGCCTCACTGAAGTGGTTGCAGAGATGAAGGACCCCATGGGGCGGGTTGGCTTGCTGATTTTTGAAGCTCCAACATTACAATATAGCTTTTATTAGAATTGGGCAGGAGCCCGCCACATGAATAAATGATGAGTTAACGAAGCTGCCCATTCTTCACTTAGACTATAGTGCAGCGGAGAGGCTACATGAACTCCTCATAAAACCAAATGCATAGGCTGATGAAGACGAAACAGTCCAAAAAATGCTAGCTTGACAATCCTTAAACACCAATGTGGAAAAGAGAAAGATATATAGGAAGAAAGGATTATATATTTTCCATACCTCCATATTATCAGAGCGAGTTCCTGTCATTTTGGAGTCTCACACTATCATGGGGCATGGTGGGGTACGCAAAACATATGAGTGGGTTAAAGAGCTATACTACTGGAAGGTAATTTTGAAAAACCATATATGAAAACTTGGATGCATGCTTGACCTGTAGAAAACAATTCCATTTCAAGATCTAATATCAGTATCAACCTAAGAAGCCTCAAAAACCCTTCCACACCATAAGTTTGGATGTGGTAGGTCCTATCCCTTAGACCACAGGTGGCAATTGGTATATCTTTGTTGGTATTGATCAATTCGCCAGAGGTTGAAGCTGTAGCTCTCCCATCTCAGACTTCTAAAGCCACGGATACCTTCTTACACCAATACATTTTCACCTAGCATGAATGTCCCAAGTCCCTATGTGATAATAAGAAAAATTTTATCCCCTGAGATGTAGAGCTCCTTGAAGCCTACATAGGAGTGCAACAACTCTTCTCATCCCTTATAACTCATCCAAAATGGTGCTGTAAATATAATCAACGGAACCCTGAACTCAATACTCCACAAAATGGCCAATTCAGACCCTCAAACTGGGTTCTCTTTATTTACCCAGTGCCCTCATGGCCTATGAAATTAGTTATAATCACAACCTAAAGATGTCCCCTTTCCATGTACTGTATGACCAGGGCTGAGATACCAGCTCTACTAGCAAAAGATATTTTCACTCACAGAACTAACCCATAGAAAGCCATGAAAAATTGGCTCAACACATCATTCAACCACAAGCAGAAGCTATAACTAAATTGGTCAAGACAGTCTCAAAAGAAGCCAAAGCAGCTAATGAGTTCCAAACCCCTCTCCCTTCCTTCCAAGTATATGACTTGGTGTTGTATTGTCACAACTTCTTCACTCATAGAAGTGAAAAGCTTGGTTAAATCTGGGAAGGGCAATTACTTAATTACTACAAGTGATGGGATGAGTATTCTATCAAATCCCTAGCTTCCAGAGTCACAATCATTCAGGCACATGGCTGCTTCCTAAAGCCTTATTCTCCCCCCAACATTCGTGAGGGGGGTGATGTCAGACATTTGCCCTCCAGGAGTCAAGATAAGAATGTTTTGGGGCAAATCAGTCAAAAAGAGGAAACGTAGGCCATGTAAAAGTTCTTCAATTATAATACTAATATCAATTAAAAACACAAATAACAATCTTATCAGCCAAAAGTCACTGGCCAATTCTCAGTAAAACACCTCAAATTGGGGTAACATGATTCCATAAATTTTCACAGGCAACTTAACCAATCACCTAAAGCTTTAGCCTCGTTGAAAAAACTTTTGCAAAAAAATTCAATTAAAGTCTGGTAAATAGTTTGATAATCTCATCAAGGAAATTAGTTGGCGCCCAATGTCTAGGAGCAGTTGGGCGAGTAAAGTCAAGGGCACAGGTGTTAACCCCATGATATCCAAATTTTGAAAAAGTCCCAGCGAGCCTGGGGGAATAGATAAACTTAATAAAAAACTGGCAGTTACCATACCCCCATAAATTTTAGCTTGCCAAGTGCTATGCAACCAGTACATCAATACGCCACACTCCCAATAACTCTTGTCAGTGGAACACGGGGTGCGGGTATTCCTGGATGTTCAGCAGACAGCACTTTGGGTGAGATTTTGTGGGGATGTACATACTCATTTCCAAAACGCGGTGTACGTTGCACCCCATTCCATGCCATGCGGTTGGCTGGATCTTGGCTTTAAAAGTAAGGAAGCGGCAGATGAAGCTGCAATGATGCAAATTGTAGTAGACCTCCTGGATGGACAGCGGGTCATCGAAACTAAGCACACCCAATAGATAAAATCAAATTAAATTTTCATAATTTTTTGACTTTCTGCCCAATATGGTCAAACGCACCATATATAAACAACACCTTAAGTCTGGGCTCGCCATATACAGCGAAATACAATCCTTCAAAATGCAGCGCTTTATGCTAATGCTAAACCTGTGCGCAGGCAAAGTGATTGCAGTCCTAACCACAGCCAAGGGGATAGCAAAGGATCTGACCCAAATCCCACATACCGCTTTTGTCAACATTGATGGGCATGACACCCACCCTTTCAGAGTCACCGTGGACAGCGCACCTCCCACCTTCACATTCTGTAGCGCTTTTGGCCACAGGCCCACACCTTCCCCACCAAGGAGGGCATTATATTTAAGAGCTTCCCCCAGATACAATGGGCAGTGGAGAAGCCCACTATGAACTGACATCTGACACAAAGGCAGCCTTCCCATGGGGAGCACAAGGATGCTACATCCTAGTAAAGCCAATATCCCCACAAGAGCGGAAGAAGGCCAAACAGGCCCACAAGGCAGCGGCCAATGAGGCGACCAAGATCACTTCCGCCATCCCACCATCCCAGCTCCAGGAGAATATCGAGACTTTCGCGCTGGAAGCAACTCACAAATCCCTCAACCAATCAGATTGGGACGCCCAAGACAATTGGGACCCTAAGCTGAACACCCGCTGGGTGAGTCAGTTTCACCCAACCAATGTGTCCAAGCATTGATTGGGACCAAATTGTAACCAATTTTCCTGCAAATGGTCCACTTCCAAGCGATGGTGCACCGCAAATGCATGCACCACAAAAATCTCATCCTGCAGTGGGGAAAAAAGCGAAGGCAAAGGCCAACGTAAATCCAATTGCTAAAGCTACCCATTTTGAAAATTACACAGTAGCATCACATACCTGGGGCACCATCAAGCGCCGTGAAGAAATTTTGGAGGCTGAAGGCTCAGGTGCCCTTCCCCTCACACCTAAGGTGCTGAGGGGGAGCCTTACTTTAGGGACGTTGAACATCGTAGGACTCAAGGCTTTGCCATCCTAGGCTAGGAAACTGAGTTTTTACAGAATATTTTACCTATGGACATCCTGGCCATTCAGGAAACCCACTGTCCTCACAGTTATGAGGATACATGGAAATTCATGCTCCTCCCTTCTCTCTCCTTCTGGTCCAAGCACTGTGGGGTGTTAGTTCATGTGAACAAAATTTAAAAATTTATTTTGTCAGACTCATTCCTAAATGGCCGCGTCCTTGTTGTAACTTTTTCATGGGAAAACAAAGTGCACGCTATTGTCAATGTTTATACCCAACTTTGCACAAGAACGTCGGGAATTTGTCTCGTCAATCAATTACTCTTGTTGCCCCCTGACCCTTTCGTCATTGGTGACATGAACTACTTGTTGAGCCCATCCACAGACCGCTGGCCCACATCACCTACACCCCCACAGGGGCACGTAGAACTCTGCGTTCTCAAAGCCACCCTAGGGTTGGTCAATACTTTGCTGCATCACTCTCCACTACTTGAAATCATGTCGCGCCCCCACATCCACAACTTCAAGTTAAGGTCCATGTCCTGCATCGACCTTTTCCTTGAACCGTTGAAATTTTGCACCCAGATTTCCAATTTCATCATGATGAAAATTGATTTCTCCAACCACAGGATGGTATCAATCTCCTTCCATTTATCCAACCCAGCAGCTCGAGATCTGACATGGTGCAAACTTTTCCTGGCCAAAAATTGCGTCGCTGAGATTTTCTTGTGGGTGGAATCTGCGACCATGGCTCCAGAGTTTGTCGCACTGTTTTGTGCGTATCCAATTACCACATGGTCTACCTTCAAGGCGAGCACAATCCGCCAGGCTCGCCACCTTTCCTCCCGCCACTCACGGTCCTCCTTGGCGGTCATTTCATGCGCTCTGGCAGAGTTGGACCAACTGGAGTCTAATGTCCCAGATGTGGGTTATAGCCCAGCTTGGGGTCGCAAGTGGGCGGAAGTAGCCACCCACCTTAATGCTCTAGTGAGACAACACAAGCATCTGGTTTGTGTTCAGTACAAAACCAAACACATTACTGTGGGCAACATGTGCTCCGCTTACTTTTTTCAAAAATTCTTTGCACCACGCCAGAGCTTGGCCTGCACTCAGTTGTAAAGTCCAGATAATTCCATAGTGGATACACTGGATGAAGTGGCGATCAATATACAAAACTACCACTCTGAATTGTATTGATCTGAACCAATTCAGCCAGCAAAAATGGCAAATTTTCTTGAAAGTGCACACATCTGCACTGTTTCCTGTTTCCTGGAGTTAATGAAAATTTGATTGCTCAGGGATGAACTCTGGTCCGCCATTTGCAGTGCACCGTATAGGAAATGCCCAAGCCAGATGGCATTCCTTATAAGTTCTATAAGAAGTATTAAGGATTTATCCCCATTAGTGCTTGCCTCTCTTAACCAAAGCCTTTTGGAAACGCGGCTCCTCACAGGAAGGCAAGAGGCATACACCATTACCCTGTTCAAAAAATGGGATAGGCTGGACTTGGCCAACTGGCGCCCCATTTCTCTCACCAACACCGATACTAAACTTTTTATTAAAATCATGGCTAACCGTCTAGGGATTGTGGCCTCTGCTCTTATTTCCTCTGAACAATTCGGTTTCATGCCCAGAAGGTCGATTTGGAACAACATACACACCATAGCCAACGTCTGTCAGTCCACGGCCTATGGTGCACTTGTATTTTTAAACCAACAGAAGGCTATGATAGAGTTAACTGGGATTACCTCAGGTCCTGCCTCCACCAGATCCGCCTACCCCCTCGCTTCATCAATTGGGTGACGTTTCTAACGGAATCTGTCACAATGGCTGTGCGTGGCCCTGGCTTTCTCACAGAATCAGTCCGCCCTCAAAGGGGCCTACGCCAAGGGGACCCTCTTATCCCACTCTTGTATAACTTCAGCCTTTACCCACTTCTTCAAAATGTGAATGACCGCCTTACTGGGGTCCATGTGCAAGGCCAAGCACCAGTCAAAATGTTGGCGTTTGCTGATGATTGTGTGGTTGAGATGTCTAACAATCATGATGCACTCACGCTTAAAGCTACTATCCAGGTTTACTCCCAGGTAAGTAATGCTTCACTCAACGCCTCCAAAACCGAAATCATTCTCCTTGGTTGGTGTCAAGCCTGCTGGGCCCCAGCGCCCCATTTCCTATCTGAACCATCATCTAGAGCACGAGTTAGCTTGCCCTGCCCACCCCATACCGCATCGCTTGTGCTCCCCTTTGTGCCAAGCCCCACCGTGGGCCCTGTCTGCCATTTTGGGGTGTGGCTGGAGGCAGGTGGGTACGCCTCAACGGTGATGGAAAAGCATATTCTGGACAATGTGAATAAACACATAGATTTACTCAGAGCCCTTCAGACTTCCCTTACAGGCAGGGTAGTTCTAGCCAACTATATGCTCCTATCCAAAGTTTGGTTTGGGGCCCACGCCATCGCTTTAACCTCAAGTTTCTTCAAATCACTTTATGCCCTTCTGCAAGGGTGGCTTTAGTTGGGCTACCCACCGCCAGTGCGCCTGGATGTCATGTTTGGCCCTTGCCAATGTGGTGGTATAGGCCTGCTCAACTTTTAGGCCCATGCTGCCAAAATCCTTGGCATCTGGATCGCTGCCATTACCAACCCTGCAATTTCAGCCAACACTGGTCCTGCGCGGCCTGCTCCAACTTCTCCCGCGCCCTGGGCCTCACCAACCCATCCCACCCACACTCTCTGTTGAAGTATCTGGCTTCCCATCCTTAGGCAGCGGGCCCACATGGGACATCACCCCACTTCAAAAGGATCCTCCTATCCATGCAGAGCGCTGAGTGGAGGATTCGCATTTGTGGGCACACCGCCCAGATGGAGCGCCCCTCTCCTTGGTTCACCCAGGAGGTACAGGGACTTCCCATTCTGAACAAGTGATCCCATGAGGCCACAGACCTTGTCCAGGGTGGACTACCTGGATATGATGGGCACCCCCTAGCCCCTTGATACCCAGAATACCATTTGGAAGTACGCCCATCTTTCTCTTCTACAGCAACATATTCGTTCCCATGTGTGGCACTGCTTGAGATGGGTGTACTGTACTGCTGAACGCTCTAACACTTTGCACTCATCCTATGTCATTTGTGGCCAGTACAGAACGCTGGTTCACCGCCTGGAAAAGTGCCCTCCATCTAAAGTGATATGACGTGAGGTGCAACGTCTGCTTTTCTAGGATGAGGCACAGCCCTTCAGTCTGCCTAAGGACATATTTGCTTTATCAATGGCCTCCCCTCTCCCACCCCCTTCATGCCTTGGTGGTCACAATCGCCATGTGGACTATCCACACGATTGTCTTGGATGCCATCTCAGGCTCCATCCCCACCCTCCAAGAAGCTGTACGCCGGTTCAGGTCGCACTTAGTGGACCACTTTCAAGCGTGTATGTTTGGATACCTCCCACAACGTCGCCAGTTGGTCTCATCCTGGTTCCTGATTTAGTTCATCAACTCAGACCCCTTCCTACACACGTGCTCAATATGGCGCCTGCCCCTATTCACGTGACCCCCCTCCCAGTCTTGGCGTTCCCACTGGCAACAGAAGATAGCTTTAGCTTCTCTGGGGTGCCCTCCTCTTGGAGGAGTTTTATTTTCTATAATGTCTTATCAGAAGTGTCCATCCCCTGGTCAGCCTTCCCCGCAATAAATTAAATTTAAACGTACCCAATCTTAAGCATTCAGATTATTCTGACCATAAAGCGGACCATGGGGCTTCCATCAGATGGTACTTCCCCAGCCATGACCGGGTCCATTCAGCACCTATTTGGGACCAACCCCTTTTATAGTCTTTGCGATGGTCCCCCAGGGTGCAATAAATTTTGCAAAAAGGAGATTCGCTGAAATTCATTAAAGCGTTACCCACAGGTACATATTTCCAAAGATAACTACCCATCAGTCATTCAGCCTTAGAGAAGCGAGTTTTTTGAGCTTTGATAGGCTAAAATAGCATATTACCTAATTTTGTATTTAAAAGCTATCCAAATGTCAAGCCTTGACGTTTTAAAAAATATTGTCAACTTATTCAGTAGATACTTACTTTCACTCCAATGCAGTATACAATAAAAAAACCATAAAAAACCCTTTAGTGTTTATTTATTTTAGTTATTTTTATATAGCTGGTGAGCTAAGCCCCTCACTTATATTGTTGGATTTGAGGTAAGAAGCACCATCGAGCCTTTTTCTCAGCCACAAATTAACATCGCAAAAATTCTGTAACCTTGTATTGTGAATTTTATGGATTTTAGGTTGATTCCCAACAGGTTTTTCAACTCAGATGTGCCATTTTCCTCAGCCCCAGATGACAAAGTCAGAAACCATTTTCTGATAATGACCTTAAAAAGGTCATCAGTGAACCTTTTGGGCTCTGGTCTTTGCTCCAAGGGATTGTTGTATTTGGCTTTAGGGAGCGGTTAATTCAAAAAACAGGTAGCTTGCTTTGACAATCTGGTATAATAGGCTCCACTTGTTGTTTTATCCATGTGTTCATAAAATTGTTCATATAACGCTGCGGTTCTACTCTGCCAGTATTCTCTACACAGGAGTAAAGAAGAGTGGGAAAATATGGATGTCTACCATAGAGCAATAGGAAATGACTTTTACTGGTTGACGAGTGGTAGTTGATATTATACACAAAGATGGAAGTGGATAAGAGGGTACCCCATTCAGAGGGAAGATCCTTTACAAGATTGCTTAGAATATTTACCAATGTTCCTTAGACTTTTTCCACCATTCCATTAGATTCAGGGTGGTAGGGTGTAGTCAAGTCTCTGTGAATTGCCATCAGTTCTTCCAATTTGTGCAGGATATGCAACGTGAAATTAGATCAGTTGTCCATGAGGATAAATTGTGGACAGCCATTCGCTGTATGACACACTACATGATAAACTTGGCAGTAATAACATCCCTAGAGTATTGATCGCACTTGCCTCCACCCATATTGTCAATGCTCAATTGCTACTATTATATACTTAGAGCAGTTTGCTTCAGTTAAAATAGGCCCCACTACATTAAGATAAACAGTATGCCATGTAAAACGAAGCTTAACCAGCTGGTAGGTGGTATTCAGGTAGAAAGGTTTCTTCACTTGGCACTGATGACAACAAACAACCGTATCAAGCACATCATAGTGCATGATCTTCCAATAGTTATAGAGTTGCAAGAACTTCAGAGTTTTGCGCAAACCTCCATGACCTACCGCCATATGTGCATCTAAGATAATTTCTGGCCTGGCGGATGGTTTGGTAAGCTCAGCATCAATTTAAATTTGATTATTTAATTCCTCATTGCGAAAGAAGGTATCTCATTTTAGCCCATCTAGCACTTTGATCACCTGTGGCGGCTCATCTTGATATATGCCAACAATCATCTTCTCATACATGATTTCATCCAAACACGTCGTAATGGCAACCATAGGTAATTGGGAGACAGTCCAAGTTCTGATGTTTTGCCTATGGCTAGTGTACTATCTCAAAGTCATACACTTGGAGCTTCAAGGTCCATCGTGTGAGCCGTCCTTCAGGTCCTGAAGATTCTTCAGCAAATGCAAGGATGCATGGTCTATTACCACTTTAAACTTCACCATGTGGAGGTATACCTAGAACTGTTTATATCCATACATCACCATTAAGCACTCCCACTTGGTCACAATGTAATTCCGTTCATGACAGTTTAAGCTTTATCTTCAAAAGTGACAGGGTTCTCTATGCCGTCATTATCCTTTTGAATAATATGGCCCCTACAGAAGAAAAGGAATGCATCCATTTGAACAATAATATCCTTTTTGAGATTAGGATATTGTAAAACTGGCGTGCTCTCTAATGCATACCACAAGACATCAAAAGATTTTTGGCATTGTTCAGTCCAGTCAAAGGTGGCGTTCTTCTTCAATAAATCAAAGAGCGGTGCCCCAATACAACTGTAGTTAGGAATGAACCGCTGGTAGTGACCAACCATCCCCAAAAACACTTGGATATCACACTTATTGCTTGGCCAAGTCATTTTAATTATAGCTTCCACCTTTGCCAGCTGAGGTTCAAGCCCTTTTTGAGTTAACCTCAAACCCAAGGTATTCCAATTGTATTTCAAAAGATGACACATTTGAGGCTTGATCTTGATGTTTGTGTCAGCAAGATGGTGGAACACTTGCTTCAAATGGTCCAGATGCTCTGTGAACGTCCAAGCGAACAAATTGGTATTGTTGAGTTAGACTAGGACGCAGGACAGCTTCAGATCACCTAAGATCGTGTCCTTAGCCTGCTGGAACATAGCCGAGGGATTACATAACCCTTGGGGCAGGCATATAAGCTGGAATAACCCCTATAAAGTGATTATAGTGCATTTTCCCCTTTCTGCCGCTGGCAACTCAATCTGCCAATATCCCAATATCAGATCCATGGCAGAAATTTAGTTAGTCCCTTTAAGTTGATCTAAAACGTCATCAATCTGTAGGAGGTGGTAGGCTCTCATTCTTTTTGACGCTAGTAAAATTCCAGTACTCAATGAACACCCTGTTGGTGCCATCTTTTTCTTTTTATTTCACCGGCAATGCCCATAGACTCTTTGATGGCTCTAACATCTCCTGTTCAAACAATCGGACTACCTCATCAGAGATAACTTCTTCTGCAGCTTTCAAGCACTTCTAGATGTGAACAAATGGGGGTGATCATCTGTGTCCACCCAATGCGCAACCCCCTGCACATATCCCAAATAGTGATCAGTGGATGCAAAAATTCTTGGTATTTTACAAACAGGGCCATCACCCAATACTTCTGTTCTCTGAAAGCATAGTCAGAATTTCCCGTGGAACCACTGTCATTATACCAAATGTGGATTTTACTGGTAGGCCAAGGTCCTCCCAAGATTTGAGTCATGAATATAATGTACCTCATTAATAGGGATCAAGTGTAATTAAGCTAACACTTGGTGCTTTTGGACCGTCATGGACTTTTTCTTTAGGTTTTCTATCAATACTTTCTCGTCCCCATGCCCTGAAAACAGTGACCTAGGAGCCACGTGAGTTTCAAGCTAGAATTGCTGGTAGGGCCCCATAATCTCTCCATATAAACCTTTTGGGATATCTATTTCAAGCTCCGTCCCTAATATGACCTGATACCCTGAAGGTATGCTTACAGCGCTCACATCCCTCAGCAGAATACCATTGCACTTGTAGATCTGGTTAGGGAGGGCTCTAGTCCTCCGCTTCATCTACTGATATCGAACAGGAATCACCCCTTCACTCTACACCATATTGATCTGACTGAGCGGATTGGATTTTTTGGGATCCCACTGGAGGTGAAGTAGATGGGGATTTGTTGTCCCAGGATATTAATTGTTTCTCTTGACATATTGACCACTGCCCCAAATTGCTGCATCAATGCAGATTCAATCAACATGTTGTAGTTGTTATTAGGCAGAACCCCGCGGGGTCTGAAGTCCTGATTGAGCCAAATCATAAGGGTAACGCACTGTTTGCTCCCTCTAACACAGTGCTCTGAGCCCTGGCGGTAGCATAAACTACTTTGTGTTAAAGATCAGGCTTCAGCGGAAGCTTAGCCACGATTTTGGTCAATATTATAATGACTAGTGCACCAGTATATATATTAGCTCGGATTTTTGTATTCTGAAAAATAATATCACAGTATGTACACTCTGAATAAGAAGAATTATTAGTGTTTATTACATGAACATATAAGGACTTTTTTGTTACCAAGGAAAATGATAATACCAGCGCTGATATAAGGATACTCCTTGGTAATCTTTTCCTAAGGAAATACAACGTTTAAACCCAGTTTGGAGGTAAAGTCCGGTGAGGGTCCAACTTCACTTGTGCCGTTTTGTTTAAAGAATTGCCAAGCATATATCTTTTCACATCTCGGCGAAAAAACAGAGCCTGAAGGAGTATTATCGCTCTCTTGGATTGAGGCTGAGATATCTTGGGAAAGTTGATGATTTAATAAGCCATCAGGTCAGTGTTAAGAACAATGCAATGAGACTCATAGGAATTGTCAGGAACAAATAAAGTTGAATCAGAGGATTTAGAGCGTTCAATCTCTACTCCACTTGAACTTTTCCCTGTTCATTCAGGAAAATTAGTATTGAAAAAATTTACAGGTTGTTGGGGCAGTTAGCCGCATAGTGGCCCCTTTGGCCACCCAAGGAACAAGAATCTATAAATGGCTCTCATCTTTATATCACGCCAAAAAGGTACTGGCTGAAAGTTTAATGAGGAGTTGTAACTAGGTTGGCGATTTGGTTTTGCGCAAGGAGGGTGGAAGGGACCTACTGGCATATTATGTGGGTGAGTACTACCCAACAGATTATAAATGGGTCGTTGCGGTCAATTTATCAGTGGGGATGCAGCAGCGATTGTAGGGGCTTTCCTGTCCACGTTAAGAGCATTAAAGGTGACAGAGAGACAGCCTAAAGAGTTAATGATTTGTAAAAACTTTGCGTCTTCTTGATGTAGGTCATAGAGCTGTACATTTCTCAATATGGCTTAGCTGCCGCTGTCATCGCTAGACCCACGTCCACGTTTGTTAATATATTTGCTCCCACCAGCACATGATCTTCAGCCATGATTTTATCCGAAAACTCCACTAGGTCTCGTTCTTTTGTAAAAGTAATGTCAGGAATTCATCCTTGCGCTGTGCCATCTTCGCTTTGCCCTCAAACAGACGGAGCACAGTCTCCTTCACCTCTTGATACGTTACAGCACTATTCTAAAGTAACATTTGACCTAATCAGCTTCTCAACATCCAGGTCAGATAACAACAGCTTGCTTTCCACCAATCTGATGCTTCTTCAATAGTGAATTTGAACCATTTGAAATATCCTTGCGTGTTCCCATCATGAATGAAAGGCGGTAAGTTCTCAATCTGTAAAAAATCAACCAACTCCATGCTTTAGGATAGGGGAACTGATGGGATATGTTCAGATCGGCCAAGGGGAACATTTCCTTATGGCAAGAATAGGGTCACGAGGATGAATGAAAATCTGCCATAGTGGACTAGGAAGTGGTTGGATTGTGGGTATGGACTTCCACGGCCCACAGGAGATCTTCAATGGCTGATCCATAGTATTCCTCACTGGATTTGCCACTGACTGCAACTTTACCTTCCTCACCAGTCTGCTCAGTGTAAAGTTCGTCTATTAACTGCTCCGCTTTGACCAAATAACAGTGACACCGCCCATCTCTAGCCCCCTTCCTTAGCTCTTCAAATTCATTCTGTAATTCGCGGTGGATTTTTTCTCTGTGTCTAGTTTACGCTCCATGTCTTGAAGCCATAAGAGGACATCCTCCAATGTGCCCTCCATTCTCACGTTCTGCCATCCAGTGTTGCGCTTGTCAGTTTGATTTGTCCACTTTTTTTATTAGAGCGGCTCATTCAAGCACCAACTCCTCATTATGCCATCAAAGGCTATCCAAGTGCACTCTCATATCAGCATACTCTACATTTCAATGAATAGAAGAGTAATGGCTCATCTCTAAGCTGTGGGACTTGCAATCTCCATCTGATTAATCCAACCTAGAAATTGGCTGTATTCTAAAGCCGCCAAATAAAAGAGCTGGTCGAATGGTCAGCTATTTTCTGGTTAATCCACTCATCTCAAAGTAGGCTTAATTTTCTTGTCATGGTGTTGGCGCGATCAGTCATCCGCCATGCTAACATGGTGTAAAAATTCTCTCTAGGTTTATTATTGGCCACCAACCCAGTAACCTTTTTACTGCACAGGTTCAATTTCCTCATGCACTTCATTGCATTGTATAGAATTTATTGATTAATAATAGTATGCAGACTATTATCTGTAGTTGAGACTGAACTATTATTCGGCCCAACGCTTGGCCAGTATTTCTGATTAGATACTATTGAAGCTGTACTCATAGGGATTCATTCCCTATACTCTTGTCCACCCAATCTTTGTTAAGATAACCCAGTAACAGTATTTCTCAGCCCAACACACAGTCAGCAGCTATCCCTGATTGTGGTTCCTTTATCTCTAGATCCCGCTCAGATCTATACTCTTCTCTCTGAGATTCTTCCAATTATTGCCTTCTGCAATAATATCCTTGAGATAGAACAATGCAATAGAAGCTGATATTCTAACTATACACTGAATTTATATTATTATTATTTATCTGTTTTTATGTTTTTCTGTTTTTTATTATAGTAAATCCTAAGGAATTATATAGTAGGGGATTAAGCTGTCAAACCTACAGTTGATACCTCTTCAATGAAATGGCAGTCATTGCCATTGAATCACCCTTCCTCATCTTGGCAGCAATGGGCTTCCTCATCCTGTCTAGGATTGCGTCATTGGACATCCTCAAGACCTCAGATGGAAAGAGTCACAAAATGTATATAACATTTTTCTCTTGATCCAAGCAAACCAACCATAATTGGCTAACGACCTGCTTAGTTAATGGGACTTATTGCCCATTATGGCAGGTCACTCACCAACCAATCAATTCGCTAGTTGCAGGTGGGTCAATCGCCTTGCAACACGCTATTCATTACCAATCAATTGGTGATGAAACCTGACTGATCCCAATTGGTACACCTGATAGTTAATCAATATCAGATGCCCTATTTCATTGGAAACTCCACCCTATGAGATCTTAGGTATTTATCTGGATCAATCCCCAATGGACACGGCTAGGCGAATATCCCAAAATCCCCTGAACGTAGTTCCTCCAAAACTTGGGCCAACCGATTTCTGATTCACTTCGCCTTAGAATATTTTCCCCTAGCAATACCAGGTAATCTAGCAGGCTGGGAATATGGGAAAAAATCCCAACAAATGGTAACCCAGTCCCTCATCTGTTCCACTGCCATGTCAATTCCTTCTACCATTCAGTTATTTCCACCTTAAAGTGCATGGTGTTACTACCCAGAGTTGTGACATCAATTATCCATTCACCCAAAAGCTCACGCCAGTCTAACTTTTCTCCTATAACTCAGAGTAACTCATGATTCAAAAGTGGAACTAATTTATTCAGGCAATGGCTGACGTCCACTATATGGCAGTCTATACGCACTAGCTTCCCCTTGATTTCTGAGAAAGAATGATTGAGGCGTTCAAGTAAGAGGTGAGCGTTATTTCAATGAGCTTGGGTTATTGCATGACATCACCAATCTCATTTTTATGTTGAGCCAATACATGCAGTAGTTGGCGGATTGAAGGCTGATCGTATGCAACCAAGTATTCCTTTGCTCCAGGGGAGCTAAGCCGACGAGAAAAACCCATTGTGGTAGCATCAAGGTAAGACATAAAGAATTCATAATGGGATAGTTGGTCCTGTTGATTATAAAACAGACTCAGGTAATGTTCACCCACATCTTCTTAATAAAGCGATAGCCCTGCAAGAGCCATTACATGAGACACACACAGTTGCTGAAGGTTTATGTTAGTGGAACTGCCCTGTTGGTCTGACTCTAACGCGGGACAAGCTGCAAACTGTAGTTCCATCCTGGTGTCCTTGTCTCCTGGTTCCGTCACCATAAATAGTGCTGGTTCCTCATTAGGGCTCCTTTATTTCCCACGGATATTGGCCATAAAGCCCTTTTAAATTCTGACATAATGAGTTGGGTTCATCATGATAATTTAGTTGCCGTTGTACTAAAGTAGACCAGTGCCCCTGTAGTGATCTTTACTTTAACTTTTGAAGGTATCTCTTAGATCCGCTACAATAGTTTTACTGATTTAACACCACTGAGCAAGGGGCAGATGATAAGAACCTTGGTAAATAATAACGATATGTAAAATATGGAGCTATTGCCCCAACCAACACTATTTTATTTCATATATAAAAATGCAGGCTACCCTGCTACATTCTTCCTTTTCCACTCTCAAAAGCCTCCTCCTATCATTCTTCAATTCAACTATTAATCTTCAATTGTCTTGGACAATTTTGACTCATCAGCTTAGTAGCTTTCAAATCCAAATATATTTAGGGGTTTCATCCCATCATCAAGGCTTTGGCGGAATCACCTCATTTCGCAATTATTAGTACTTTTATCAATTTGTTTCACATTGACATAATTTTCTTCTCAATTTCGAGGCTAACCTCAGTTCATAAGTACAATATTGCCAGATACATGGCTTATTGTCCAGTCATATAAATTTCTTGACACCGCTGATAATTTATTTTTGCCGTACCTCAAGTCCAAATAATCAATAAGTTATATCAGGAAATCTTGAGAAACCCCATCAATAACTTAAAACTTTTAAGGTGTTTTCTCTACGTAAGATGTTGATTATGGCCACGTGAAAAAACTGAGCACGTAATATTGATGTAGGATTCAGATACAATATAATTGTAGTAACATATGAAGTCAAAGTCAGAGGAGAATACATGAAGACTGAGCTCCTGAAATTATTACCTGCTGGCTTAATTGTGCCCTCCCCAGAGTCCATGGTCTTCCCCACTGTTACTCTTAAAAGAACGGTTGTAACATAACAGTGATGGATTACAGGAAGCTAAACAGCCTCACAGAAAAGGACAGATATCGGATTTAACAAATTGAAGATTCTCTATCCTGTCTCCAGCTCAATGTTTAATGATTTACCTCACTTGCGGCTATTAGAAGATGTATTTATCAGTAGAAGAATAAAAAACAATCACGTTGATATGCACAGAATGATAATTTCAACCACCCGGCTCCTCTAGGGATTATGCAACGTGTCCACCTCATTTAAATGGGCGATGGATTGTATCATGTAAGATATGAAACTGAGTTGCATGAATTTTTAACTATATGACATAACAGTGTATTTTAAAACCTTACCAATAGTCTGGACCACTTAGAGTCTGTTTTGTAGCAACTACAAGAGAACCTCAACAAATTAAGCCTTGTAAGCATACCTTCTTTTACACAGGAATATTATTTTTAGGACATTCTATATTGCAAGAAAGAATTAAGTATTTGTATGGAAAAATTGAGGCAAACTTTAAGATGCATGAGCCAAAGGGCCTTGGAGATATACAGAAATTCTTAGTGATGTTGGTATATTACCATCAATGTATCCTTAATTTTACTCAATTCACAAAACCTCTTGTTTTCTTGCTTGCTAAAAAAACCCATTTGCATGAAGAGTAGAGAAAAGAATTCCATCTGAGACTATGAAATATTTGTTGAAAAGAAGACCAGTTTATTACATCCAGATCATGGGAAGCCATTAACCCTGTTTACAGACACCTGTGACTTAGCTGTAGGGGCCATTCGTTCATTACTAGATGAATAAGGAAATGATCAACCAGTGTCTTATTATAGAAAAAGCTTTGAAAAACTGAGAGAAATTGCAAATGCCATGGAGAAAGAGTGCCTAGCTGTATCCTTGCGGTGAAACATTTCCTGCACTTCTTGATTGGTATGAAGTTTACAGTTGTTATAGACCACGCTTATCTCAAATGGCTAAAAAACATGAAATATCTAACAGGAAAACTAACCTATGGGCCCTCAAACTTCAGCACTATGACATGTACATTTTCCATGAGATGGAATGAAGCACATGAACGTAGATGGACTAACCAATTTCTCTTACTACACCTAGATATTAGAGAAGCAAAATTTTTCATAACCTACTCATGAAGCCAGACTTTTGGGAGGATAATGATGAACCAATTCAAAAGATGTTGAAATGACATACGCAAATTAGATAGTCTTAATAGAATATTATCCAAGAATTTCAGAACTGACTGGTTACCTTGCTTGCGACTTTTGGAATGGGTACTAGTTATAATGGAAGCCCACAATTTTTCAGGACACGGAGGAGCCATGAACTTATGATGAACCATAGACCAATACTTATTGGGAAAGGATACTGGACTCTGAAATGTAAGTCTTAGAAGCTTGCATAACTTGCAAAAAAACGCCTTATAATGATAAGTATAAGCATTAGCTGATGTCCCCTCAACAGCCAATCTATACCATTAGTTTAAATGTCATAGGTTCACTTCCCAAATCCACAGGAGAGATATCATTATATCCTTGTAGGAATCAATCGTATCATGAAGTAAGTTGAAGCAATTACCATTTCCAGAAGACTGCCAAGTTTACTTCAGATTTTTTATATCAAATATCCTAGACAGTTTCCCACAGGTAGTGCTATGTGATAATGGGAAAAACATTACTTCAAGTGTTATAAGAATCATAGATATGATCATAGGAACACAACAATCATTTTCAGCGCGCTACAAACCATAAACTAATGGGAACGTAAAAAGAGTAAATGAAATTTTAGTTTAAATATTATGTAATATGGCTACTACTGATTCATTACACTGGTGACAATATCTCCCAAGCGCGTTTTTGGCTTACATGATATTTCTATTTTATCATCAAAGTGTCACCCTTCAAGTCCTTATATGGAAGAGAACCTGGCATACGGAACTATAAGTCTTTTAAGTTAACAATGATGATACTGAAGAGCCTGATAAAGGTGCTAAAAAGATTAGCTCAAAAATTTATCAAACCCCGGTTAGAGGTCATGACTAATCTAGTCAAACAGTACAATATAATGTCAAGCAGAAAATGCATCCATACAACCTTTACCTGCTTTTATGATAATAGTTTAGTTATGTACTACCACAGCTGTATAGCTTTTTGAAGAAGAACTAATTTTCTTTTGGTATGGGACATACACTATAGCCTACAAACTCTGATTTGAGTACTCAATCAACTTTTAAAACTGGAGTATCTATCAACTGCATACATAGCCAGTCTCTACATTTGTGCTCCCTTACTAATATTTTTGAAGGGGGTGATGTTGTATATCAAAGTATTGTTAATGGTGGAATGGAAACTTTTCTTTCTCGTTGCAAACACTTTTGCAACCTATTAAATTCAAGACTAAATCTAGTTTGATAATCTCATAGAGGGGATTAGTCTGCACCCATGTCTGGGAGCAGTTGGGCAAGCAAGGCAAGAGGAGCAGGCAGAAGGCCCGCAGCCTCTAACGTTCAAAAACGCCCCGGAGAATACAGCAGAATAGAAAAAAAATCTAAAAAAACTGGCGGTCACAATTTCCCCAGAGATACTCGTGTGGCAAGCAAGATGCAACCAGTACATCAACACGCCACATTCCCAGCTACTTTTGTCAGTGGAATTTGGAGTCCGTGTGTATCTGGACATCCAAAAAATGGCCCTATGGGAAAAATTTTGTGAAGATGTACACAAAATTTTCCCGACCGCGGTGTACGTTGCACCTCACTCCATGTTGCGCAGTTGGCTGGACCTAGGTTTTGAAAGCAAAATAACAGCAGATGAGGCTGCAGCAGTGCGCATAGTGGTTGACCTCCCCGAAGGGCAACAGGTCATCAAAACTAAATGCACCAGATGGATAAAATCAAACCAAATTTTCCTCACGTTTGACTTTTTGCCTACTATGGTAAAATGTGACATTTTGGAGCAACACCTGAAAGATGGTCTCACCATATATGGCGAAATACAATCTTTCAAAATGCAACGTTTCACGCTGATGCCACACCTGTGCATCAGCAAAGCCATCGTAGTCTGACCCCAACTGAGGAGATCGCAAAGGACCTAACCCAGATCCTGCACTCCACCTTTATTGACATCACAGGGCATACCACCCACCCATTCCGAGTAACCATGGATAGTGCACCCCCATTTGTACCCACTGTGACGCGTTTGGCCATAAGGCGCATGCATGCCCCATCAAGGAGGGCGTCACATTCCAAGAGCACCCCTTGGCGGCCATGGCCAGTGGAGAGGCGCACTATGAACCAACCGCAAGCACCAAGGAGGCTTTCTCGTGGGGAGCACAAGGCTGCTACCTATTGGTAAAGCCCATCTCCCCGCAGGAGCGGAAGAAGGCCAAGCAGGCCTGTAGGGCCTCGGCCAAGGAAGCGGCCAAGGCCACCTCCACCATCCCACACTCACAACACCAGGAGGACATGGAGACCTTCACGGCGGAAGCAACTTGGGAATTCATCACCCAAGCAGATTGGGAGGCCCATGCCAGGTGGGCCACTCAATCTGAGGATCCAATGGGAGATTTGATCTCACCCAATTGCTGCACCCAAGCTCCAGTCAAAACCAACTTGGGACTATATCCCAACTAAAAAATTTTTTTTGCCCCACTTGATGGTGCACCGAACTTATCCGCACCGCAAAAAATTCATATGACGTCAAGAAAACAAAAAGCGAAGGCCAAAGCCAACGCGACTCTTTCTGCAAAAATTAACAAAAACCCCATTAGCGTTGCTGCTAATACCCACGCTGCTGTGAAAGCCCGTGGGGATCTGGAAGAGGCTGGTGGGCCTGGGGGCCCACCCCTCACACCTAAGGTGCAATGAGGGAAACCTATACTCTAGGGACGCTGAATATTGCCAGACTCAAGGCCTCCCCATCCCAGGCTAGGAAACTGAGTTTTTTACAAAACAATTTACCTGTGGATTTCCTGGCCATCCAGGAGTCCCACTGTCTATGAGTTTCCGAGGAAGCTTGGAAAACAATGCTCCTACCATCCCTATCCTTTTGGTCAAAGCACTGTGGGGTGCTAATTCAGAAAACAATTTTTTCAAATTCACATCCTCAGAAACATTCCTAAATGGCTGAGTGCTCATTGTCACCTTCTCATGGGCCAATGTTGCACACACAATCGTCAACATTTACGCCCCAAATGGTGTACACGAGCGTTGGGAATTTTTCTCATTGGTCAAATCCCTCCCGCTACCCCCCGATTCTTTCCTAGTTGGCAACATGAACTGTTGGCTAACCTCACCAACGGACTGGTGGCCGCCCTCACCCCATGCTTCACAGGGTCACGTAGAACTACGCATTCTAAAAGCCACCCTTGGGTTAATGGATGCGCTGCCACAACATGCCCCACTGCTCAAAAACATGATGCATCCCCACATCCACAATGACCAATTAAGGTCCATGACCTGCATCGACCTTATTCTAATGCTGGCGAAATTCCAACCCCACATCTCCCACTTCAAAACATTGAAAATGGAATTCTCCGACCACCGAATGGTCTCAATAACATACTACTTACCCGTCACAGTTGCAAAGGCCCCACATTGGTGCAAAATCCGCCCCCTGAGCTTGCATTGCCAGGATTTTCCACGTGGGTGGAAGAGGCAACTTTGGCGAAATTGTTTGTCGCACCATTTTGCGCGGACCCCATTTCCACATGGGCAACTTCTAAAGAAGACACCATCCGCCACTATTGCCATCTCTCCTCCAGATGCTCACAAGCCACATCGGCGGTTATAGCGCGCGCTGGTGGAATTGGCCCACTTGGAGTCCAACATTCCAGCCACAGGATATAGCCCTGCATGGGGCCAGAAGTGGGCGAAGGCAGCCACCCACCTCAACGCACTCAAAAGGCAACACAAACATCAGGTTTGTGTCCAATATGGGGCCACACGCATCACTAAAGGTGACAAGTGCACCGCATACTTCTTTAAAAAAATTTTTGCACCACGCCAGAGTGTGGCCTGCACACAGGTGCAAAGATCGGATAATTCCATTGCAGACACACCGGCTGAAGTGGCAATTGAAGCGCAAATATATTACTCCGAGTTATACCAAGCTGAACCAATTCAGCTGGCTGAAATGGCAGAATTTCTCAACCGAGCTCATATCTGCACCATTTTCTGATACCCGGAAATAATGAATTTAATTACTCTAAATGATTTTGGACAGCCATTCGCGGTGCGCCAAACTGAAAATGCCCAGGCCCAGATGGCATTCCATATGAGTTCTACAAAAAATATTTTAAATATATATCCCCATTGCTGCTAGCCTCACTCAACCAAAGCCTGTTGGAAATGCGCCTCCTACCAGGAGGACATGAGGCCTTTACTGTCACACTCTTCAAGAAAGGGGATAGGCTTGACTTAGCCAACTGGCGCCCCATTTCTCTAACAAACACAGACACCAAAATTTTAACCAAAATCATGGCTAACCGTTTAGGGACTGTAGCATCTGCCACCATCACCCCAGAACAATTTGGTTTCATCCCAGAAGGTCGATTTGGGATAACGTGCACTCTGTGGCTAATGTGTGTCAGTCCACAGCCTCTGGGGCACTTGTATTCTTGGACCAACAAAAGGCCTATGATAGAGTAAACTGGGAATACCTAAGGGCCTGCCTCCATCAATTCCGCCTACCCCCCGCTTCATTAACTGGGTGATGCTGCTCACGAAATCTGCAACAATGGCAGTGCGTGGCCCAGGCTTCCTAACGGAAGTAGTCCGCCCTCAAAGGGGCCTGCGACAAGGGGACCCCCTGAGCCCACTCTTATACAACTTCAGCCTTGACCCACTACTGCGAAATGTGAATGCCCACCTCACTGGGGTCCATGTGCCAGGCCAAACCCCAGTCAAGATGATGGCATTTGCAGATGATTGCGTGGTGGGGGTGTCTAATAACAAAGATGCACGTGCGCTTGGAGCCCTCATCCAGGAATATTCCCGGGTAAGCAACGCGGCACTGAACGCCTCCAAAACTGAAATCATCCTCCTTGATCGGTTTCAGAACTGCTGGGCCCCAGCAAGTAGTTCCCAACCCGGCCCATCTGCTCGCCCACGTCCACGCCTTACTAACTCAACACACACCGCTCCACTGGTGCTCCCCTTTGTGCCACGTCCTACCATAGGACCGGTACACCATCTGGGCGTGTGGATGGAGGCAGGTGGATACGCGTCAGCAGTAATGGAGTGCCGTATACTTGACAACGTGATGAAGCGAATCGCCTCTCTCAGAGCCCATCCTACTACCCTCACTGGCAGGGTTGTTCTTGCCAACTCTATGATCCTATCCAAAGTCTGGTTCAGAGCCCACGCCATCCCCTTCTCCCCAAGCTTCTTCAAATCCCTGTATGCTTTGCTGCAAGGATGGCTTTGGTCAGGCCGCCCTCCACCAGTATGGCTAGAGGTCATGTTTGGCCCTCAACACCATGGTGGCATGGGCCTGCTTGACTTCAAAGCCCATGCCGCCAAGATCCTGGGCACCTGGATCGTGGCCGTCACCACTCCTTCACTCCCATCCCAACACTGGTCCCATGCGGCATGCTCCAACTTCTCCTGAGCCTTGGGCCTCAACAATCCATCAAACCCCCACTCCCTGATGAAATACTTCGCATCACACACATCGGCCACAGGTCCTCACAGGACTAAAACCCACTACAAACGAATCCTACTCTCCATGCGAAGCGCAGAGTGGGAATTCATATTAGTGGACATACAACCCGAAGAGGCCGCCCCTCTCCTCAGTTCACACAAGAGGTACAGGGGCTACCCATCCATGGTGGCGTGATCCCCATTCGACCCCCAAGTCCTATCCAGGGTGGACTACCTGGACATGATGGACATCCCTTATTACACTGAGACCCAAAAGACTATCTGGAAATATGCACACCATCCTCTGTTGCAGCCTCAAGTCCGCTCCCATGTGTGGCGCTATCTGAGGCAGGTGTATCATACAGCTGAGCGCTCTAACCTTTACACTCATCCTGTGTCATGTGTGGCCAGTATGGAACGCTGTTCCACCGCCTGGAGAAGTGCCCCACCTCTAAAGTGATATGGCGCGAAGTCCAACGTCTGCTAGGCCAGGATCAAACGCATCCTTCAGTCTGTCAAGAGATATGTTTGCTTACAATGGCCTCCCCCTCCCACCCTCCCTCTGTGCTCTGGTGGTTGCAATCGCCATGTGGACTATACACACGATTGTCTTGGATGCCATCGCTGGCTCCATCCCCACCTCCCTGAAGCTGTCCACAGATTCCGGTCTCATTTGGTGGACCACTTTCAAGTGTGGATGTTTAGATACCTCCCACCGCGTCGCCGATAGCTGGCTCCTCCTGGTTCCCAGTCTAGTTCATCAAATCAGACCCCTTCCTCCACACGTGCTCAATAGTGGCTCGACCCCTTCACACGTTCCCTCCCCCTCCCCATAAGTGGCGTTCCCGCTGGCAACAAGAGATAGCATCGCTTCTCTGGGGTGCCTCCCCTGGTACTAAGTTTTGTCTCATCTGAGTCATATTTGGAAGTGTCCATCTCATGGTTGGCCTTCCCCGCAATAAATTTAAAATTTAATGGTGGAATGGATATTAGCTATTAGGATCCCACAAGACAATTAACACTTTGATCTGTGAAAGGTGTTAAAGAAATTCTTTTGATCAACTATATAGAAAAAGACATAGTTGGTAAGGCACAATTTGATAATATGAAATAACCATTGGACCATCCTGAGCTTAGTGTCCAAAAATAAATCCTAATTATCAGAGGCAAAGGATTATCAAAATGTCGGGGATACCTTCATAAGGTGACGTTCAAGGCATTAAATTAAGCTTTACCCAAAAAGTTAAGAATCAAGAATCTGCTAATGGTTGACCTAAGTGATACCAAGTCCTATACAATTTGGGATATTTTTAATAATATTACTACCTGAAAAAAATGCTACAAAGGGTTTTTTTATCTGGAATACATCATATGACCAAGTGCCTACAATCTAAATCTCAACCTCTATTATTTTAGTGAACTTTTTTTTTTTCCTATTAGGGTTTATGTTATCTTATGAAAGTATAAAAAACCCTATTTGATATAAAAAATAAAACTATGCCATTTTATCTATATCTATTTTTGATGCTTTAATATTCAATACTTCTATTCATCAATATTAACAAAATACAGCTACTATAGCTGATGGGACCTCAGCGTGACATGTCAACCACAAAAAAAATAAATAACACTGTTAAGAGTCTTAGACTGCTTGATGTATTGACTGTCTGGCTTCTTGGGCACAGCACCATTGAGCCACAAAAAATGAAATCCCTGCAAAATTTAATTTTATTTGGTAAACAATTTTGATTAATCTTAACGCCTTGGGATTACCTTTCAATGATCAAACATTGACACAAACAAGATTAAAATTCTGTAGATCTGCCAGATTGTACCTGGTTTCAAATTTTCTTGGCCACATCTTTTACCAATATGGTGGATCGCATGAAGTTGGTTATTGCTTAAATTAAGACCATGAAATTCTCTTATGGGTTTGTATAAATCCAACTAATAAGTTCTATCTACCATGCCAGTTCTGTTTCCACACCATCCCATATTTCTCCCTCCCATTATATAAGATGGCTGTCATCAAAATAATTAGTTCTCAATACATTCTCTACCAAATTCTCTTATAATAAAGAACCTTTAAGATGACTGATTTTCATGCTGTTTTCCGCAGACACTGCTTCACTTTCTTATTGTTTCCTGTCCAGAATACCTGGTTAATGAAAACCATCCTGTCAAATACTCTGTTAATGTTTACACTGTGGATTATCCTCTCATTTAATCTATTAAAACCTGGATCAAAGATAATGCCAAACTAGATTTGATTTGATTTCAAGCAAACGCTTATTTCAAATACTATGACTGTGTTTGGTTATACTATTGACACTAGACTGTGGATTCTTGGGGATAGTCATCCTCTTTTCCACTAACACATCTTGTTGTTACACCTACAAGCCGCGCGGTAGCCCCTAATACACAGGTCTCTGCTTTGTGGTGGGGATTTTGGTACTATTGTGAACCATAAAATGCACCTATTTTACTATAGATAACCATAGAAAAATTATCAATTTGAAATATATGCCTATGGCTTTTATTGCTATTCATTGGTTTTGGTAAAACATGATCAAAAGCCCAGTCTTCTCGCACTTAGCTGCATCTCTGGAAGTTGAGCTTAAGCCCATGTAACCTCATTTGGTACCTCTTGAGAGGTTCAAACCTTAGTTATTAACATGCTGGCTGTAACTCAGCCATAAGTCGCCAACGCCTATGGGTATTATGGGTTTGAGTTTCCAGCAGACAAACAGCAAAAGCATAGATTTATAGTTAATAAAAACCTAGCTTGAAATGCAAATGGGATTATATCTATTGTGGGAGGTAATAAATAATTCCAGGTGAGAAAGAGAAGAACGCGTCCACAGCCTGAGATAGTAGCCCTGCAAGAGCTACACAAATGGCTTAATAATTAAGCTTAGGATCTATATGAATGCCAGCGTCCCAGAAACCATTTTTGCTTGTGAATTAGAGCCTAAATTTTTAGTATATTCTAAAAAATGTTTGACCTTAAAATTTGTCAAAGATATTATATACTGATCAAATTAACTCTCAATGGAGATTATGGAATGCAAACATTGACGCAGCAGCTTCCTAAGTCTCAAACCTAAAGAAATTCTATATAAGTTAGCCAATCTTTACATTACTACTCTAATATGTATGTAGACATAGTAGTTATTGATCTTAGTTCAAAGGTTAGTGTAATTTTTTACATATAAGGGCACTCTGACATTATCTAATTTCTATTCTTTAAAATAATATTAAAGATATATAAAAGGTTCTAATGCTTATCATAAATTTTTGTTTACATATACTCTTATTAAGAACCTTATCTTATGTTAGACTATAGCTATGCAATAAGATATATGCATATTATAATCAAAGTTTTCATGATCATAACCATCTTTCCAGACCATTACACAAGTCTAACCTATATCTACTAAATTCATATATTTGTATCTCCTTGTAATTCTAACTCCTTTTTTATTTTAATAGAAGCAATCATCCTATAAGGATCATTAAGCTCAGTTAGTTAAGGCTATAATGTTTATGTAGCCTAATTAATATACTACCATATAAAAATTATATCTTTTGGTATAAAATTTCATATATTTCTGATTTAAAGGATAAATAATCCCATTTTTAACCCTTCTTAGATTTTTCATTACTTGGTTGGTATTACGCTTTTTTGTTTTTTATTAGCATCAATTTAGCTACAAAAAAATTATTTGAAATCGCTTACTCATTAAGCCAATAAAAACACATTGATCCTTGACAATAACATTATTTTCTACCACCAGCTGTCGCCGCCCTCACGCCTATTCTGTCCTTTATGTTGCGCGCCCTCCATGCTATTCTGGATGGAGATCCTTCCAACCCTCTACCCCATCTGATATGGCCTCTTAGGCTATTAGCCAAGGTACCATATTCAAAAATTTATTGATTAAGGATAATTCCTTTGTTTGGCTTATCGCAAATAAAGATGAGTGTATATCTCTCTTTTTAGTTGGGCCCCATTAATGCTATAAACACATTAAAATGAACAGCAAAAAAAATCATAAGCAATTTTGATGATACACCGCTGTTGCTAATGGGGTTTTCTAATGGTCATATATTAACACTGTCCTCAAGTGTTATCACCAGGATCTACTAGAGGCCAGCTCAATAAAAAGAAAGATGTCCTCAGGTATCTCGTCTGAAATCTACCTCAAGCTTATTCATAGCCATATGTTATACCAAAACATTACTCATTAAAAGCCTATCATGACTGTAAGTCATTCTATTTTCAAGAACGTGGGTAGAGACCATTTGTTCATTGAGATAGTGTCTGAAAATCAAAGGAGTTTGTTTCTTAACACACCATTTTTAGCTTTTTTTCGTTTTAGGTTTGACTTGTTCCCCATGGCTGATGATGCACATGCTGTGGAAAAATTCATAATTAAAATTGTAAAGCTCAGTGTCTCTCATATTTTCCAGTTAAATGCACCCAAAATTAAAGGACAAAACACTTTTTATATCTACTTAATCTTTTCCTAAGGACTCTGTGGAAAGCGAACTTTTGGAAAGTTTTTAACAATTTGAATAAGTCAGGCAGGTTGAACTTCAAAACTTATACCTTATGCCTAAGTTGTGGAGCAGGAAAGCTATTGCAGTCAAGGACCCTCACCCATATGTCGCTACTGCTTTACCAAATTCCTGCATATCACCAAATTTATTATGCCTGATAGTAAAGTTTTATCACCTTCTAAAGCCACACTTAAGCGTGCTACCCTAATTTAATCCTACTATATATGATATTGCTGCAAAGCTCACTACTATCCATCATTAGGAATTGGTGTGGATAAGCCCATAGAATCCCCTATAAACGAAAATGACTTTACTTATAATAAGTTATCTAGTTTTAATAAATCATTAAATTCTACCAATTGTGTTGAAGATGAGGTAATTGAACCTATAACTGCAAAACAACTTAAAGAATAATATAAAGCCCTCAAAAAGTTGCAACCAAGGTGATAAAAAGAGTGTCATTGTTGAGATCCTGATATGACTGGATGAATAGCCCAAATTAGCCATGTTGGATCGGCTATAATCTGCTGACCATGATTTATAGTTATGATTATTAAAGCACCTTGATATGAGGCCATATTGAGTCTGGAAACATAATTAAAGGATCTCCTCCAAATAGGAAGGTAAGTTGATGTTGATATTCGTTAAATATTAGTAGGTCCTTAAAACTAAAGTGATGGAAGTTTTAAGAATACTATAACCCTGCTGGAGCTAATGAGAATATAGCAGTAGCGATTAGTCTAAGCCAACAGAGTGGTATCAACAAAAGTCACTAATATATAAGCAAGATGGGATGATTGAATGGGGACGATTTTGGTATAAGAAAGAGCAGAACAGTGAGTAACTGCTGTAAATATTAAAATAAAAAAAGTGTTGTCAGGGTAATTGTTACATAATGCATTATAATTTTAAGTGTGTTATAAGGACTGGCAAAATCCATATCATTCATCCAATTGCTCAGTGGGTTTACCCTGTGCAAGATCCCTCATATATCAATAGTATTGCCAAATTATAACAGTGGTGCTCACTGCAGGTAGCTCAATGTCAACTACAGATGAAATCAATATTCTACAATATGCACCAATGGAATATCAAGTCTTCATTGAAGAATAATTGTCATAAACGGATGTGCTTGCCAAAACCATGGAACTCAAAATTGTTGTCGCTATGCTCAAAAAACAAGAGGAGCTCCTTCAGGAGCACAACAACATCATGAATAAAATTAAAAGTGTGACTAGTCAGCTTTGAATATTTGGACAACAGAACAGGCATTATGATAATTGCCTGGATGATGCTACTGAGCATCTACACTGCATGAAGCAGAAGTTAACCCCTACCTTTTACCCACATCATCCCCATTGGGAAGCGAAAAAACAAGGGGTCGCTCAGGATGGATTATTTTACAACGAATATGAGACTGGATACCACACTGGAGAGCTTTTCTCCAAACCCGCATGCAGTGGAGCCAATCAAATCATGATGGCTGCTTTGGGGATGATTATGTTTTGCGAAAGAAACCCACAGGTGATGGCAGTCCTTCCCGCTGAAGATCCCTATGCTACCCCTAGAGCCACTGAACCTTCTGATCCAGCCCCTAATTGAGATTCCAACTATGAGACTCAATCAAATCTAAGTACAATTATAAGTCTTACAGTTATGAGTGGGAGGAGGAGGTCTGCATTGGTAAGTTACCTCTGTTTGACAACAATGGAAACATCCACAGTTTCTTTAAACAATTTGATTTCTTGGTTAAGGATCCTCTGCTTGGTGGAAGTCTAATTTGTTGATATTCACCTTAATGTTTGGAGTGAAGATCTAGTTAACTTCTACCTTCCAGAAAGTTCTGTTTAATACCAAGAATTGAAGGATACTGCACTGCAGCTGTTTGGAGGTACAATTAAAATGTCACAGCAAAAGAATTTTTGACCTTTGGGTTCTAACGTAATGAGACCCTCTCTGCATTTTCTAACAGATTTATGATGGAAGCCCATGGGCTGTTTAATGCATTTTTATCCAAATCTGATGTGTGAATTGTGATGAACTCTGAGGTGAAGCCATACTGTGAGCTTTGCAACGTCATAACTCTAATTGTTGATGATGATGTACCCCTGCTCAAAGTTGTTCTGTTTTTGCGCTGATTATCCGCTACTTTTCCTCCGCCCAAAACAGAGTGGAAACATACCGCCATAATTGCCAGACCTTCTTATTTGGGGGAATTTAACCGTCCTGCTCAAATCTCACCTAGTAACCCTCAGTCTTATTATAACTACGCGCCTTGACCTTGGCAAAGAGACCCCAGAAGTTTTATTTTCATCCTGGCCCTACTTATTATAATTGTCAACAACTAACTACTGACCTGGGCCTAAATACGCCAATTTTCAGCAGTTAGCTTATCAACCTGGCTCTGGTTATGCCAGTTGCACACAATCAAATTATAGCCTAAGCCATTTTATGAAAACTAAGGATGCAGACCTTACAGGGTAGATTGTTTTGAATGTGGACGCCCTGGTCACCTTGACTGAAGTTGCCCAACCCGGTGATTCAACCATATACAGCAGGATAAATGCTACCAGAGTAAATAGGAGTGGTTTAGAGATGTGACTTTCTATTTCTGCTATCCCAAACCCCAAATATCCCACCTAAACCTATTATAGTTTTTTTGGTAAAAGTCCCTCTTTATGATGCCTGGTTCTTATATCAGCAGCTGGTTGGAGGCGTGAATGTACTGACATGAGCACAATCAAGGACACAGCGGAAGAAGTACCCCAAGAGCATTCGAAGCCTTACGCCTGTAAAAAAGTTTGAACAGAATTCTCAAGACGAGCTGGAAAAGTCTGCAGATGCGCTTTCCCTGAGAGGAGTAAACGTCGCCCTCCCAATGGACGCTATTGCTAAAAAATACCCTAAAGTTGGTGAGGGATTATGAGCTTCCTTGGAAAAAGGATCATTTAAATGTCCATCTATTAAACAGTCAAAAAATCTTCTTATTCTAAATGTACATGCTATGACATTTTTGTAGCAAACAAATGTGCCTGAACTATAATAGATATGGGTGCCCGGTCAACATAGTATCCACAAAGTTAGTAGTGAAACTGATGCTAAAACCTGATTCAGAAATATAATGGTGAATGGTACTTCTGGAGAGGAAACATGGTCTCTGAGGGATCCTACAGTTTTCTACCTTTGCAATTTGGGTCAATTGTCATTGTAGCTCAGGTGATAAAGTTACCAAAAACAAACTATGGCCTACTAATTGAAACTGCTTTCATGTGACACTTTGGTGCTGTCATCGACATGATGGAGGTGACCTTAAAAATTTTAGGGCAGTGGACCCCAATTTATATTACTACCAGCAGAGTGCCAAAGGACAGGTGCACATGGAACATATCAACATCGCCTATAGTGATGGGGTGATTCTGGTGCGCTATCCTCAATTAAAAAAGAAGAAAGGGCCCTACCCAGCAGATATATGAAAATTAAGGCTGCCTTTCAGAGCTGCTGTGTCAGTATCCTGACCCTCCAGGCACCAGTTCATAGTAAAAACTGAGTTAGAGGTGTAAGTACCAGCTGGCCTATATGGGTAGGTCATTAGACCCTATCAGCAATTGCATTTTGAGACTCATGTAGATCAAGGTACTTTACTATACTGAGTCACGGAGAGATCAAATGTTTTACCAGTGAACCTACAAAAAGAACCACTAAAGATCTTTCAACATCAAATAGTGGAGTATTTACACTTGACTCCTGTTGAGGCGGTCCTTTAGATTCATAAGTTTAAGTCTTTAGATGCATTTGGTCTACCCATCGAACCACAGCCTGGTGTAATAACTGTGGTACCCCGCGATGAGTTAATGGTGTTATCAGAAGCACAGAAGTATCAGGTGATAGCTATATTTCAAAATATATGGAGATTTTCGCGGTCAATGACCTTGATTTAATGTGGGCTTGGGGGGTAGTCCATCGGGTAGACACTAAAGATCATCCTCAGATCATGTCACGGCCAATTTTACAATCAAGGGCAGCTGAGAATATAGTGACAAAGGAGATCAAAAAGCTAATGGAGCAAGGAATTCTAGAACCTTCAAAGACTCTGTGGGCTTCACACATCCTAATTGTAAAAAAAGGATGGTTCCAACTGGGTGGTAATAGACCATCAGAAGCTCAACAGTATCGCCAAGAAGGACTTGTATCTCTTGTCACAGATCGATGATGCTTTGGATCAGTTAAAGGAACTCGTTCCTTCTCAAGCAATAAATCTGATATTGGGCTACTGACATATAGAGTTTCCCACAGCGGAACAGGAGAAAAGGCCATTATCACGTCTAAAGGCTTTTCCAATTGACCCGTATGCCACAGGGGCTGTTTAACGCCCCAGCCACACTCCAACGGGCCATGTACACCAAATTTGGCGACTTGTAGCTGTCATGTATTCTTGTGTACCTCAATTATATCAATATTTTTGCTTACGTTCTCTGAGCACCTTACACATCTGGAAGAGGTATTACGCCGGCTTTCTGAAGCCAACATCAAGATTAAGCCCCACAAATGTCACTTCTTTAAAGACCAACTGGTGTACCTTGGGTTTATGGTAGATGCAAAGGGGCTGAAACCTCAACCGACCAAGGTGAAAGCTATTTAAAAAATGGCTCAGCTGACCAGTAAGCGGGACAAACATTATTTATTGGTTATAATCATCTACTACTGACGCTTTATCCTTAACTTCAGTTGTTTTGGGGAACCGCTTTAAATTTTTAAAAGGGATGCTGTGTTTGAATGGATGGAACGCCATCAACACTCCTTTGATACACTTCAGATGCTTTTAATCAATGCGCCGATGCTAGGGTAGCTAAGGTTAGTAAGGAATCTATTGTGAAGATGGGTGCGTCCCTTTACAACATTTTGGCAGTTCTATCCCAATAAAACAATAAAAGGGAGGAGCACCCACTTGCATAATGCAGTCATAGCTTGTTATATCAAAAACGCAATTACACCATGACTAAAAGGAGTTCTTTTCGGTGATCTACATTTATAAACAATTCAGGGTATATTTTCATGGTGTCAAGTTCAAAGTTGTCACAGAGAATGCCTAGTTACACTGGTTGCAGAATCTCAGAAAGCCAGAAGGGCGTCTATACCGATGGGCTCTCAAAAAGCAGGCTTATAATTTTGAGATCCTATACAGACCTGGAGCCAAACACCAAAATGCAGATTGATTATCAATATTACCAACAGTTGCTTTTACAGCGGATCTCAGCAATGTAATGTAAGAAAATATTATCATCAGCAGATATGAAAATGAACGCCGCAAGTGATGAAGGAGTAGAACTAGATATAAGCCAGTACCTTCTAGCGGAATGGGAGTTGTACAAGCGTCTTGGTCATTCTATGGTAAACTGCCTAAGAAACTCAACATGGCCAACTATTATCATGAGTGTACATAAGGCAGTCAGACATGGTGCCATGCGCATTGACATTGGAATTGTTGCGCCCTTAGTAATTAGAAAAGCATAAACTTTGACATAGTTGAAACCACTTCTTGCTTCCATCCGTGCCAAGTGGAAAAGCTCTTCCACCAAATGACTTCATACCAGCTAGTGAAAACAAATTTTGCTTGGCATACGTTTTCTTTGATGTTGTTGGCCCACTGCCAATGAGAGCTAATTGGTCCAAGTACATTCTAATGGCAATTGACCACTTAACCAGGTGTGTTGAAGAAAGGGTAATATGTGATTTGGGGCGGTCACAGTGACCAAGTTCTTAATGAAATGTATTATCCAGCGACATGGCTGGCCTCAGTTCATTATTACTGATAATGGAACCAACTTCACCTCACAAATACTTCTAAAGTTCAATAAGCTAAAGGTTATCCACAGGTTGCTGTCAAAAACCATACCAATCTTAGTCAAACGGAATGTTTGATTGAGTTAATTGGACCTTGGTGAACATACTCAAGAAATTGGTAATGGATCGACCTCACAATTGTAGTTCCCTACTTTCTACAGCTGTTTTTGCATACAACATAAGCTATCATTCTGCCACGAGGAAGAGTCACTTTAACTTACTATATGGATGACACCCTGCTCTTCCAGCACCTCTATATGCTTGTGTAGAAGATACCAGCGGAATGATCCCCAATGTTACTTAACTATTTTAGCTGACACATTGATCAAGTTGTAAACCTAAGCGTACTCCATCATCTTAGATAAAAGATAAGGAATAAGGCTGCAAATTAAGAATGGCATAGAGGGCTAGCTCAGTTCAAAGACAAAGATCTGTTTCTATTCCGTGACCAACACGTGTGTGGTCAGAAGCACAAATTGGCCAGTATCTGGATTGGTCCATTTGAAGTTATTGAGAATAATGTTGTTGACGCCTATACTATCAAGGACCCTGTTAGCAGTTGGAATTTTAACCAAGTGCACTCAAAGTTCCTTTTTGTATATAAACAAAAGGAGACTTAGTTTCCAGTCAAGGGGGGTAATGTTGAGATCCTGATATTATAGGACAAATAGCCCAAATAGCCATTGCAGACTGGCTATAATCTGCCAACCATGATTTTTAGCTACGATTTTTTAGCATCTGGAGATGAGGTGGTATTGGGTCTTGAAGGACGGCTATTGGATCACCTCCAAATAAGGCGATAAGGTGATGTTGACATTAAATGAATATTAGAAGATCACTGTTGGACATTTGCCTTTGCAGCTGAAAAAAGAATGCCTTAAGTCAAGTTTAGCCAAAAAATGGAAATGTTGGTCATTCGCGATTTTCTGATGCTATTACAACTGATTTTAATGATATTAAAATTCTCTGGGATATCGGATAAAAGACCTGCTGATTCTTAGTGAAACCCCTTTAACCGGGTAACACTGGTTCAAAACCTGCATGGGCAATATCTGTAAGATTAACTGATCAGATTTTGCCAATTGCACTATGGACTTTAGGGGAAACTAGTGGAAAGTACTCCCCCAACCATCACCAAGTCCGTCACAACACCTACGCAGGGGCCACCCCTTTTTAGGTGTGGCAGAGGTCTCCTCAGATATAAATAGTTTCTCTAGTGGTAATTGATTATGGTATATCAAAACCTTGCCACATGGGTATACCCTGCCCCAAAAGCCCAATTTCCAATTTTCCAAACATTAACCTACCTTTCCAATGATCTGATAGGAGAGTTTCACATACCTAATTTGGAATGCATTGCAGCTATTCTGAAACTATCCCCAAATTCTTTCCAACCTTCAAAATCAGTATAAATATTAATCATAAAAAATTGGAAAAGATCGCTTTTTCTTTTACTACCACACTTCTAATAAAAATTATAAAACTTAAGTTTTTTTAGTAAATTTAAGAAAATTTTATTAAATATTTTTGTGGGATCCAGTGGCGTAAGCACTAGCGAGCACCCTTAAGCTGGATTTCTGCAAATTGGTGTTCACTACAGGGGTCCTCTGTATACTAAAAGAATCGTCAAAAATGGAGGATACAACCATGAGTAACCCTCCTACTTTTCCTCTTCACATGGAATCCCGTTTAGTTGCTTTTGAAACACAATTAATGAGAACTCTTTCCTGCCTCAAAGAACTTGAACAGAGCTCTTTAACACCACTTTTTAAAGACAGATACATTCTTGGTAAAGGGAGCATCGCTACGTTTTTGTATGTTTATTAAGCTGCTATTCATGGTACAACTGATGTGCAAAAAGTAAAAATACATCCTTACCTGTTTAAGCCGCCTAGCACAAGAGATGATAGTTCCTTACCCGAACCCTTCACTCACTTGGGATGAGGTGAAGGACGCTCTTCTGGCTGAATTTGGATAAAAGCAGAGTTTACATAGGGAAAATAGGCGTTTATGCGCTTTAGCATGTGTGAGGATGAACCGCTCATTGCCTTTGATGAACAATTTTACTTTGCTGCGCAAAGGTTATAAACCTCTAACATGCTCACTCAATATGATGCTATTGCTGCTTTGTTAACTGGATTATCTTCCAAGCCCACCTTGGCCAGGTATATCATCTCAGTGAAACGCCATTTCAGAAGTATCCTTGATCTAAAAGAGGCTTTATTAGATGCTAATTTCTATTAATGTGTATCTCCTGAAGAACCTGAGGTAAATTCTTAAGCTCTTACCATTAAGGAGCTACCACCTGTGAAGCAGTTGGGATTGTATTCACCTGTGCCTATCCTCACTACAAAATATGCTCGCTCAGTATGACTTTACAAGGGTATCACTCCTTCTACTGAATCAAAGCCCTGTAAGGTTGTAACAACCATACGCCCGCACAAGATCACTAAAGCTGTTGTGCTTATCCCTCCAGATAAGCTGTAAATTGCGCTCTCTAAGGCTACCCAATCTTCTGTGGTCATCTCTCCTACCCCATTGCGGCCTTGCCTGTTGTTGAAAAAACCATTGGGAATGAATCTGAGGGGAGTTATAATGACGTTGGCTACTACATATTATGAGCCCCTGCGGAAATAGATGCGCCTGATCATTTGATTGTTGGAGGAGCAGATGAGACCACCTCACCTTAGGAAACGTACCTCAGCCAGATTCTATAGTGTCCAAAAGTTATTGACACTACCAGCAATGGTGATAAATTCTTATCTGGCTTGATACGCCCTCTTCAGCGGGTTCATCCCATACATTCATCATTTATCAATAACCTGAGACTGCTAAAAAGCTAACCTACACCTTTTGGCTCAAGGAGGTCTTAGCGTTGCTACTTAAATATGGAGGAATGCTCACTAGGTTGAAGTGGTCATTCAAAAGGTCCAAATATTGGCCATCCTGGACACTGGCTCATCAGTAAATGTGATCTCCATTAAGCTTATCAAAAAGATAAAGCTAGCGCCTTACTTATGATTATATGCAAGGGTTTAGAACCGCAGGCCCCAACAATACCCATGTTAATGGGGCATACTCTTTCCTTCCCATTTGAATTGGGAAGCTTATCCTATCAGCCCTGCTGTGGCTTTAAACAATAACGCATATTATATGCTCATCAGCACTCAATTTATGATTGAGTATGAAGGAATAATCAACCTGAAGCAAGGGGTACTCTCATTACTCAACTACGAAGTCCCCTTAGTCTTAAACAATAAAGAACCCATCAAGCATGAATACTATTGCCTGGTCGAATACCCTTTTTCACTATACCTTGCCATATTCCACTTCCAGTTGCAATACAAAGAAATTATTAGATTCAGTGGATGCCAGGGATGACATCCCTTTTTATGCGGCCAATGATGTATTGATTAAGCCTGGGGAACAAATAGTGGTTGAAACTAAAATCGCACTACAAATCCCACATCATTATTTACTGCACCTCATAAGTATTGAGGGTGTTGGCCCCTTGGAGCCTTATGTTTTGCCTGGGATACTATACCACACTTATCAAAGGCCAATTACCATTGTTCTAGGGAACCTCAACGGAAAAGATATGGTTATATGTAGACACCAGGTGATTGGCAGAGGTTTCCTACTCCCAGTAGAAGACATTGAACATATCCACTCCAATGGCTCTATGCAGATTTGGGCTACCCATGGACAACATGGTGTGCACCTTGCCCAATGTTCATATTTCGGATAAGCTAACCCCAGAGGAGTTTAAAAAAGTTCATACCTTGTTATACAAATACAGTGACATAGAACCAAATTGGAAATCGACTGTGGCCAAATGAAGGGCTGGTGCCACTCCAATGATATGGGTGATGCCTGGCCAATAAGGTCCAAACTTAATTGTAAGTCAAAGGTGGAGGAATAACAGATGAGGACGGAACTCTAGCAGTTATTAGACGCGGGTTACTTGTTCCTTCACATAGCCCTTGGACTTCACCTCACTTACTAATTAAAAATAAAAATGGAGGTCATTATATAGTCATGAATTACCATAGGTTAAATAGCCTCATTAATAAGGATAGCTATCCTATCCCTCATATTGATGATGCCCTGGCCCAACTCTCTGAATCTAACTTCTTCTCAGCCATGGACTTAGCCAGAGGCTATTGGCAGATGGACCTTTCTCCTCAAGATCAGTTCAAATGTGCTCTTATTTGTAGTGAAGGTCTCTTCTAACCCACACGATTACCTAGAGTTGTGCAACGCACCTGCCTCTTTCCAGCGTTTGATGGATCACATCTTGCAGGACTTAAAGTTAGCTTGTGTCATCGTCTATCTTGATGAAATCACGGTGCTCTCCAAAACTTTCAACAAGCATCTTGTCACTTGAAGAAGGTGTTTTAAAGTTTACGTCAGCCTAATAGAAAGTTGAAGCCCTCACAGTGTACCTTCTCTCAAGAAAAATTGGATTTCATTGGCCACTCCATTTCACAAGAAGGTATTCAGCCCGTGCATGACAATATCGAAGTCATCTCAAAAATGCCGCCCCTTTAAAATCTATGGGATATTCAGGTATTTCTAGGGATTATGGGGTATTACCATCAGTTCATCCCTAAATCCGCTCAACTCAGTGAGCTCCTTATCTAAATATTAACCAATAATACCCCAATTTAATGGGGTGCAAAAAAAGTTCTCTTTTGAAACAATGAAGCAACTGCTACAATAACGTCCTATCCTGCAGCATCTTGATTATAATAAGCCCTTCATCTTATTCACTGATACCTTGGACTATGTCATTGGGCCATTCAAGCCCAAATTCAATGATTATGGTATAGATCATCATGTTTCCTATTTTATCAAAATGCTGCCAAAGGCAGAACACAACTACAGTGTAAAAGAGAAAGAAAGCCTTGCTGTTCTGTTAGCTGTCAAGCACTACCGCCCTTTTCTATAAGGGACCACCTTCACTGTAGTTACAGATCACGCATCCCTAAAGTGGTTGCAAAAAATGAAGGATACTACTGCTCAGCTAGCTCGCTGGGCTCTAAAGATCCAGCCTTATGATATGAAAATCAAACACTGTGCTAGAACCCGTTACTTGAATGTTGTTGGATTGACCTGACTGCCTATCCTCCAATTAGATAACAGTGAGGCGGAAAGGTTACATGATCTTCTAATGACCCCAAATGAATGGGAGGATGAAGATGTGCTTTTCGAGAAAATGTTAGCATGGCAATTCCCATAACACAAAAGTAGAAATGGGAAGCTATATAAGCAGGTTAGCACATATTGGCTGCCTTACCTTCAGACATCTTAACGTGTACCTGCTATCCTGGAAGCTCATTCCACCATAGGTCATGAGGGAGCCAAGAAAACTAATGAATGGACCAAGGATAAATACTTTTTGGGATGGAATGATAAAAGCTATTGTTGACGTCTTGGAAGCTTGTGTTATAAGTTTGGCGGAATTGTTAAGATATGCCATAAGGGTTTTTGCACAGGACTCAGCCCACTGAGCAAACAGGACTAACAATATGATGATCTTTGTCCTTAAAACAACAGAATAAACTATTTAATAAATATGTAGCACTTAATTCCATCACACTCTTTTATTTAATATAATAATATAGCGGATCCTCGCTGTTCTTCTTTTTCTAAACTATCAACAACCAACCCCCTCTTAATCATCTCGCATTGTCTAAATTTTAGCGACTTCAGTTGGTACTGTGTTCATGGCTTAGTAATTTGATTTGCCATATTTCATTTTCCATCGATTCTTCATTCATTAATTTCATAATTGTCTGATTTAACGCAATTCACCAACAACCCAATATTGCCTCACTTTAAAGCGCTCAAATAATCATACCTCATATTAAACTTGGCAGATCATATCCATTCCGCCATCACAACTTGGGGCTTATCATCCATTCATATCAGAATCGCAACATTACCCCACCTTTGGCTGGACAATAAGGCTCCTATTGCCTATACACACAGAGGAACTTTGCATGCACCTGTTGATAATCTGACCACAAGCAGGGTCCTTGATAGTATATGCATCAACCCCATTTTTTTTCTCTATAACTTTGAATGGACCATCCAAATACAATCCAACTTGTGTTTCTGCCCAAATCCATGTTGGTCGTGGAAGAGAACCATATTGCCTTCCTTGTTTGGTTTTAGCCCACTATGACGTACCTGATCAGTAGCCTGATTCTGGATATCCTTGGCTAAGCTTAAGGAATATGCTTCAGTTTGCAGTTTGATTAGAATGTTCATGAGGTTAGTTAAATAGCGTTGGGGTTCCATTCCACCAGTGTCTTCTACACACAAATAAAGTAATGCTGGAAGAGCTGGGTGTTGGCTATATAGTAGTTGGAAAGGACTCTTTCCTGTGGCAGAATGAAAACTAATGTTATAGGCGATCATGGCAGTGAAAAGGAGAGAGCTCCAACCGGAAGGTAGATCCATTACTAATTTTTGTAGTATGTTCACCAGAGTCCCTATAAAAATTTACTTCATTGGGTGATTATTGGAGGTCAACCCTAGTTATCTCTACTGCAAATGTTCAATTTCCTCATGCACCTTGCATTGTAAGAATATATATAATCTGATAATATTATGATCACTATTATCCATAGTTGAGATAGAATTATTTTTTGGCCCAACGCTTTAGCCAGTATTTCCAATTGATACTGAATATTGTACTCTTAGGGAATATTCCCCATAATCCTGTCCATTCAATCTTTGTTAAGATCCTCTGGTAACAGTCTCCTTCAGCCCAACGCACAGTTGGCAGCAATCCCTTAGCCGTGGTTCCCTTCATCTCTAGATCCCCGCTTGGATCTCTACTCTTCTCCGAGAGTCTACCAATTATTGCTTTCTGCAATATTATCCTTGAGATGGAATCTTCAAAGCTAGATGCTGATAGTCTAACTATTACTGAATCAACAATAAAATAATAATATTTTTTAATGTTTATCCGTTGTTGGACATTCTCCTTCTTGACTAAAGCAAAATAATGTTAGAGGTATTAGTTCTCCTGAATCTGCAACCATGATTGACCCATCACCTGCTTAATCTTCAAATAATATTGTGGATGTCAACAATATGAGTACCCACAGCGAAAAGACCCTAGTGGATTTCTGGTGTAATCCTAACTACCAGAAAAATATGGTTTATCACAAAAATCAGCTTAAAAAGGTAAATACTAATAATAGGATTACTCCAACTTCTCGGCCAAATTCAGGGTGTTCATTACCATACAAGTCTGACCACCACTGAGGTGTAAAGATTTTACTTGATGATGATAGGGTAAAAATTAACCAATCATTATCACATGAGTCAGACCACCACCGAGATGAGAAGATTTTACTTGTCAATGATTGGGTACAAATTAATCAATCATTACCACTCAGATCTGAACCCTCCCAAGGTGAGAAGATTTTACCTCTCAATGATTGGGTACAAATTAACCAATGATAACCACATGAGTCTGACCACTGCCAAGGTGAGAAGATTTTATTTGCTGATGATTGGATACAATACATCAAATCATTACCACACAGATTGGTTTTGCCTCAAAATATTTATCTTTGATCTGATAGGCAAAAGCCTATATTTCCTAATTTAGACAACTTAGCTTTATATTCTTTTGCCTGAAATACCCATGGCCTCAAAATCTGAACTAGTTTAAATAGGAAAATCTAGTATCGAGAAAAGGACCTTTGTTGGTTTTTCCTCACTTAAAACAATAAAAAACATAAAAACTTTAACAAAGCGTTATTTTATATTTTTATTAATAAGTAAAATTCTCACTCTGAGAAAATATTTGTGGCATCCATCGGTGGATCCCACAAACTGGTGCTCACTACAGGGGATCACCCTGAATACTTTGATAAGTATTAATGTAGCAAGGCAATGGAGGCTGTAAATGTGAGCAGCTCTACTGAAACGCGATTAGTTGCTCTTGAGAAGCAACTAGCCAGCTCTTACTCCCATTTTAAAAAGCTAGAGCAATGCCCGTTCAAATTACCTATGAAGGAAAGATACATCCCAGTTGAATGGAGCATTGCTTCTTTTTTATACGTTTATGAAGCTGCGATGGATGGTGCCACTGACAAACAGAAAGTTCAATACATAATTCCCTGCTTAAGCCGCAAAGCCCAAGAGCTGATCGTTCCTCACCTGTATCCTCAGCACATCTGGCCAGATGTTAAGAAGGCCCTCTTGGCTGAATTTGGATCCAAGCAGAGCTTATACAGGGAAAAACATGCTTTCATGCGCCTTACCATGTATTAGGGTGAAACCCTCTTTAGTTTTGCCGAAAATTCTATCTCACAGCTCAAAGGCTGGCTACGTCTAACCTGCTTACCCTGGATGATGCTATTGCCGCCATATTAACAAGGTTAGCTTCACAACCCTCTTTCGCCAGGCATATCATATCAGTGAAACGCCACTTCACAACTTTCTGTGATATAAAAGAGGCTTTTTTAGACGTCGCCCATATTCCTTTAGGTGAGCTGCAGCCTGATGAACCGTTGGAGGTGAGGCCACCTGTGCCTGTTCTCCCTGTAAAACCTGCTGTTTTGGTGCAGCTTTAATTCAGACATCCCTCAGTCATTCAAAGCGGAGATCCCTAATGTGGTTTCCCCTTCAGCTCAGCTAATAGGTGTGCGCTCTAAGGGTATATCCTCCAGAACTACTGGGGTTGTGAAAAATGTCGGTTAAAACGAAGCTAATTACCCTACCTCTCGTGGCTGTCTCCCCCATTTCAATTACAACCTTGCCCATGGTTGTGAATACCCCTGAGGCTGATTCTGAGGGGGTTATAATAACGTTGGTACTACTTGTTGGGAGCTCCCGCGGAAGTGGAGGTCCCTGATCACCTAAACGCTGGAGGAGTAGATGAAGCCACCATAACTGAGGATACTTACCTCCATTAAGTTATAAATGAGCCAATCATTATTGATACTGCCAGCGATGCAGATGAGGTGTTGTCTCACCTTATTCTCCCTATCCAGCATGGCCATACCATGCAGTCCATCCAGGAAAATTACCCTGAAACCGCGTACAAATTAAACCTCCAATTTTCATCATAAGGAGGTTTTAACGCTATCGCCCACTTCTGGGGGGATACTTATGAAGGTTGAAGTGGTTATCCAAAAAGTTTGGGTGATGGCTATCTTAGATACAGGCTCCCCGGTGAATGTAATCTCCTCCAAGTTGATGAAAAAGATTAAACTTGCACCTGACTTGGAGTACAACCAAGACTTTGGAACCGCTGGTCCTAACAACACCCTCGCACTGGGTGCTTACTCATCCCTTCCCATTTGTATTGGGAAGCTTATTCTATCAGCCCCCGCAGTGGCTTTGGATAATAATGATTATAAGATGCTTATAGGTACTCAGTTTATGATCAAGTATGAAGGCATCATCAACATTAAACAAGGGTCCCTATCTTTAATGAACTACGAAGTTCCATTAGTCTTATACAACAAAGAGCTCATCAAGAGTGACTACACCTGCCTAGTTAAAAAACCCCTCTTCCGCTTTGACTTTATATTATGTCACCTCCGGGTGCAACACTAAGAAATTGCATGATTCAGTGGAGGCTAGCGATGGTATTCCAAAGTTTGCGACAGATGAGGTGGTGATTAAGCCAGGTGAACAACGAGTGGTTGACATGAAAGTCACATCCCAAAACCCTTTTGATCTCTCAAGTGAGGCTGACTTTGAAGGAGAAGTTCAGGCTCCCAAAGTACAGCTTAAAAAAGAGAAGTCTACCTCTAATCCCGTGGAGGCAGCCGTTTCTCATTCCAAGGCTCAAGAGAATCGCTCTTCCAAGGATGCTACCCCTCGCAGACCTCGGTTTAAACCTTCGCGCACTGAGGATGTAGATTCTGAAATTACGTGTGGCACTTGTAGTCATTCTGACAAAGAAAAGAAAGCCCAAAAGCTACTTTCTGATGAAAAAGTAGCAGCTGCATAAGGCAAATGAGGGAGCTGATGAGTCTCAATGGAAGGGAACTGTTCTTTTAAAGAAAAAAGAGGATGAAGAATTATATGCTGGAAAGTCTAGCCAAGCAAAAACAGTAACTAAAAAAGGCCAAGTTGCCAATGAGCTCTGAGCTCCTCTACCTTCTTACCAAGTGTCGGATAGGGTTTTATATTACCACAATTGCAATACTCCCTGAAGTGGCAAACTTGGATCAAACTGGGAGGTGTCATTTACCATCATGCATAAGAGAGGAAATGAGTATCATATAAAGTCTTTGGCTACAAGAATTATCATAATTTGGGTATATGGCCACTTCTTATGACCCTACACCCCTCCCAATATTCTTGAGGGGGCAATGTCAGACATTCTCCTTCTCAACTTAAGCAAAAGAATGTTGGAGGTATTAGTGCTCCCAAATCTGCAACCATGATTCGCCCATCACCTGCCCAATCTTCAAATAATATTGTGGATATCAACAATATGAGTACCCACAGCGAAAAGACCTTAGCAGATTTTTGGTGAAATCCTTACTATTGTAAAATATAGTTTATCATATATTTGGCTTAAAAAGGTAAATACTAATAATAGGATTACTCCGACTTCTCAGCTAAATTTGGGGTATTTGTTACCATATGAGTCTGACTACCGCCGAGGTGTGAAGATTTTACTCAATGATGATAGGGTAAAAATTAACCAATCATTATCACATGAGTCAGACCACTGCCAAGGTGAGAAGATTTTACTTGTTGATGATTGGGTACAAATTAATCAATCATTACCACTCAGATCTGAGCCCTCCTAAGGTGAGAAGATTTTACCCATCAATGATTGGGTACAAATTAACCAATTATCACCACACAAGTCTGACCAGCGCTGAGGTGAGAAAATTTTACTTGTCAATGATTGGGTACAAATTAACCAAATATTACCACTCAGATCTGAACCCTCCTGAGGTGAGAAGATTTTACCTGTCAATGATTGAGTACAAACTAACCAATGATTACCACATGAGTCTGACCACTTCCAAGGTGAGAAGATTTTATTTGCTAATGATTGGATACAATACATCAAATCATTACCACACAGATTGGTTTTGCCTCAAAATATTTATCTTTGATCTGATAGGCCAAAAGCCTATATTTCCTAATTTAGACAACTCAGCTTTATATTCTTTTGCCTGAAATACCCATGGCCTCAAAATCTGAACTAGTTTAAATAGGAAAATCTAGTATCGAGAAAAGGACCTTTCTTGGTTTTTCCCCACTTAAAACAATAAAAAACATAAAAACTTTAACAAAGCGTTATTTTATACTTTTATTAAAAAGTAAGATTCTCACTTTGAGAAAATATTTGTGGCATCCATCAGTGGATCCCACATCCGTTTAAATGTCTGTTTTTTATTCTAGTGAAACTAGGGAATTTATAGGGGATTTGGCCATCTAACCCTCAGTTGACACCTCTTCAATGAAATGGCAGCCGTTGCCATTAAATCACCCTTCCTCATCTCTTCAGCAATGGTCTTCCCCATCCTGACTAGGATTCTGACGTTGGACATCCTTGAGACCACAAACAGAAAGAGTCAGAAATGTATTCCTAATGTTTTCCTCTCAATTCAAGAAAATCACCCATAATTGGCTAGCAACCTGCTTAGATAATGGGACTTTTTACCCATAATGGCAGGTCACTTCACCAACCAATTGATTCGCTAGTTTCAGGCAGCATCACTCACCTCGCAAATAATTAAAAGTTCCCAATCAGTTGGTGATGAAACCCAACCAATCCCAATCAGTACACCTGATAGTTAAATACTATCAGATTCCCTTATTTTGTTGGCCGCTTTATCCGATGAGATATTATGGTATTTATCCAGATTGATCCCTGATGGATACAACCAGACAAATATCCTAAAATCCCCCAAATGTAGTTCCTCCAAAATTTAGATCAACCATTTTCTGATTCACTTTGCTTTAGGGAATTTTTCCCCTAGCGATACCAGGTAATCTAGCAGGCTGGGAATTTGGGCAAAAATCTCAAAACATCCCCCCTTTTGCTTAGATTTCCAGTGAGAAAAGTTATGGGCATGGAAACACCGCTTTGGACACCTGGTCAAATACTTCATTGGTTCAAGTGGTACACTCATCTATACTCAACGCTGCTCAGGATGACCTTTGGCATTCTTCATTCCTCCTCTTCCTCCTCGCTACTGCCTACTCAGAGCTCGGTCCCCATGACCTCTTGTCATGCCAGGCTGATCGATTTACTCATTATGATCTTTTTCCTGGGATCCAGTTTTCCCCCCATCAGGGTATATGACCCACTGTCATATTCATGTTTCTTGGTCCAGTGTCCTCAAATTCCTGATTATCTCCTCATCCTAGATGGGAGACTCTTGTCATCAATGTTCATTTTGTGGCTTGATTAAGAATACTTATTTTTGTTCACCTTTGTTATTTCGCTCATAACCTCTTGGCTGTAAGTCATTCTTCCCTCGGAAAGCTTATTTCATTAATTTTATGAAATTAATTTCCTGAAATTGGAGCCTAATGGAGTGTAGGGTGCATAATGTCAACTTCTATATAAGTCTGACATCCCTCCTCTAGTCCTGCTCATATGTCGAACTCAGAATCTTATCATCAGCAACTTCTAAACAGTCTGTCAGATTCAGATCTCCACCTCTTCCAGTGGATGAGTCAGGATGCTTGGCGGACCCTCTTCTATGGTCCTTCCAGGACTCATACGCCTATCCTGGTGCAAGCAGCTATTCCTTCTGTTGAGTTACTGGAACTGGTATCCAATCCCACCAAAACCAGGCGTGCCATCATTTCAAATAACTCTCAGCTGACTCTTCCCATGCAGTCAATCTCTGAGTTAGACTTTAAAAAACTTCTGTATTTGGCTCCTTTCACTGAGGCTCCAAACATCATCGTTGATGCTCTGGAGGCTATGCCAACTGCTTTGGATCATTTGTTCCTGGCCAGGTCAGATTTACTCCCTGAGTTCCTCTTCCAACTGGGAAATTTTACCAACCCGCAGTGCTGGTTTCTGAGCTTTCAATTTGAAACAGCATTCATTCTGAGCTCCCCTATGCTGAACTTCGAGCACAAGTCACGGAGGCATTGTCATTAGCGCTGAATCCCTCAAATCTGGACAACCTTCTGGATCAGGATACTGCCACTTATGCTCTCTGCTTTGCCAGCCAAGTTCTTCAAAGTTGGTCAACAGAGCTTCCAGCCTCGCCTGACTTTCATCAGTCATTCAGCTTCAGCTTCCGCGAAGCTCATAGCCATCATTTACAGGATGCAATCCATTCTTTGCATGACTACCTCTTCTCTGGAACTTCCCATCGCTATCTTCCATTGATGGCACTAATTGGCGGTATGATTTGACAACCTCCCTCGAGTATTCCTTCTTTGCTGCCAGCTCACATTTCTGGTGTTCTTGATGAGGTATCAGCAGGCATTCAAGACAAATCTTCCAGCGCCTGTGCCTTATTGGGATTACTTGGGGTTATTCACTGATTGCCTCTTCCTTTGTTGCTGTTTTCCACCCTTCTCCAGGGTTTCACAATTGGCGTCTTCCAACATATCTTTCTCTTCCCCTAATTGCGTTCTCTCAGGGCTCAGCGGCAGCTCAACAAACATGGTTTTGAGTAGGACTCACCCTTGCAAGTGTCTAATCGCGTATCAATTTTGATGGGCTAATCCTCCCTACCGCGATCCATCCTCCCTTTCCCAAGAGGCGACATAGGCGGAATCATCCCTGCACTGAGGACAATCAATAAAGAATAAAAATTTATAAAAATATATCAGTTTTTTTATCTATGCATTTGAAAATTTTTTTTCCAATATCTTTTATCGATGTTTTATCTTTATTCTTCTTTTTTCCTATGGAGTTTTTCTTGTTTCAGTTCAAAAGTCCATCTTTTCCCCCAAACTGGATCCTGGGTACTTAAACCTAACAGTTTTCTATGGTTCAGCGGTCGTTTTCAGACTTAACCATTTAGATTGGTTCAGAGGTCCTTTTTTCAGACTTGACCTAAACATTAGGACATGACCAACTTAATGGTTATTTGGTCCTTTGGAAACTCTTTTTTATTTTTTTTCTTTGATCCACCGCTTTAAATACTTAGCGTGGACTCAATTTACTACTCTTCCATCCAAAAAATTCTTGATAGAATAAGCATTGGTTGCCATCTTGGTGATTACTTCAAACAGACCCGACCATAATGCATCCAACTTGTTTCTTCATCCAAAACCATGCGTATCAGAATAGGCGACTCTTTCTCCTATTATATATTCTTCTAATGGTGGTCAGTTCTAATCATCCATCAATTTCGCTCATATCCTTTTCTTAAAGGTAGTATTGAATGCTTGCAATTGCATATTGATCAGGATACTCATCAGTCAGTTCAGGTACTCTTTGGTACTCATCCAATATAGGTTCTACTACCAAATATATATTAGCGGTAATGCAGCCTTCCTCCCATAAAGTAATTTAAATGGCGTCTTTCCCATCGCCATATGATGACTGATGTTGTAGGTGAACATCACCAAACTCAGGTACGTTCCCCATGCAGAAGTTCTCCTTGCGACTAGCTTCCTCAGCGTCATGGCCAGAATCCCATTGACCCATTCTACAAGTCCATTTGTCTCCGGTTGGTATAGTACTGACATGACTCCCCAGATCCCCATTATTTCATTTAGCCTCAGGATCACATGGGACGTGAAGTTGGACCTATTATTGCTCAGTATAGCCTGTGGACACCCATGCCGGTATACTACTTGATCCAGGATGAATCTCGCAGTACTGGTAGCATCAACTCGGGCTAATGCTTTCATTTCAACCCATCTCTTCAGATGATCAATGGTTACTATGATCTATTTCACTCCTCCTGTACTCATTGCCAATGGTCCCATCACGTCGATAGACACTATGTGCCATTTAAATCCAGGTTAGACCAGTCAGTATCCAGTTGTATTCTTGTGTGTTTTGCAGTTGGCATTCCACGCAACAAGCTAGATGGTCTGTGACATCATAATTAATCGATTCTTAGTAATAATACTGGCAAATATGATCAATCATTTTTCTCAGGCCTCCATGCCTGACAACCTTATGAGTGGCTTGAACAATCGCTGCTCTCTCTGACAGTTTTGAGAATAATAACTGTTACCCGTGTATCATCTTGTGTACTTGTCCATCCATGATCTCAGTGTTTTCCATCGCTTTTCAAAGCACACCTTGGATTTCTAAGGCTCATCTTCAATTCTTCCTTCGACTATTCTCTGGAATAGCTCATCCGCCTATGGATATACCAACTGGACCATTGGTAACCGCGATAAGCCATCCACATTCTGATGAGAAGCCCCCACTCGGTGGACTATCTCATAATCATAAGCCTGAAGCTTGAGTACCCATCAGGCCATTCATCCTTCAGGTTCCCGCAGATTGTGCAGCCAACACAATGAAGAGTGGTCTGTCACCACCTTAAAGTGCATTCCATGGACATACACCTCAAACTGTTTACAGGCATAGATTACTGCAAGGCATTCATGCTCAGTATTGGTGTAATTCCTCTCTGCGGCAGAGAGTGTCTGGCTCACATATGCCACCAGATGTTAGTCCCCAAGTTCATCTACTTGGCTTAGTACGGCGCCAATCGCTGTCAATGAAGCATCAGTTTGAATGATAAACTCCAGATCGAAATTCAGATATTTCAGAATCAGCAAATTTATCAGGTACTGGCATAATTCATTGAAAGAGTCCTGGGCCTCTTCATTCCATATAAATCCTTTTCAGATCCTTTAATAAATGAAATAAAGGCTCAGCTACCCAGGCGAAGTCCCAAATAAATCTTCTATTAGTATCCAACCATCCCAAGGAATACTTGGAAGTATCGGATACTCTTCAGCACAGCCATCTGTTCAATCGCTGCTATCTTCTGGCGTTGCAGCTGCAATCCATTTGCGTTGATCACAAATTTCAGGTATTCAAGCTCCTTCTTAAAGACTTGGCACTTCTGTGGCTTGATCTTCAGGTTAGCCACGGATAGTCTCTTAAACACTTCCTGCAAGTGCTGAAGGTGATCAGTAAATGTTCTACTGAATATATTGATATTGTCCATATATACCAGGATGCACGATAACTTCAGATTGCTTAATATCGCGTCCATGGCCCTCTGGAACGTCGTGGGTGAATTACAAAGACCCTGGGGCATACTTTTCAGCTGGTATAACCCCTATGCGGTTATAATTGCACTTTTCCTGGTCTTCTGCTGGTAAGTCTATCTGCCAGTATCCTGAGATTAGGTCCATCGCAGAGAAATACTTTGCTTTTCCTAACTGGTCCAGCGCATTGTCAATCCTTGGTAGGGGATACAAATCTTTCTTTGTAAATTTGTTCAGTCTCCAATAGTCAATCACTACCTGGTTTGATCCATCTTTCTTCTTTACGATCAAAATTGGGCTTGTCCAGGGACTTGATGACAGAACTAGAAGCACATACTTTATTATTTTTCTGATTTCATTGTTCACTACCGCTTTGGCAGCTTTTGATCTTCAGATCGGTCTCATTATAATTGGTAAATTTTCTCTGGTGTTGACTTTGTGATTACGCCTTGGTGCATCCCAAATCGTGATCATCCTGAGTGAATACTTCCTGATATCTCTCAAATAATTTGAGCACCTCCTCCTTCTGCCCTTCTGGAAGATCTATGAGATGCTCTCAATTAACTAATAAGTTGATGCTTTCAGCTGCTCTGTCCAGTAATCTCATTTCCTCAAAAGACTCAAAATCATGGAATCATCTCAATTCTGCCATCAGGATTAAATGAATAAACGCAATGATTTTATTTCTCTTAATCTTCATCAGCTTTTTGCTTAAATTCGCCTAGAGAACTTGTATTTCTCCATGGCCCAGCATAATTATCTCAGGAGCCACCCAAGGCTCCACTCTGGACTTCTTCCAGGGGCTTCCAACTTCTCCATACAGCAACTCTAGAATATCTAGAATCAACCCTTTGTTGACTATCATCTGCAATCTGGCCAGTATGGTTTTCTCCTTCTTGATCCGCAAAGGAATTCCCCAGTTTTCTAGGATTTTGACTGGCATCTCTCATCGCTTCCTAACAACTAATTGGTATTGAATCAGTACAATGCTGTCATTGTTTATCAAGTTGATGAAGTTATTTCTCCGGTTCAACGGAACTTCACCATTCTTTTGATATACTAATGGTAACATCTGACCCAGGATGGTCAATGTATTATCCTCAAAGTACATTTAACTCCATATTTTCGCAGAAACTCCGTTCCAATCAGGATATCATAGTTTTGGTTCACCCAAATTATTGCTGGCATGGATACTACCAATGACCTGAATTATAGTGGCAGCGCACTATATGCTCCACAGGAAATGGTGGTGTTCAGCCCAGCTGTTACATATTCCTTCTTGTGTTCCAAGTCCGGAGAGATCTTAATCTTCTTCACCAGCTTGGTTGACACAATGTTGATGGGTGCTCTGCTGTCAACTATTGCCTGTACCCTTACTTGATTCACCTGAATATCTATTTATGTACACTCAGAGTATTGTAATAAAGTATTTACTGAGTGAATTGCGGCGTTATTAGCTGAATCTAGGGTATTAATGATATGCGCTGATAATTCAGGAAATGAATCCTTAATTGCGCCAAGGGAAATTGACAGGTTGGCCTCATCTAAGTGAACATCAGTTAACTCACCAGGATTTTCGGCGGTCCAAATCTTCTCCACCAGTTGTCAGGCGTACGGCTGGGCAACCTCCTGAACTATCTCAGGGTCGATCTTCTTCACCCCAGCTCTGGTCACAGCGTTTATATCCATGTTGACCACTTGATATATTTGATCCTGCTTGTCATCTATGAATAAATCACTAATATATATTTCTTTGTTCATAATATCAGGAGGAATAGGTTTCTCCGCCACTCTAGACTTTTCCTTGTCTAGACAGTGTGACCTTTTCCCTTTTCCTTGGCTACTGCTGTATCTTTATCCTGGACCACATTAACTTGATCCTTCAGCTTTTTGCAGTGTGCGACGAAATGCCCTAACCTGCCACACTGGAAGCAGACCTTTTCTTTTTTGTTTAACCGTTTAAAATCCTCAGGCTTATTCCCCGGCACAGTTCAGTTAAAAGTCTCCTTTGCTCCTTCAACTCCCTTCATGGGATTTGATCTTTGTACAGGATTTGACTTGAAGCTTTTATTTGGAGCATCAAACATTGCTTCCAAAATCTCAAATTGTCTACCATTTGTGAGGTAGTTATCTCGGTACAAATACAGTAGACATCATTTGATGCAAATTGTGATAGGGACAAAGGGCCGCTTGCAAGGCGATTCTTGCATCAAAATCATTTAACACCTTCGCTCCAACCAGGATCTGCGATTCCTGGTAGAATTGATCTGCAAAGCTTGCAAGAGACTTATCTTTATGGAATTGAATTCCCATAAAGTCTTGCTTGCATTTTGGCATGCGGGTTGGATTGCCAAATTCCTTCATTATTGCCACTTTACCCTCAGCATAAGACCAGCTGTCCCCCTCTAGGTGGGTAACACCAGATTCTGGGAATCTGTGTTTAAGCAGTTCATGACCATCAACGCCTTCTGATGATCCCCGTATCCATTCATGGTCATGTCAAATAGTCAGGAAGACTCTGGGGCATTATCCCATTGGAATGTAGGCAATTTAGGGGTTTCTCTGAATTCCTCTGAGTCATTTCAGGCTGATACTCTCAGTTTGGCTACTCAGTTCACTTGTGGAGTGTCATCGGGCGTCATATCTGAAATAGCATTGAATGCAGGCAGCATATTTCTCAGGGTTTTCATCTTCCCAAGTATTGTTCAAAGACTTCCTTCTTAAGCATCATTGGCCACATCAGACTCATTTGCACTTCCGTGAGCTTTCAATTTCTTTCTTTCCTTTAACTTCTCAATGTCTACACCAAATTTTCTTAAATAAACACGATCCACTTCACGTTCCATTTTCAGGAATAGGACCTCTTGGACAGGGTCTCCTTCTTTCCTCTTTTAACGAGTTCACTTTGCCAAGTAACTCGTTCCTGAAGTTAGCTACGTTATCAACACCTTCCTCCACCTTAGTTACTCATTCTTCCAAGGCTGCGAACTCCCAGTGGTCCACAGAGTTTAAGGCGTTCTGGTTCACTGTGGCAATCTCAGTCCACAACTTGTGCATCTCTTCTTTGAGCAACATTCTGGATAAATTCTTCCACTCAACTACCCCTGTAGTGAGCACCAACCTGTATAAATTTACTCCATTGGGTTAATTATGAGAGGTCAACCCAAGTAATCTTTCTACTGCACAGGTTCAGTTTCCTTGTGCACCTTGCATTGTAAGAATATATATAATCCAATAATAGTATGACAACTATTATCCATAGTCGAGATAGAATTATTTTCAGGCCCAACACTTTGGCCAGTATTTCTGATCAATACTGAATATTGTGCTCTTAGGGATTCATTCCCTGTAATCCTGTCCACTTGATCTTCGTTAAGATCCTCTGGTGACAGTCTCCTTCAGCCCAACACACATGCGGAAGCAATCCCTTAGCCGTGGTTCCCTTCATCTCTAGATCCCCACTCAGATCTCTACTCTTCTCTGAGAGTCTAAAAATTATTGCCTCCTGCAATAAATATCCTTGAGATGTATCTTCATTCTAGATGCTGATTGTATAACTATTACCAAATTGACAATATAACTAATATTGTTTCTTATTAATGTTTATCCGTTTAAATGGCTGTTTTTTATTAGAGTGAATCCTAGGGAATTTATAGGGGGTTTGTCCGTCTAACCCTCAGTTGTCACCTCGTCAATGTTTGGCAGCCGTTGCCATTGAATCACCCTTCCTCATCTCAGCAGCAATGTTCTTCCCCATCCTGACTAGGATTCTGACGTTGGACATCCTTGAGACCACAAACGGAAAGAGTCTGAAACATATTCCTAACATTTTCCTCTCGATCCAAGTGAATCACCCATAATTGGCTAGCGACCTGCTTAGATAATTGGACTTTTTACCCATTATGGCAGGTCATTTCACCAACCAATCGATTTGCTAGTTGTAGGCGGCATCACTCACCTCACAACTCATTAAACATTCCCAATCAGTCGGTGATGAAAATGACTGATACCAATTGGTTCACCTGATAGTTAATTACTATCAGATGCCCTTATTTTGTTGGCCGCTCCACCCAATGAGATATTAGGTATTCATCCGGATCAATCACAAACAGATATGACCAGAAAAATATCCTAAAATCCCCCAAATGTAGTTCCTCCAAAATTTGGGTCAACCAATTTCCAATTCCCTTTGCTTTAGGGAATTTTCCCTAGCAATACCAGGTAATCTAGAATGCTGGGAATATGGGCAAAAAACCAACAGTTTCATTCACCCATTCGACCATTCCATTGGATTTGGGGTGGTATGGTGTCATCAGAACCCTGCGGATTCCCATAATCTCATTCGGGATGGGAAGATGTATGAGTTGAAGTTGGTTCTGTTGTCAGTGAGAAAGAATTGAGGGCATCCATGTTGCTGAATATTGCATTCCATCACGAACTTGGCCATTGTAACTGCCCCAAATCATGTATTTCTCTTGCTAGACCCACCAGGTCAAGTGGTTAATATCCACAAGAATGTACTTACAAAGTTGGCTCCTGGTGGCAAGGGACCAACGATATCAAGAGAGACCATGTGCCAAGAAAATGTGGTTTCGCTACCCAGCTTGAAGTCTTGCAGCGGAATGGTTTCTCCACTTGACAAGATGGCAACAGGAAATATTTTTAAGCACATCGAAGCTCATGCTTTCCCAATGATACTGAGGGCGCAACAGCTCCATTTTCTTGTGCACCCCCACCATCCATGACTGCCTTGTGGGCACTCATAATGATTACTGGTCATGTTGAAGGTCACGAAAAATTCACCATAGAATTGTCAATCTACTTGTACAGTTCCCCATTCCGTTAAAAGGTATTTGTTCGCATCTCATAAAACACTTTGATCACTTGGGGCAGTTCATTGTATTTTCCGCTGAGCATCTTATCATAGAATCAAGTCGCTGAGGTCCACCATCAGAGCAACAGTCAGCAATCGAGATAAACAGTCAGCATTCTGATGCTTTGCTCCTGGCCAATACAGGATATCAAAGTTATAAGCCTGCAGCTTAAGAGCCTTTGAGCCAATCAAATTTCAGGTTCTTTGAGGTTCTGCAACCAGCATAAGGACTCGTGATCTGTTATGATTTTAATTTTTCCCCATGAAGATAGACTCTGAATTGCTTAAATGAATAAATTACTGCTAAGACTCCCACTTGATCACAGTATAATTATGCTCATGGCAGTTCATACTTCAACTATAGTACGCTACATGATTTCCTCTCCTTCATCATCTTTCTGAGAAAGTACTGCCCCAACAGCAGAAAGGGATGCATCCATCTTAATGATAAACTCCCAATCGAAGTTTGGATATTGTAACACTGGTGTACTGGTCAACGCAGATGAAGTGTATTGAAAGCGTATTGATGACGTTCTGTCCATTCAAACACAGTGTCCTTTTTTAGCAACTCGAATAGTGGCCCCCCAATACAACTTAAATTAGGGATAAAGCGCCAATAGTAATCAATCATTCCCAAAAAAACTGAATGTCATGTTTACTATTAAATGTAGTCATTTTGCTGATGGGCTCCACCTTAACTGGATGTGGTTTCAGCCCTTTAGAGTCTACTACGAACCCCAGGTAATACAGCTGATCTTAGAAGAAGTTTTGTTTTTAAGGCTTGATTTTAGTGTTCACCTCAGCCAGCTGGCAGAATACTGCTTCTAAATAATTAAGATGCTCTGAAAAATTTTGATAAAAATCATTGATAACATCGAGGTATACAAGGATGCATGACAGTTTTGGGTCACCAAGAATAGTGTACATGGCTCGCTGAAACGTAGCTGGGGCATTGCACAACCCTTGAGGCATCCGTGTCAGTTGAAAAAGGCCTTTGGAGGTGATTACAGTGCATTTTTCCAGTTCCGCCTCAGGTAACACAATTTGCCAGTACCCTGATATCAAGTCCATCACTGAAAAATAATGGGCTCCCCCTAACCGATCCAAAGCATCATTAATCCTTAGCAAAGGGTATGAGTCATTTTTTGTAATAATGTTGAGCTTATGGTTTTTTATTACAATGCAGTTAGTGCCGTCCTTCTTTTTTACAATCAGAATGAGCGAAGCCCATGGGCTTTTAAATGGTTCAAGCATCCCTTGCTCTAACAACTTGTCAATTCATTAGTGACAATGTCTTCCGCTGCCCAAGATTATTGGATCAGCTGAGACCTTATAGGAGGATGATCTCCTGTGTCTACTTGATGGACCATCCCCTAAGTACACCCTAAGTCATGATTGTCAACAGAGAAAATCCCCTTGTACTTCTGAAATAAAGCTATTGCTTGGTCTTTTTGCTCTTCTGACAGTCCTATTAAATTACTCCGTGGTACCACCATTAGTACGCTGGCCAGTGCCTCAACTGGTAGTCCAAATTCATCCAATGACCTGAAATCATGAACTTGAAGGACCTCATCTATTGGAATAAAATGTAAATACGTTACAATTTGGTGTCAGGGGATTTTCATTGGTTTACTCTGGAGGTTTTCTAACAAAACCTTATTCTCTCCATGACCAGAAGTATAATCCCTGGAGCCACATGTGGCTCAAACTGCATTTGATGATTGAGCCCAATGACTTCCCCATATAGCCCAATAGGCACTTCCACTTCTTTTTCGGTATTCCTTAAGATTTGATATGCAGAAGGAATAGATATTGACCCTGCAGAGCGAAGTGGTATCCCTTGATATTCATGTATAGCTTGGGAAAGGGATGACTTTTGTGCTTTAGTTGGTGATAGCGAACTGACATCACCCTGTCACTATAGGCAAGATAATATGGCTCATATTCACTGGAAACTTTTGTACTCCGCTAGTGGTGAAGTAAATTGGGATCCACAGACCCAGAATGGCGAGGGTCTCCTCAATCATATTAATGACAGCCCCAAAATGGCGCAGGAAAGCGGTTCCAATTAACGGTTATAGTTTTTGTTTGGCAGCACAATTGACGGAGCTACAATGACAATGGACCCAAAGTGCAGAGGTAGCGCGCTGTAAGCCCCTCAGAGATGGTGCTTACTGTTCCAACAGTTCCGTACACCATTTGATGGTCCACATTAGGTTTAAATGCCAGCTTTACCACCAACTTTGTGGAAACTATATTGATTGGGGCACCAGTATCAATGATCACATGAACTTGGGTTTTTGCTACAACAGCGTCACAATAAGTACACTCAGAATAAGATGCATTAGGATTATTTAAAACATGGACATTTAACGCATCTCTTTTTCAAGAAAGCTCATATTACAATCCCCAACTTTAGGGTATACTTTAACAATAGCTTTTACAGGGAGGGCCGCATTCACCCCTTTAAGAGAAGCGCATCAGCATATGGATCTGGTTTGTGAGTAAAAAGTAGATTAAACATTTGACAGTCATAATGCTTTGTTTGCTCCTGGGGGCCTGCTTTCACCATGCCCATAAATTGTGCTCATGTCAGCACATTCACCCCACAACCAGATGCTGATACAGAAAGGCATCTTCATAATGGGGAACTTCCACTAGATGTACTGGGATAGGTTCAGGTGGGACGTTTTAAGTTAGAATAGCAGAAGTAGAGAGTCCCATCTCTGCTCCGCTCTGACTTTTCCCTGATAGTACGGTTCCTGTGGTAGGGAATGAACCTGACGATGAATACAACTTCTGGCCAAGTGCCCAGAGCAACCTCACAAGAAACAATTGATCTGTTAAGATCTGCATCCATTATTGTTGTGAAATAAGCCACCCCAAAAGTTAGGCTGGGGTTAAGCGGTATAAGCAGACCCTTCCCAATAGTTGTACTGCTGGCGGTAACTTGGTTTAAGATGAGGCGTGTAGTGATAATAAGGATGGGTTACTAAACAGACGCTGAACTGGAAGAGATAACTTCCAAAAATAAGTAGGTCCAGCAGTGGAGAAGATTTAGTTCCGCTCTATTTTGGGCAGAGGGAAGGTAGTGGATAACCAGCGCATGACTGGACGAGTTTAAGCAAGGATATACCAAAATCTAAATATGGAGCCATGGTGTTGATAAGCTCACGGTATGGTTTTACAGCGGAGATCAACGCTATAAATACATCTGATTTGGTTAAATTTCCTGCCAAATTAACACTTGGGCTTCCGCCATAAAGTGATCAGCAATGTGTTGAGGGTCTCATTATGCTGAAACTCATTGGTTAAGAACTTGACTTTATGCTGTGCCATTTTCATAGTTCCTCTGAATAACCACAACACAGTATCTTTCACATTTTGATATATAGCAGAACTGGTGGGAAGATAGCAAGTAACTTGGAAGCACTTTTTAACATCTAGAGTGGATATTATTAATTTGACTTTACACCGATTTAAAGCTCTTTCTACTGAAGACTTAAATCGCTTAAAAATCCTTGGATATTCCCATTACAATTAAACAGAGGCAGCTTATCAATACAAACCTCCTGCAGAAACTCCTTTTTCCACTGGAGCACTGCTGCAAGGCACGCTTGAGATCTGCATATTTAATGGTTGTAGCACCTCAGAAAGATGCCTTTCCTGAGCATCCTGATATGACATGGTCAGCGAGTGAGAAATGTTATTGGTATTGTGTTTGATCAATGGGCCCCTATAGTGAGCACCACTGTTATTAAATTGGCGGAATTGTTAAGATACGCTATAATGGTTTTTGCACGGGGTTCAGCCCAATGAGAAACAGGACCATCAATATGATGATCGTTGTCCTTAAAGCAACAGAAAAACTATTTATTTTAATATAGAGCACTTGCTTCCATCACACTCTTTTATTTAATATAATAATATAGCGGATCCTTGCTGTTCCACTTTTTTTAAACTATCAACAACCAACCCCCTCTTGATCATCTCGCCTCATTTAAATTGTAGCAACTTCAGCTGCTACCGCTTTCATGGCTTAGTAATTTGATTTGTCATATCTCATTGGTTCTGTCAATTCTTCATTCATTAAATTCACCATTGCTTAATTTAGGGCGATTTCCCAACAACCCAATATCGCCTCACTTCAAGGTGCTCAAATAATCATCACTCATATTAAACTCAGCGGATCCTATTGATTCCGCCATCACAACTTAGGGCTTATCATCAGTCATATTAGAATTGCGACAGCTTAACTTACATGTAAGAAGCAATCCATTATCAATACTAGATGCCAGTATGAACCTACTACCCCTCAACAGCCATTCCACACCATTAGTTTGGATGTAGTAGGTCCCCTTCCTCATTCGACTAGTGGAAAAAGATTTTTCCCAGTAGTTATCAACCATTTCACCAAGTGGGTGGAAGCAGTGGCTCTTCCTGCCCAAACTGCCAAGGCCACCGCCACCTTTTTACTCCAACACATTTTCACACATCATGTCTGCCCCTGAGTACTACTCTGTGATAATGGTAAAAACTTAACCTTCAGAGTAGTCAAAATCCTGGCCACATCTATGGAAGCACAATACTCTTCTCAGCTCCATATAACCCCTCCACAAATGGGACCGTGGAAAGAGCAAATGGGACATTGGTTTCTATTTTTCAGACAATGCCTCCTCCAATCCACTTCACTGGGATCAATTCCTACCCAGTGCTCTTATGAACTACCAAATCAGTTATCATTAAGTTTTGATAATGTCCCCTTTCCATGTCTTGTATGGGCGGGAACCAGGACTACCTGCCCTCTTAGTCAAAGATGCATTTTCATCTAAAATTGAGGAACCCAAGAATGTCATGAGAAGATTAACTCAGCACATCATTCAACTTCAATCTGAGGCAATGAGCTCTTTTAGCAAAAACCGTAACTAAAGAAGGCCAGGAGGCAAATGAGCTCAGAACCCCCCTGACTACATTCCAAGTGTCCAATATGGTATTATATTACCATAACTGTATCACTCTTAGAAGCAGTAAGCTTGGAACAACTTAAGACTGTCCCTTCACTGTCACATAAAAGAGAGGAAATGAATATTTTATTAAGTTGCTAGTTACCAGTATTGCCATTAATCGTGTTCATGTCTGTTTCCTCTGGCCCTACTTGCCCCCCAACATCCTTGAGGGGGTTGATGTCAGACATTTGCTTTCCAGCTAAAAAATAAGAATGTCTTAGGTTGAGTTCAGCCAAAAAAGGGAAATGTTGTCCATTTGTGAATTTCTGTTGCTATTATGAGCAAATTTAATGATATTAAAATTCTTGGGGGAGATCAGCCAAAAGACCCTGGCCACTTCTCAGTGGAACCCTATTAACTGGGGTAACACCAGTTTAAAACCCACATGGGCAATATCTTTAAAATTAACTGATCAGATTTTACTGGTTTCACAAAAGACTATGTGCAACCAGTGGAAGGTAATCCCCCAGCCATTGCCAAGTCCTTCACAACACCTACGCAGGGGCCACCCCTTCTTATAGGTGTGGTGGAGGTCCCCCAAGTTAAAAATAGTTTCTCATGTAGTGATTGGTTGTGTTACATCAAAAACTTGCCGCATGGGTATCTCATGCTCCAAAACCCCAATTTCAAATTTCCCAAACAGTAACTCACCTCTCCCACAATCTGGTAGGAGATTTTCAAATATATTCCTAATTTGGAATGCTTTGAAGCTATTCTGAAACTATCCCTTTATTCCTTCCGACCCTCAAAATCAATATAAATATTAATCGCCAAAAATTGGAAAGGATTACTTTTTCTTTTACTCCTGCTCTTTTAATAAAAATGATAAACTTAATTTTTATTAGTAAATTTATTAAACTTTTTCAAAATTTTTTTGTGGGATCTAGTGGCGTAAGCACTAGCGAGCACCCATAAGCTGGATTCCTACAATCATCTTAAACTAAGGCAATAAAAAATTTAAGAATACCATACCCTGCTAAAGCCAATGAGAATATGGCGGAACTGAATAGTCTAAGCCAAAGGAGTGGTATTGACTGAAGTCACTGATATATAAGTGAGATGGGATGATTGAACGGTGAGGATTATTGGTAGAAGAGAGCACAGAACAGTGATTAAATGAAGTAATTTTATAATAAAATAAAGTGTCATTGGGGCAATTGCTCCATAATATATTTTATCTTTATTTTTTTCTGAGGACTGGCAATCTCTATATCATTCATACAATTGCTCAGTGGGTTTGACCCTGTGCAAAATCTCCTGGCATATCTCAACAATATCGCCAAATTATAACAGCCATCTTAGGTAATTTAATTATAGCTCCAGTGCTCTGCCATTATGATTCCTTTCCCAGCCCACATAAATCACAATACTCCATATGTACATGAAGCGAATTTTTCATGGAAGAAACTAATAAAACTAAGGCTGGCCTACCAGCCTAGATGAGTATACACCCAATTACAAACATAAATACCAGGAAATAACTGGCCACAGAAATTTATATTTATTTGGAATATGAGGAACTTGAATTTGGCAGACACAAAAAATTCGATCAATGCTTCAAATTTGAGCCAATTATTGGTGGCAGATGCAACTGAGGATACAAGGTGGTAGGCCTCAAAGTCAAGAGAAAATAGGAGAACCTGTTGTTGTGGGATGTGAAACCCTTGCAAAACGTCTTCGGAAATTGACAATTAGAGGCTTTAATTACCTCAAATAACAAGTTAAAATCACAGTGCTCTATAGTCATATGGATTATAGACATGTACCGTTGTGTCTCATAAGAATATTATATTATGGAAATGAAGGTACAAGCATAGTGATAAATGTCACTATGGCCCAGTCATCATGAAGACTAGGCAACATTCTTGGTAATAGTAACCGTGGACTAAAAGTCAAGATCTAAAGTATTTAAAGAATTTTTTGATTTTAAGAAAGTAAAGGAATGAACCAATATAGAAAATTTTATGTGCTTCTGCATATAACCAAAATATTTGGAATAAGAGGTGTGTATATTGTGGCCAGAGAACAATATATTGAGATCCTGGTGGATAAAATTACTATGAAATTTATATCTAAATATCTTGTTCCAAATTTCGAGTTAGTCACTACAACCCTTGCTCATACTGGAGCTATCAGATTTCAATTAAATATAGTAATTTACCACATATTGATGAATAGTGGCAATCCGTCTAGTGAAACTGGCAGGGAACACCCATAGGGAGGTAGACAAGGACAATTCAAGACTAAATTAAATGGGTTAGGTACAAACCCCACTGAAGATCGTGTCAAGAAATTAATATGACTTGATGATAAGCCATATATCCGATAAATCATATTTATGAGTCAAGGTGAGCCTCAAGAATTAGTGTAAAATTATGTAGATGTGAAACAAATTGATAGAATTACTGATAGGTCAGAGAATTGAAGGAATTTCGCCAAATCCTCAATGATGGGATAGACCCCTAAAATTGTAGGATCTAGAGAGTTACTAATCTGATGGATCAGAATTGACCAAGATGATTGAAGATAAATAGTTGAATGAGAGAATTGAGGGGGAGGGTTTTTAGAGTGGAACAAAGAGGAAAAGTTGGCAGAAGTAGTTTGAGATGCATTATCTAAAAAGATTGTGTCAATTGGGGTGATAGCTATGTATTTAAAATATTGTTATTATTTCAGGATTGGCGATCTTCATATAATCTGTCAATTGCTCAGTGGTGTTAAGCCAGTAAAAATAGTGTAGAGAATCTAAGAGACACCGCTAAATATTAACAGTGGTGATCACTATAGGGGGCCACTGGTCAACTGTAGTACAACAACTAGGGCGTCATGGCGAGCTTTCACCCATAATGCCAGGATTTAGTAGGGTTTCACGGCCAATACTCTGTAGGAACCTTTGGAGCCATCTAATTACGAACCAGCACTATTTATGGTGACAGAACCAGGAGACAAGGACGCCAGATGGAACTGCAGTTAGCAGCTTGTCACCCGTTGGAGTCAGACCAACAGGGCTGGTCTACTAATGTGTTCCCTCTTGCAACTGTTGTGTATCATGGAATGGCTCTTGTGGGGCTACCGCCTCTATAAAGATGTAGAGGACATGCTCTGAGTCTGTTTTATAATCAAGGGGACCAAGGATCCAATTATTAAATTGTATATGTCTTACCTTGACACTACCACAATGGGGTTGTCTCGCCAACTCATCTCCCATGGAGCGAAGGAATGCTTGGTTGCATATGTTCAGCCTTCAATCCGTTACCTGCTGCATGTGTTGGCCCAACATAACATTGAGATCGGTGATGTCATGCGTTTTGTCCAAGCACATCAAAATGATTCTCACCGCTTACTTGAACGCCTCAATCATTCTTTTTTTGGAAATCCAGGGGCACTAGTGCACATAGACAGTTGTATTGTTGAAGCCTGCCATCTCCTGGATGATATAGTTCCACATATGAATCATGAGTTACCCTGAGTGATAGTATAATTTTTAGACCGGCGCGGGCTTTTGGGTGCTTAGATAAGGATTTCATGACGCTGGGTAGTAACATTGAGCACTTTATGGTGAAAAATTCTGAATGATTAGAAGGAATCGACACAGTGGTGGTATGGATGAGTTGCTGGGTTACCATGTTAGAGCGGCGGACGACTGATCACGCCAACACCCTAGCAATCAAATCCAGTCAACATTGAGCTGAGTGGACTAACCATAAGATGGCTGGCCATATGACCAGCTCTTTCTTGGCGACATCAGAATACAACTAATTGCTAGTTCAGATTAAGCAGTTGGAGAGTGCCAGTCACGCAGTTTGGGGATGAGCCATTACTCTTCCATTCATTGAGACGGTGGAGTACACTAATATGTGAGTGTGCTTGAAAAACTACAACAATCTAATGAGAAGTTGGTGCAGAAAAAGCTTCTCTAATCAATTATGTGGATGAAGCTAACTAATATATTTTCAACACTAGTTAGCAGAATGCGAGAATGAGGGCACTTTGGAGGATGTCCTCTTATGGCTTCAAGACGTGGAGTGAAACTGGACAAAGAGCGGGTTTTCACCCATGAACTACAGAATGCATTTGAAGAGCTTAAGGAGGGGGTGAGTGACTAACGGTTTCAAAGCTATTCATTCAAAGTGAACGGATAATAGACGAACTTTTTTGCTGAAAAAACAGGTAAGGAAGGTAAGAGTGCAGTCAGCGGTGAGTCTGGTGAGGAACACTATGGATTGGCCAAAAAACATCCCCCAAGGGCCACAGTAGTCCCTCCTTATAATCCAACCTCTTCCCAGTCCACTATGGAGGATTCACATCCACCCTCACTACCCTGTTCTTGCACAAAAGGGTATGTTTCTCTTAGCAAATCTGAACCTTTCTCGTTGGTTTCCCTAAGCCCAAAGTGAAGAGCCAGTTGATTTTTTATGGATTGAGAAATTGCTGCCTTTTAGTTGTGATGGGAACATAAATGTATATCTAATTGATTCAACTTCGCCATATAAGGAGCATTAGTTCGGTGGAAAGCTAGACTGTTGTTATCTGCTCTGGATGTCAAGAGGCTAATAAGGTCACATGTTTCCTTAAGAATAGTGCTGTAACATATCAAGAGGGGAAAAAGACCATGCTCTATCTGTTTGAGGGCAAGGCAAAGATGGCGCAGTGCAAGGCCAAATTCCTGACAATACAGTTCCAAAAGAACGAGTCTTTGGTGGTGTTTGCGGAGCAGTTCATAGATGAAGCTCATGTGCTAGTGGGAGCAAATATATTAACCAACGAGAACGTGGGCCTTGCGATGATGGCGGCAGTTATTCCATATTGAGAACTATATAATGCTATGACCCACTTACTTCAAGAAGATGCGAAGCTTTTACAAATTGGTAACTCTTTAAGTAATCTCTCTGTCATCTTTAGTGTTTCTAATGTAGACCAGAAAGCCCCTACAATCACCGCCGCATCCCCATTGGGAAATGGACCGCAATGACCCAGTTATAATCCAGTGGGTAATAATCACCCACTCAATATGCCAAAGGTCCATTACACCCTCCTTAGGCATAATCGGCTGTTCCCCTAGTCTAGTTTATAATTATTCATTTAACTTCTGACCTGGACCTTAGGGAGTAATCTAAAGATGAAGCTTTTTATTAACACTTGTTTCTCATGCAGCCAAAAAGGCCACTCTGCGGCTAAATGTCCCAGCAAACTGCATGTTCATGAAGTACCAACTGTCCTAAACGGACAGGAAAAAATTTGAAGGAGTAGAGATGGGACGCTCTACCTCCACTTATTCAAATTAATTTATACTAGACAATTCCTATGAGTCTCATTGCATTGGTCCTGAACACCATCCTGATGGCTTATTAAATCACAATCTTCTCCACAATAACTAAGCCTCAATCTAAGAAAGTGACCATACCCCTTCAGGCTCTGAGTTCCGCTGAGATGTGCAAAAGACGCATGTTTGGCAAATCCTTGAATGAAACGGCACAAGTGAAAAGGGTTCCTCACCAGAAGTCACCTCCGTAGCGGGGGTAAACGTTGCAATACCAGTAGAAATGATTGCCCAGGAGTATCCTCATGTTAGCGCTGATATCTTCACTTTTCTTAGTAACACAAAGGCTTTGGATGTTTATGTAATAAACACCGATAGATCTACTTATTTGGAATGTAACTACTGTGATATTTTTATTCAGAACACAAAAATCCGAGCTGTTAAAGACACTGGTGTGCCAGTCACTATAATTTCCACCAAGATTGTGGCTAAGCTTCCGCTGAAGCCGATGTGGAACACAGAGAAGTGTATGAGACCGCTGAGGCACAGAGCACTGTGTCAGAGGAAGCTTAAAGTACGTTACCCCTGAGATTTAACTCAGTCAGAGCTTCCGCCCCGTAGTGGTTTTGCTTAATAACAACTACAACATGTTGATTGGATTTGCATCATGCGGCAATTTGGGGCAGTGGTCAATATGGCAGAAGAAACTATTAGTTTCCTAGGACAACAGATCCTCATCTACTTTACCTCACGTGGAGTCCCTAAGGATCTAATACGCACCAATCAGATCAATCTAGATTACAGTGATGGGGTAAATCTTGTTTAATATTGGTGGGTGAAGCAGAGGACCAGAGACCTCCCTAACCAGGTTTACGAGTACAAAGGTATTATGATATGGGATGCAAGCGCTGAAAGCATACCTTCAGGGCATCAGGTCATATTAGGGATGGAGATTGATTTAGACATCCCAAAATGTTTATATAGAGAGATTATGGGTCCCTACCAACAATTCTAGCTTGAAACTCACGTGGCTCCTAGGTCACTGTTATCAGGGCATGGGGAAGTGAAAGTATTGATAGAAAACCTAAAGAAAGAGTCCATGACGGTCCAAAGCACCAAGTGATGGCTTATTTACACTTAATCCCTATTGATGAGGTACATTGTATTAATGACTTTAGTTCTTTGGAGGACCTTAGCCTACCAGTAAAACTTCTATTTGGTATAATGTCAGTGGTTCCACGGGAAGCTCTGACTAGGCTGTCAGAGGAACTGAAGGATTGGGTGATGTCCTGTTAAAAAAATATCAAGGAATCTTCACATCATTTGATCACAATTTGTGATTGCGCAGGGGGTTTTGCATTGGGTGGACACGGGAGATCACCCCCATTTGTTCACGTCCTATTAGGTGCTCAAAAGCTGCGGAAGAAGTTGTCGCTGATGAGGTAGCCTAAGTTAATTGAACAGGGGATGTTAGAGCCATCCAATAGTCCATGGGTATCGCCAGTGTTAATTGATAAGAGATAAGATAGCACCAACTGGGTGGTCATCAACTAATGGAAGCTAGATAGCATCAAAAAGAAAAAGTTCTTACCCCTCCATAAGATTGACGACGCTTTAGATCAACTGGGAGGGACTAACTATTATCTGCCATGGATCTGATATTGGGTTACTTGCAGATTGAGTTTCCAGGGGCAGAATGGGAGAAATGCGCTATAATTACCTTGATGGGGTTATTCCAGTATATGTCTGCCCCAAGGGTTATGTAGTCCCTAGGCCACGCTTTAGGAGGCTAAGGACACGATCTTAGGTGATTTGAAGCTGTCCTGCGTCCTAGTCTAACTCAACAATATAAATTTGTTCGCTTGGACGTTCACAGAGCATCTGGACCATTTTGAAAAAGTGTTTCGCCGTCATTCTGACAGAAACATCAAGATCAAGTCTCAGATGTTTATCTTTTTCAAGTAACAATTGGAATACCTTGGTTTTGTGGTAGACTCAAAAGGGCTTAAACCTCAGCTGGCAAAGGTGGAAGCTAAAAGTAAGATGACTCATACAGGCAATAAGCGTGATATCCAAGTGTCTTTGAAGAAGGCCGGTTACTACCAGCGGTTCATTCCTAACTTCAGTTGTATTGGGGAACCACTCTTTGATTTAATAATAATAACGTCACCTTTGAATAGACTGAACGATGCCAAAACAATTTTGATGTTTTATGGAATGCACTATTGAGCACGCTTATTTTGCAATATCTAAATTTTAAAAAGGAAATTATAGTACAAACGGATGAATTCTTTTTCTGCTGTAGGGGCCAAATTATCACAGAAGGATGATGCCAGCTTAGAGCACCCTTTCATGTTTTGAAGACAAAGGTAAAATTTTCATGGATGGAATATACCTTGACTGAGCAGAAGTGCTTAGCGGTGATATATGCATAAAAACAGTTCCAGGTATACCTCCATGAGGTGAAGTTCAAAGTGGTAATAGACCATGCATCCTTGCATTTGCTGAAGAATCTTCAGGACCTGAAGGACGGCTCACACGATGGACCTTGAAGCTCCAAGTGTATGACTTTGAGATAGTACACTAGCCATAGGCAAAACATCAGAACTTGGACTGTCTCCCAATTACCTATGGTTGCCATTACGACGTATTTGGATGACATCATGTATGAGAAGATGATTGTTGGCATATATCACGATGAGCCGCCACAGGTGATCAAAGTGCTAGATGGGCTAAAATGAGATACCTTCTTTCGCAATGAGGAATTAAATAATCAAATTTGAATTGATGCTGAGCTTCCCAAATCCTCCGCAAGGCCAGAAATTATCTTAGATGCATACATGGCGGTTTGACATGGATAGTTGCGCAAATCTCTGAAGTTTTTGAAACCCTATAACTATTGGAAGAGCATGCACTATGATGTGCTTGAGACGGTTGCTTGTTGTCATCAGTGCCAAGTGGAGAAACCTTTCTACCTGAATACCACCTACCAGTTGGTTAAGCTTTGTTTTGCATGGAATACTGTTTCTCTTGATGTAGTGGGGCCTATTCTAACTGAAGCAAACTGCTCTAAGTATATAATAGTAGCAATTGAGCATTGACAATATGGGTGGAGGCAAGTGCGATCAATACTCTAGGGGATGTTATTACTGCCAAGTTTATCATGTAGTGTGTCATACAGCGAATGGCTGTCCACAATTTATCCTCATGGACAACTGATCTAATTTCACGTTGCATATCCTGCACAAATTGGAAGAACTGATGGCAATTCACAGAGACTTGACTACACCCTACCACCCTGAATCTAATGGAATGGTGGAAAAAGTCTAAGGAACATTGGTAAATATTCTGCGCAATCTTGTAAAGGATCTTCCCTCTGAATGGGGTACCCTCTTATCCACTGCCATCTTTGTGTATAATACCAACTACCACTCGTCAACAAGTAAAAGTCATTTCCAATTGCTCTATGGTAAACATCCGGATTTTCCCACTCTTCTTTACTCCTGTGTGGAGGATACTGATAGAGTAGAACAGTAGCATTATCTGACCAATCTAACGGACACGTTGATAAATCTACAAATAAGCTTTTTCTGAAAGAATAACTAAGAAGATTTTTGATAAGGCAGCTGACAAAGTAGATGTAGCAGACTCCCACAGTTCTCTGTAGGAGATCATGTCTTGTTCCACAACCAACATGGATTTTTAATTAAGAACAAGCTCGCTAACATCTGGACCAGATCATTTGAATTAATCTAGAAGACAGGTATTGATGACTACACAATAAAAGAACTTGCGGGTGGTCAGAATATCAACTGAGTTTACACGCAGTTCCTTTGGCCATATAAGAAATAGGAGCTTATTGACCTGTCAAGGGGGGTAATTTCAAGAATTTAATATGACTGGATGATAAGCCATATATTTTCGGTGGATCATATTTTTGAGTCAAGGTGAGCCTTGAGATTGAGCGGAAGACTATGTAGATGTGAAGCGAAGTGATCAAAGTATGTATAGTTTAGCAAATCAAAGGAACTTTTTCCAAAGCCTTGATGATGAGATGAACCCCTAAATATATTTAGAGTAGAGAGTTACTAAGCTGATGAGTCAAAATTGTCCAAGAAAATTGAAGATTAATAGTTGAAAAAGAGTGTCAGGATTCCTACCCAAATTGTATATTCAGATGTGGTGGCTGACGGAAATTGATCCTTATCAAACCAAATAGCCCAACCTTTTTTCAGGGATAATTACAGGCAAAATTCAATGACTCCTAAAGTCCAAGTTCAAGCCTAACTTCTGATGTTGACTTTTTCTCCCTTGGACCAATCTAATCTTTGGGTTTGAACCCAATCAATGCCATGAACGAAGCCTATTCACCCAAAAATATTGGCCTGCCACTAAATCCCCAATTCATTTTATATTATAGATATAAGCTTGGACTGCCTGGATTTTAACTGAGAAATCTCCCCAATTTCCTTTATAATGTGGCTACTAAGTTAATAAAAGGTACTCTCTTTTTTTCTAAATCTCAAGTAAAAAGAGTTATATCTTATTTGAAATTGCTTCCAGACTAATTATATAAGATAAGACTTTTCATCAAAATGAAGAACAAAGATTCAAACCAACAACCTGAGCTTCAGGCCCCCTGGCCTAAAATTACCAATAATAAGTGATATCACACCCTTGGTCCTAACAAAACTGGTGCTCCCAGACAGGTACACCCAATTTCACAATGATATTATAAAATTAAAGAAATATTAAAACAACAATGGACAATAATGATTTGGCTTCATAAAACGCCTCAGATTGTGAAGCCACCCATATCAGCGGCTGAGCAATTAATATGTGTGTAGGAGATACAGCGGCCAACCGTGACATTATATATCCCTCATCAATGAAGGTGACCCTCCATGCTCTATCATCTGAACTTTGCAACTTACACTTATCATACTTCGCTGAAGCTCGCCAGCTCCTCTTCTGGGGCATTTGTCCCTGAAGTCCAAGCTAATAGAAGATAAGCTCTTGCAGTGCCAGCCCTATGATAATTTTAGCTCAAAGTTCTTCATTAAATATATAACAGGTTGAAGCAGGACATACGGAATTCTATCTTCATTATTTTGTACATCCCACCTTGTACCATCTACTTCAATTAATGGGGTTCAATATCAGGAATTACTCCGCAATTTGCAGTTATTGGAGACTATACACTCACAGCCACTCCAATCTAACAATCTGCCTCCAAGTTTGGCATCGAAAACTAAAATGCTATATTAGAAATGTTGCAGCTCATTAATGAGATAAAAGGTATATTAACCCACTGAATCGAGGTCATGAGTCTAATTCAGACTGAACTCACTAATTGTTTTAGGAAACTATAGGGTCATTATCCATAACCAGGTTGTAGATTGTACCCGCAAAGTAATCTTAATATGATTACTTTATCATCTCAGTGGATGAACGCCTCCAATCATTGGAGGAAATAATCTATAAATTTATGGGATGCCCAGAATAGTCTCCATTCTTCAGGGCCACAAGTAGTGCCTGGTGAGCGTGGACCCCCAAATTATGACATACGTGTTGTTGAATGGGGATCCCCTGGTAATGACGGACAGGATGTTGAATGGGGACCCCCTGGGCCAAGAGGACCTCTGGGACCCGTGTTGACCCAGGAATTCCAACAAACGCCTCCAGGCATTAATTCAGCAATTAAAACCTAATATCCAATTGGGACATGTCGCCCAAGGAGCCCAACTCACTCAGGTTAGAGTTCCTTCTCCCAAAACTTCCTTACCTGATCATCACAAACGCCTTAAGACCTTGGTAGCCCTACCTGCTGTGGTACATGGATTTGAGCAAAGAATGTTCGCTACCAAACAACATTAACATGAACTCCAAGCTGCCAATACCACTTTAAAGAAAGAAATGTGGCAATTAAAGCAACTTTTTGCCAAAAAAATCGGATCACAGTGCTACTCATGACTAAGTGATTTTAATAATTGATGATATTAATAATCTGTGGAGTTAAGTGGATGCACTTCAACCTCAAGCGTATTCCTGAGATACCACTCTTTGTTAGGTGAAAGCACAGTCCCAGTATCAGTTCTTATCATTTAGCCTCCAACCTCCCAAAGTGATATTATTAAACCTTCGTTCAAAGAAAACATGTCCCTGAGGAGGGAAGTATCTTCTCATACTTGTATTGCTATAAAAGCTCTATGGAGGAAGTGCTAATCACCAATTGCTTTAAAACTTGATGAACTGTCTTAGTCGCATGGCTCAAAATATTATGGTCCCCCATCTGATGCATTGCTGTACTTGGACAGATGCCAAGACTGCCTTGATCCAGGAACTTGTGAGCAACCTTACCTTATCCAACCAAAAACAGACCTTCATAGGCATCAGCTCTAATTGGGGGAGAAAGTATTAATGAATTTGCCCACCATTTTTACCTTGAGGCTCAAACTCTTATTGCAGGGAATCGACTTAAGTTAGATGATGCTATCACTGCCTCAATTTTGCAATTAAGATTATGCCTAATATTCTACTTTATCTGGAAGCGGTGTAAACAACTTGACGTATCTCTTCCATAAAAAAGAAGTTTATTTAGTAATTCCAGATAAATTACATAAACCCGCCAGGCCACCTCGTTATAACAACAATAAGCCCTGGCCCAAAGGGTTAGTCGTTACTCCCCTCAAATTTCCTACACCTGAATTATACTGCACCTATTGCATAGAACCAACCACACTGTGGGCTATTGTCGCGTACTTCAATGTAAGTAGGCAAAATATCAGTCAGTATAGGGCAAGAGGCTCTCTATGCTGATGGAAATCAAGTTCCTCAAGACCCTTGTTCTAGCTCTAGCTCTATCCCCAGCACTTCAGGCTGTTTTGTGTTAGCTGCCCCTACATTAGTTGACGTACCTCCTTCTCTTCAAGGAAATAAAGTTATTTTATATTATTTACTTTTCTGTTGGTTAATAACCAACTAAATTTAGCAGTCAACACTTCTATGGAAAACCAAGGATAGTAATAAAATCTTCAAACGCATTGAAAAGCCCTGAACTTGGCCGCAGCAAAAACTCTTGCTTTTCTGCAAATCCCTAACGATGGTCTAATAGCTGTTAATTCCTAGTTCAGATAATTCAGTAGTTCAAATCGAGGTAGTTAGACATAAGGTTTAAGACCTGAAGATAATTGACACCAGCTCCCCCAGATAACGTTATTTCCTCTTAATCTATCCAAAAGCTAAAGATAGTTCCAGAATTGATCCATGATACTGAATATGGGTCTGCAGGTAGTCAGTCTACTATGGCGATCGGAACATATTCTGGTTTAACATTTGATCTGATAAACTCTTAAACATTGCCCCACAATTGCATTAAAAACTGATGCTTATGAGTTGCTTATTGGGGTCCAATTGATGCGGGAATTCAATTGCAACATCAATAATAAGGAAAAGTACCTATCCCTACTAGGGTATCGGATTCTTTTAATATTTGGACTCCCCATCAAAAGTAATGGAGCCCTGAAAAAGTGACAATCCTAATTATATACCCGTCCTCCATTTGCAAAGTTGAATACCAAGTCTTAGGGAGAAAACTAAGTTACCCCAGAGGCTTTGGATGCCAAATAGGGGAATCTCTGTATGCCCCTTATCCTATAACTATACCCTCTGGCTCACAAATTAATGTGGATATGGGGATCCAAATTCTCACCCACTTAATCAAATTTTTGAGCTTAGTGGACATACAAATTCCTCCATCAAGGAAGCATGACCTGCCTGTGGAGTTTATATCCTGCCTATGGGAGTCTATCTCAATTCTATCAAGAAGCTTCACAATTGAAACCTTCCAATTTCCTCTGCATGCCCCTATTGCTTATGCAAAACCATGTCCTAGTTAATAATATTTTGATGAGAGTTGTTTTGGATTGTTACAGGATTTAGAATTTGACTACCTACCTACCATAGCTCTGGTTGAAAGTAGAATTTGAGACAATCTCACCCATAGTGAACGCCAGAATGTTGAAGACCTCCTAGAGGAGTATGGCACAATTTTTTCCTTGGGACCAAGTGATTAGGGAAAATGTCCATGGTAATTCTTCAAATTTGAGACTGAGTCTCACCCACAATTTAAATCTCACCCATAACAAAAATCCAAAGTAAGAGGAATATCAAGTGGCTTTATATTTACAGCAACTGTTGAAGGCCAGATTATTAATGCCTTCTAAAAGACCATGAGATTCCACACTCTTATTAATTTGAAAGAAGGATGGTGGCCACCATGTCGCCATGGATTATCGCTGCCTCATTTCCATCATCTAAAAGAAAGCTATCTAACGTGCATATAGATGTTTCCTTATGCTTGATGTCGAGGTCCCACTAAAACTTAGCTATGGATCTCACCAGTGGGTATTGTCAAGTAGATTTGTCACCAGAAGATTGTGAAAAATGCACTCTTATTTTGAATGAAGGACTATTTGAGCCCACTTGAATGCCTCAGGGGTTGTGTAACGCCCCTACTACCTTCCAATGCGCCATAGACGGATTTAGCGATTTAAAACACTCCCATGTGTTAATTTATCTTGACAATATTACCGTTTTTTCAAGAATCTTTACCTAACATCTAGATCACTTCAGGCAAGTCTTTCAGTGGTTAAAGCAATCACCGTTAAGACTAAAGCCGTCAAAATGCTCTTTCTTTCAAAGTGAGATGGATTTTTTGATTCTATAAGTTAAGTAAAGGCGTAATATCTTTAATGGATGTAAGGTCTTAGCCATTGCTAAGATGACCCCCCCACCCTTAAATCTCTACTAGACGTACAAGTTTTCTTAGTGATGGTGGGATTTTATTGCTAATTTACTCCCCAATTTTTAGAGCCCTCCAAGACTCTGGTGTATTTACTTAAGAAAGAGATACTCTTCCAGTGGAAAGGGGAGCAACAGCAGGCCTTTAATATGCTGCTCGTCTCACTCTCCCACTCTCCAGTACTTTTTCACCTAAATTTTGATAGACCCTTTCTCCACTTTACTGATGCTAATAATATCGCCATCAGAGCTATACTATCTCAACATGACGAAATTTAGTGGATCATCCTATAGTCTACTATAGCAAGACCTTATCCAAAGCTGAATGCTATTATTAATTAGGAACATGAATGCTTGGTGGTCTTAATGACTTTTAAGAATTTCCAACCTTATTAATATGGTAAGCATTTCACCATCATTACCAATCATGTTTCCTTACTAGGGCTAAAGCATATGAAGGACCCCAAAGGGAGATTAGCCTGATGTGCTGTAAAACTTTAAAACTATGACTTTTCTATCATCCACTAATTAATGCCTATAAATTAAAATGTGGACTGCCTATCTTGGCTTCACATATTAACTTTAACCGACCCTAAAATGATTTACTCTAAGACCTACTAACGCTTTGCATTTATGGAATGATAAATCCTTGATCCTTCAGAAAGAATTAGAAAAGAAATCAACAGATCCATAAGTCAAGAACGGCCAATTTTGCAAACTTGCGTCTAAAAAGTGGGTGCCCTAGTATGACCATTGGCTTGAAGTGACGTCATATTGAAGAGACATCAGCAAGTGGTTCACGGGGAATTCAGAAAACCTACCAGTGGCTTAAAGCTCTATGTTATTGGGAAGGAATGCTTGTTTCAATCCAGGATGCATCAAAGTCCTGCCTGGTATGTAAAAGCCAAGCTGGACCTAATCCCCAATCTCAACGTCCAGTGGTTTCACCCTGTGAACCATTCCATACTATTAGCATGGATGTTGTGGGACCTCTCCCCCAAGCCTCTAATGGTCTTCGTTTCCTCCTACTAGCTGTGGACCATTTTATTTAAGTAAATTTAGGCAGTATATCTACCCTCAACTTTATAAAAGGCTACTCCCGCTTTTTGTATAATTGGATTATCACCCAACATGGGTGCCCTAACATCATTCTTTCTGATAATGGGCAAAATTTCTGCTCAACGCGGTGAAAGATTTAGCCAAATTGATGGGAACCACACAGGTATTCTCCTCCCTCTACCATCCTGCAACCAATGGAATGGTAGAGCGGACAAATGGTATTCAAACTCCAACCTTCTGGAAAATGGCAATGACTTACCCCCTTCACTGGCCCCGATATTTTCCTAGTGCAAATCTGGACTATAGAATTGACTATTATCAAATAACTAAGATGTCGCCCTTCCAAGCGTTATACGGCAGAATTCCCCATCTGACTTCTAAAGTACAGGCTATGCTTGACTAAGCTTCTCCCAAAGCTCCCTAGTTTCTATGTAAGGTATTGAAAATGAAATAATTTGACTTCAGGAATAGCTTCCAAAACCTTTCTACTAACCCAGTAGAGAAACTTCCTGATTTAATGATAAGCATGACCCTCTTAACATCTTCCAACCGGTTGAACTAGTCCTTTTCTACCATCACTAACATGGATATCATGACAACAAATTGGGTACTAACTGGCTGTGGCCTTACAGAGTCATATATAGATGGGGCAACGAACACTCAATTGTAGAGGTTGTTCAGGGTACAGTCATAAAAATGTATACATAATCACTTTCTCCGTCCATTTTCCCCCTACACCAAGATCTAAAGGGGGTGTTTCAGGAATCCTAGCTGATGTAGACTTCGATGTATCAGCTGATAGTTATCAATCCTGATCTGACCAAATAGCTTAAACTGCAGTTGGGGATAATCCCTGACGAAATTCAGTGACTCTTGAAGTTGGGAATAACCCTGACTTGTGCGGTTGACTACTGCTCCCTTGTAACAAAATAAACTTGGGGTTCAAACCTGATCCATGAGGTAAGTGAAGCCTATTTAACCAATATTTGGCCAGTAGCAGAATCCTCAATTTGTGTCAATAATAAATCTAAGCTTGGACTGCTTGAATTTTTACTAAAACAACTCCCTGATTCCCTTATATTGTGGCTACAAAGCTAATAAAAGTTACTCTCTTCTTTTCTAAATTTTAAGTAAAAATTGGAATATTTTATTTGGAATTTTCTCCCCAGACTAGATATCTGGAATAAGACTTCTCAATTGAATAGAGAATAAAGGTATAATTAAACACTCTTGAGCTTCAGGTTGTCTGGCCTAAAATTATCATGGGACTTATAGTATTACACCTGTGGTACCAACAGAGAGAATGGAGGGGGAGGTTCTTTAGAGTGTAACTTAGAGGGAAAGTTGGCTAAGTAGTCTGCGATTTATCATCTAATAAAATATTTTCATTTGGGGTGATAGCTCTGAATTTTATATCTCATTATTATTTCAGATTAGTGATCTTCATATCATCTGTCTGTTGCTCAGTGGTGTTAAACCAGTTAAACCAGCGTAGCGGATCTTAGAGATAACGCCAAAAGTTAACAGATGGGTTTGCAACACCCTTAAAAGTTAGAAAAACTTTTAGGCTTATAACAAGCTTAACATTAATCTGATTGGTTTGTTTTTTCTTAAACTTGTCTTACAACCTTGGAGGGGCTTGAACCCCATTTTTGGTAGTTATGGCGTTGAAGGGAAGTCAACAACAAAGCAGGTGATAACTTCTGGCTTTCACCACCTCCTTGTACAGCCCCTTAATCCTTTTTCAACACCTCCTTAGTAGTTTAGAAAGGATAGAAGGGATAAACCTTAAGTGGTAAGCTGTGATCCTCCGCACACCAATTATAAGGCTATATCATTTTTGTGGTGAGGGTTACAGCAGCATTCTTAGGCCCCTTTAGTTCTTTGCAGAAACTCCTTCCTATCTAATTTTAGATGTGCTCCACAGGAGTTACATATTTAAAACATGCGATTTTTGGATGCATTTGATTGTGGCGTCCCTGTGTCAAAAATACATATTTAAAAATGCTTATTATAAAGTGATAATCTCTGAGGAATCCTTAAGCAAAATTATCCTAAATAAAAACCTCGCACAATAAAATATTCCCTCAAGTCAATTAAGCACTCTAAGGATTATGAGATATATGAAACAAAAAAATCTCTTAAATAGAATAGTAACATATTAATTTTTTGATCTAAAGGATAAATTAGTCCTGGTACGTGCCCCAGCCTTATGCCAGGAGGTTTCAGAGCGGTACAAAGCTAAAGGATGTCCTTCTACCTTGGGAGTTAAGGTATTTGCATCTTTAAAGAGACACTTAATTTCTTGATTTAGGGCCTCCACGTCATGGACCAAAAGAAAAAATGCATAAAAACCCTTCTGCCAACATCCCTGGCAGGAGACCCACCTTTTATTAATTAAATAGTATTTCTATCTTAAGCACTTCTTTTTATGATGTCCACTTGTTATTTTCACTGTAGCTGTGGGAAACCAGCTAAATTGTGCTTGCTGGTGCTTTCGCCAGTTGTTTTCCACAAATAATTTTAATAAAATGTAAAATTTAAAATGAAAAAGCGCTAGTAAAAATGGGATTTTTAGGTTCTTTTATAAACATGCAATAAAGGGAAAATGATAATCATTGACCTCTGACTATCTAGTATTTAAAGTAATTTTGAGGGTCAAGAGGGGAAATTTGGGAATATGTTCAAAATAATGTACACAAGTCAAAATTAGGAAATATGCAGGAATAACTTGTCATAGTTTGGGAACTCGCTTCAGGGCAGAGGAATGAGGGAAGAGGAATTCTGATTGGCCCAAATGTACCCATGAGGTAACATTTTTATAAATTTAAGCCAATCACCACCTGAGAAATTTATTGCACCTTGGGGGACCCCCGCCAAGCCTATAAAAAGGGGCGGTCCCAGTGCAGGTGCATTGGAGGACTTCTTTGGGGTTTGGGGAGTGTCTTCCAATAATTCCCCCAAGGTCTGTGGTGAGTTCAGAGTAATCTAACCAGCCTGTTTTAATACTAGTGCCCATACAGTTTTTAAACTGGTGATTCCCCAATTAATGGGGTTCCACCAAGTTTCAGCCAGGGACTTTTGGGCCGATTTCTTTGGTTCTACATTTTTACCCTTTTTTTAAATAAACTCTCAATGACATTGAAAACTGCAAATGGCCGACATTTTCCTCTTTTGGCGGAACTTGACCTACAGCATTCTTATTTTTAGTCTGCAAAGGTAAATGTCTGAGAGTAGTTTTTAATACGCCTTAATAATTAGATCACTGCAATTTATTATGACTTTCACCCAAATGGTTGTTAGGACTGAGAGAGCCATGAGAAAATTGGGATGTAGGAGCAAATATCTGACCTCTCTTTAAGTAAATCCAGCCTTCAAAGTAACAATCTGTTCTGGGGGTTATTTTATAAAGATGGGCAAAAGGGTTTGGGTATCCTGTTGTGTAATGGGAGGGGGTGTTTATGGTATTTGGGAGCACATATGATTAATGAGCTGGCTTGAAGTTTTCCTCAATAGTCTTTTCTTCAAGAAGAACTATCTGGTAGGTCTTTTCCACTACCATTATACTTAGAGGTACACTATTTGATATTTTTATTATAATTTTATAGAGCGCAAATCTTTAAGATAAATTTAATGGAATATTATCATATAAACATTAAACCAACACTCTAACATTAGCAAGGTACTGGGTATTATGTTGTTCTAGGGGGATTACCAAGCCACAAAAATTGGGTAAACTAGAAACAATTGATATTGAAGGTAATTATTGACTTAATTGATTCTTCATAGTAGTAAAAACGAAAGAGATTCCTGCATTAATTTTAATTCTAATTTTATTTGGGGAAGGCTGATAAGTGGATGGACACTTCTGATAATCACTAGAAACCATAGCTTCAGCAAGAGGAAGGCACCCCAGAGAAGCAAAGCTAACTCCTGTTTCCAGCGGGAATGCCAAGAGAAGGAGGGGGACACGTGTTCAGGGGTTTGCGCCACTATTGAGCATGTATGTAGGAAGGGGTTTGAAATGATGAACCAAACTGGGAACCAGGTTGAGACTAACGGGTGTTGACATGGTGGGAGGTACTCAAACATCCACGCTTGAAAGTGGTCTACTAAGTGCGACTGGAACCAGCGTACAGCTTCTTGGAAGGCGGGGGTGTGGCCTTAGATGGCATCCAAGACAATCACGTGGATAGCCCACATAGTGATTGCGCCTACTAAAACATGGAGGGAGGGCGTAATAGGGGAAGCCATGGATAAAGTGAACATGTCCTTAGACAGTCTAAGGGCTGAGCCTGATCCTGGCGAAGCAGACGTTGCACCTCACGCCATATCACTTTAGATGGAGGGCACTTTTCCAGGTGGTGAACCAGCGTTCTGTACTGGCCACACACAACACAGGATGAGTGCAAAGCGTTATAGCATTCAGAAGTACAGTATACCCATCTCAAGCTGTGCCACACATATGGGAACAAATATGTGGTTGCAGAAGGGGGTGGTGGGCATACTTTCAAATGGATTTCTGGGTACCAAGGGGGTAGGGGATGTCCAACATGACTAGGTAGTCCACCCTTGACATGGTAGGGGGTCGCATGGTATCACTACGTTCAGAATGGGAAGTCCTTGTACTTCCCGGGTGAACTGAGGATAGGGATGACCCCTCTGGGCGGTGTACCCACAGATGCAAATTCTCCACTCAGCGCTCTGCATGGAGAGGAGGATCCTTTTAAAGTGGGGCGACGTCCCATGTGGGCTCGCTGCAGAAGGATTTGAGGCAAGGTACTTTAACAGAGAGTGGGTGTAATTAGGATTGGTTAGGACTAGGGCCTGGGAGAAGTTGAAGCAGGCTGCGTGGGACCAGTGCTGGTCTGAGATTGTAGGGTTAGTAATGGCAGCAATCCAGGTGCCAAGGATTTTGGCAGCATGGGCCTCAAAGTTGAGCAGGCCCATACCAACACTATGGCGAGGGCCAAACATAACATCCAGGTGCACCGGTGTTGGGTGGCCCAACCAAAGCCACCCTTGTAGAAGGGCATATAGTGAATTGAAGAAACATGAGGAGAAATGATGGCCTGGGCCCCAAACCAAACTTTAGAAATGAGCATAGAGTTGGCAAGCACTACACTGCCTTAAAAGTGTCTGACGGGCTCTTAGGGAAGCTATGCATTTCGTCACGTTGTCTAGGATATTGTTTTCCATCACTGATGAGGTGTACCCTCCTGCCTCCAGCCACACCCCCAAATGGCGGACGGGGCAACGGTGGGGCTTGGCACAAAGGGGAGCACAAGTGGGGCTGTGCGGGGTGGATAAAGCAAGTTAACTCATGCGCTACCTGACGAAGTGGGTAGGAAACATGGCGCTGGGGCCCAGCGGGCTTGATACTGACCAAGGAGAACAATTTCGATTTTAAAGCGGTAAGTGCTGCGTTACTTACCCTGGAGTAAGCCTGATAGTATCGTCAAGCGCGTGCATCATGATTGTTAGACACCCCAACCACACAATCATCTGCAAACGCCAGCACCTTGACTGGTGTCTGGCCTTGAACATGGACACCAGTAAGGCGGGCATTTATATTGTGAAGAAGTGAGCCAAGGATGAAGTAATACAAGAGTGGGCTTAGAGGGTCCCCTTAGTATAGGCCCCTTTGAGGGCGGACTACATCCGTGAGGAAGCCAGGGCCTTGCACAGCCATCGTGGCAGATTCCTTTAGCAACATCACTCAATTGATGAAGTGAGGAAGGAGGCGGAACTTGTGGGAGGCAGTCTTTGAGGTAATCCCAGTTGAATTTATCATAGGCCTTCTGCTGATCTAAAAATACAAGTGCTTCAGAAGCCGTGGATTGACAGGCGTTGGCTATGGTGCGTATATTGTCTTAAATCGACCTTTTGGGTATGAAACTGAATTGTTCAGGGGTAATGAGAGCAGAGGCAGCAACCCCTAGACGGTTAGTCATGGTTTTAGTAAATACTTTATGTCTGTGTTAGTGAGAGAGATTGGGCGCCAGTTGGCAAAGTCCAGCTTTTACCCTTTTTTGTATAAATTAATATTGAAGGCCTCATGCCCACCAGGCAGGAGGTGCACAACCAAAAGGCTTTTTTTTGAGAGGCAAGCAGTAAAGAGTATAAAACTATGAATTACTTCTTATAGAACTCATAAGGGACGATGTCTGGACCTGGGCATTTCCTATATGGTGCTCCACAAACGGCGGACCAGAGTTTCTCCTGAGTAATCAAATTCATCAACTCCAGGAATTGGGAAATGGTGTTGATGTGTGCACTTTTGAGAAAACTTGCCATTTCGTCTGGCAGAATTAAAACAGATTGATATAGTTCAGTATAATAGCCATGTATTTCAATCGCCACTTTTGGCGTATCCGCTACAGAGTGGTCTGGCCTTCACACCTGTGTTCAGGAAAACTTTGGCGCGGTGCAAAGAATTTTTGAAAAAAAAAGTGGTTTACATGTCACCCACTGTGATATGTTTAGCTTTATACTGAACACAAACCAGATGCTTGTGTAGTCTAACCAGTGCATTGAGGTGGGGCAGCCACTTCTGCCCACTTTAAGACCCAAGCTAGGGTGTAGCCTGCGGTGGGGACGTTGGACTCCAGATGGTCTAACTCTGCCAGTGTGCATGTAAAGATCGCCGAAGTGGCCCGTGAGTGGCAGGAGGCAAGGTGGAGAGCCTGGCGGATTGTGCTCGCCTTGAAGGTTGACCAGGTGGAAATTGGATCTGCACATAATGGTGCAACAAACTCCAGAGCTGGGGTCATAGATTCTAATATGAGTAAAACCCTGGAAATGCAATTTCAGCAGGGCGAAGTTTGCACCATTTCAGCGCCTGTGCTGCAGGGTTGGATAATTGGAAGGAAATTGATATCATTCTATGGTTGGAGAAATCAATTTTTGTTGTGGTGAAGTGGTAAATTTGGGTGCGAAATTTGAGAAGCACAAGGATAAGGTCAATGCGGGTCATGAACCTTAACTGGCCGTTGTATACGTGGGGGTGTGACATGTTATTTAGTAGCGAAGCATGGTGCGTCAAGGTATTGAATAACCTAGGGTGGCCTTGAGAACGCAAAGCTCATGTGCCCCTGTGGGGGTGTAGTCAATGAGGGCCAGCGGTCTGTGGATGGGTTCATCCAGCAGTTCATGTCTCCAACAATAAACGGGTCAGAGGGTAGTGGAAGGGGAATTGACTGCCAAGAAATCTTCTGCTGTTCTAGTGCACAGGTCGGGGAGTAAATGTTAATGACAGCGTGCACTTCGTCGGCCCACAAAAAGGTGACAACAAGGATGTGGCCATTCAGGTATGAAATTGATGAAATAAATTTAAAATTACTGCTCACTATGAACTAGCACCCCACAGTGTTCAGAAACAAATGATAGGGGAAGAGAGGAGCATGGTTTTCCATGATTCCTCAGTACTTCATGGGCAGTGGGTTTCCTGAATGTTCAGGATGTCCACGGGTAAATTATTTGTAAAAAACTCAGTTTCCTAGCCTGTGATAGAGAGACCTTGAGTCAAGCAATGTCCAACGTCCCTAAACTAAAGGCTCCCCCCATCACACCTTAGGTGCGAGGGGAAAGGCACCTGAGCCCTCCAGCCTTCTATTTTTCATCATGGCGCTGCCTGGCACCACGGGTATTTGATGCTACAGAGTAATTGTTGGAATGGTTAGCTTTAGCAGTGGGGTTTGCATTGGCTTTTGCCTTCTCTTTTTCCCCACTGTGGGCTGAAGTTTTTGTGGTGTGTGCATTTGTGGTGCACTATCGCTTAGAGGTGGAATTTTGGCAGGATTGCCAGTGAGCGACTTGGTCCCAATTGATGCTTGGGCACATTAGTCAGGTGAAACTGATTCATCCATCAGGATTTCAGCTTGGTGGCCTAGTAAGCTTGGGCGTCAAAATCTGATTGGGTGAGAGATTTGTGTGTTGCTTCCACCACAAAAGTATCAATGTCCTCCTAGAGTTGGTCTGGTGGGATGACAGATGTGGTCTTGGATGCCTCATTGGCCACCCTATTGTGGGCCTGCTTTGCATTTTTCCGCTCTTGTGGTACACTGGTTTTATTAGAATGTAGCATCCTTGTGCTCCCACAGGAAGGCTGCTTCAGTGTCTAGAGTCAGTTCATAGTGTGCTTCTGCTCCGCCCATCAAGTCTGAGACAATTTCTTGGTGAGTAATGCCCTCCTTGATAGGGCAGGTATGATCTTTGTGGCCAAAAGCACGACAGAACATACAGATGGGAGGCGCTCTATCCACGGTGACCCAAACGGATGGGTGTCTTGCCCGTCAAATTTGGACATAAGCGGTATGAGGAGTATGGTCCAAATCCACTGCAATCCCCGCGGATGGGGTGAGAACAGCAATCACTTTAACTGTACAAAGGTTTGGCTTCAGTGTAAAGAGCTGCATTTTGAAGATCTGTATTTCTCTATATATGGCAAGCCCAGCCTTCAGGTGGTTCTTGAGCATGGTGCAATTGACTGTTGTGGGTAGGAAGTCAAAAGTCTTGAAAGTTTAGTTTGATTTGGTCCAACAGGTATACTTTGTTTTGAATACCAGTTGACATCTGGGAGGCCTACTACTACTCACACCTTTGCGGCTTTGTCCACTGTTTCCTTTGTTTTAAAGCCAAAATCCAGCCAACCACGTGGCATGGAGTGGGTGTGACGTACACTGTGGTCAGGAAAAGTGTGTGTACATCTCCACAAAACTTCTCCCAAAGCTCCGTTTGCTGAATATCCAGGAAAACACATACCCCATGTTCCACCGACAATAGCGGTTGGGAGTGCGGCATATTGATGAACTGGTTGCAGCGCACTTAATAAGCCAGAATTTCTGGGGAATGTAACTGCCAGTTTTTTATTAATCTTTATCTATACCAGCGGTCTCGCTGAGGCATTTATGAATTTTGGTTGACATGGGGCCAACGTCTGTGCCCTTAACTTTAGTTTTCAATTGCTGCCCAACATTGGGCGCCAACTAATCTCATCGGTGAGATTATCAAACTTTACCTAGAATTAAATTGAGTTTATTGAAAATTGTTTGCAACGAGAGAGAAAAGTTGAGATCCCTTCATTAATCTCAGACTGTTTTGGTAAGTTCCAAATGCCCTAGTTCTTTTTTACAGTTTCAGAATTCAGTGACAGGCTTGGTACCCCGTTTAACCTTTCCTTAATAATTTTTTCGCAATATTTACGTCTTGAATTTTTTTTACCTGGGGTTTCCCCAGGCGTCATATTTTTACAATCACAGTAACTCCTGATTTATCCACCAATTGAGGATGGAGAATGGGGGACTGAAGTGTGGAGCTTCTTATCATTTTCTAAGTTTGAACAGAGGTGTCTGACTTTTTCCATGTAAAACTATGCAGACCCTAGACTAGGATGGGTTTGGGCTGAGGAGTAGGTTGAGAGAAGGCACAAGGCAAATAGAAAAGGCAGCAGCTACACATCATCCAACTAGGGTATGTACTAGGTCAGAAATCTAGGTAAGATTTAGGGCCTTGGGTTTGAGCCCTTTTAGCCCTGAAATGGTATATGCCCTTGTCCTACTTAATAGAAGACGTCGTGGGCCTTAATTTCCTTTTAATATAAGAATAAGATCTACTCCCACTTCAGGCTCTTTGACTAAGGTGTAAATTTCAAGTGGTGTGGGGAGTTTAGGGCTGCGATTGTGGCATTTTTGGGTAAATAAAGGTGAAGATGCCTTAGGGATGACCTTGAGGACTCTGCAATCAACCCCTGACAGTCTGTACAATCCTTAGAATGAACCCAGCTATCTTCAAAAAATGAAACCATTTTCATGATACTAAAGAATGCAAATTGAGTTTGACTCTTCATAATTCTAATAACTACTTTACTTGAAATTCAGATGCAACCTCCATCATGATAAACTCTACCTTTATGGTTTACTGTCCTTTAAAGGGGGATGAAGACGAGGAGTAAAAGGAATTATGGATAATTCAGTTGGTAGCAAATTAAGTGGATTAATAAATGATTTGAAATTTGACTGAATCTAGATGGTTTGGCTCGTTCTAAGTTACCTTCCATTTTAAACCTAATTTGGAGATCCTTAGTGTCTACCATTACCAATTCATCTATCTGATAGTCAAGAGCTGAACAGCATCTCTTATTAGAGACACTCACAGTGTCATTATGTGATATGGTCAAATGCTTCTGGACCAGTTGGTGCAATTTCATGATGTGTGCCGCAAAAGTTTTCTGAGGTTGGGATGTTATCATATATTTAAGGACCAATGGTGAAGGCGAGGTTGTTACCAAAGTCAGCGTACATTGGAAATACACCTGTTGAGGAATAAGTAGAGTTTTTATAAGAATCTGGGACAAAGGGAGGCAATCTACCAATGTATCTTTAGAAACTGTTTATAAAGTGGAAATACTGTTTTAACGATTAATTTTTCACTTCTAGTTTGGTCATTAACTTAAATATGTGTAAACTTGTTGGGTTTAAAACAAATTCAAGGTGTGCATTGAATATCTTTTTGATTAGGATATTATTGGGTATGATGATAACTGTATGAAGACAATAATTAAAGATGATTTTATTACAACCAATAGGAGTAATTATTAACCACTAAAAGGTGCTGACGCTTTTCCTTCTGGTAACTAGAAGGCACTTCTGGAAAGAGGAATTGATCCTTCAATTCTTCCACTGAAGTACTTGAGATAAAGTTTGGCAAAGGAAAATATTTTTTAACTCTTATCCCAAGAGCTTGCACAAGACAATTAGACAAGAGAAACCTATTACTTCCACTCTAATCATAAGAGTACATGAAAAAATATATAACTATATAAATATTTTATAAAGACGTTTGTACTATTGTTAAATTTTAAAAATAATAAAAAGTTTTATAAAAAAATTTTGGCGCCCAACTTTTTGTTGGTAATACAATGGGACATCTTTCATTGCCTGTGAATTTAGCTCTTAAGATCTATCTGAAACAAATTTTGCTTCATCTCCTAGTTGAATTCCACCAGCTAGATTATGGCTCCTTCTGAGTTGAATTTCTAAAGAGCGTGTCCCAACGCTTTTACCAACCACATTGGATTTATCTTACTAAGCTAGCAACCTGATTATGTATTGAGACCATGAACCATTATTCGCAGGTCGCGTTTCTTTGGCTAAACTGCCTGTTGATGCCAATAAAAGCATTGTCAATGCTTCATTAACTGCCATTCAACTCTTGTTGAATGGCAAAACCCTGATTAATCTGCGCAAGAATGTTGTATTTAAAATAAAAACTAATTAACAAAACATTTGCAAACATTGTCAAGGTTTGTCCACAATGGAAAATTAATAATCTGCATAAATGAATCTGGCGATTTGGTAAGTATTATATAAAAAATTAAACCAAACATTAGTTATCAAAATAATGATAACACCCACATTCACTAAAATTTTTTAAATAAATTAAACAAGCGGATAAAAATGGAAGTACATTATAATATATCAATGCTGGATAGTTTGAGCATTCTTAAATCCAAACAGGGTGGTATGCTGATGATATGCATTGTTTAACATTCAGTATGCTTTACAAAGCTTTCCAGAACCTTGAGGTATACTGAGGCCCTCTGCACTGCTCACCTCCTTCAACACTCTAAATAAGGGAATACATGTGATACAAACAGCCGTGTCAGATTTTAAGTTATTTTGAAATAAGGTATAAATATGCATATCTAGTGAAATGATCTAATATCCCCGTGACTGATCATAACCCCAAAACACTGATAATTCCACAATGATGTCCAACAAGGGTGAGTTCTGATGGCCTTTAGCTTTTTGCAGGGAATGGAGGAGAGCATTAAGACCTTTGCTATCAGAATTTAAACGTGCAAATGTTAAGCAGACTTTTAACCAAGCTGAAACATCTTTTATGATTCCATTACAGTCATATCTACGTTTAATCAAATTAAAGTACTTCTCTACGCCAGGTTTCCCATAGTGAGAGGATCATGATGTTCCCTTATGTTGTTGGAATGCAAGTTAAAAGGGACTCATATTCTATTGTGGAATTATAATAATCCTATCCATTGAGAGTACCAACAAGATGAGGCCTTGATGGCATCAATCTTATTCAGGAGTCAAGACCTTCAAAATCTGAAATTCTAAAGCAACACAGCATCTAGAAGTGCCACTATAACATCAGGCGGAGTAGGGGAAGATACATGAATTGCATCACTAACAGGTGATGAAACAATGGCAGGTATAACAGGGGGTACCAACCTTGGCTTTGGGTTTAGAATGTTGTGAAGAGGGGTCAACTGTGGTAGTGGCGTTGTGGCAGGGTCACAACCTGCTCAAGTGGAATCTCTGTGACTAACTTAAGAATGGAACTAAATTTAAGCTTTCTAAAAGACCATATAATAAATTTTAGCTTCTGAAGAAGTAATTAATGAAAGTGTTGAACTACTTTGTGATGGCTCTGAAGAGCGGAATTTCTGTAGAGAAGGGGGTGGCAATTCACATTCGCTTCTTCAGGGTTCAATTGTTGTCAAGTATACTGTGTTATGATAATTATTATTGCTATTAAAAACCTAAATAAGTATAGATTTGATGGGGAAATATATGATATATATTAATATTGATTATTTTATTTTAGGATAACTTGCTGCCCTGTGGTAAATAGAGCGCCTATTTCCTCCTCATTTATGATCTTTACTCCTCATTTAATATGGAGCATAAGCCAAAGTAATCTTTTTGGAGCAACTTTTGGATTTTTGTCTTCCCATTGTTCAAGGGCTTCCAGGCAGCAATCCTGGATAGCAGGGTGAATTTGCATCAAGTGGCATAACTTTAATCCCATCCATTAAATTTCTCAAATTAAGGGCAAGGACCTATTAGGAGACAATCTATCCATTTCCTGAAGGCTCAATTATGGATGAAAACGGTTAAATGGTTTGCTAGTCTGATTTCTAGAATTTTTACCATTCTTCAGTACAAACGCTGACATTTTCTCCATCAAGTTCCTGTCATAAGTATACATAGGGGCGCAAGAACCTAGCGTGCACGCAATTAACTACTGTGCCTTGGATGGCATCAGTAATAGTGTATTTGTAACCAGCCCTATATAGTACACAATAGGGCCCCAACCAGGAGGCGTCCAAATTTGTTAGGTCATCCACCAGGGCAATGATTGTAGAATAGTATAAGATTGATATCAAACGTAGTAAGAGCTGGTAAACTATTATTATATCACATAGTCTCATTTGTGGTAGTTAAGATGATCCCTTGTGTGGTAAGCACTTGTAGTCTGATAATTTCATTGGTTAGCACCCTCTTAATTATTTCTGCAGTCTCATGAGTGTCAGAGTCCACTAAGGGCTGGATGCTACTTCGCAACTAAGGGCTCTCTTCTATACAGAATCTGATATGGTGCATTTTAATTACCTGGTGATGGCTTATTTGATAAGATAATAGGGGGGATACAATTAATGGTCCCTCAATGTGTTCCAAGGTTGACATCTTGCAGAGATTAAAAACTAAAACCCTGTGTGCACGTTCTTTTTACCCATTAGTAGAAGGGTTTAAAGAGCAGTGAAGTGCTGTTAGTATTAAAATAAGGAGGTTATCATTAAACAACTGGGACATTAAGTTGAACTAGTTGTCTGTGAGCAGAACCTTTAAGAACCCATGTTGGGTGAAAATGGAGCAAAAAGGAATAAGGCTATAGCCTTAGAAGTAGCAATAAGAGCAGAAATAGCCCTGATTCATATGGTGAGATGGTTGATTTCAAGCATTATATAGCAACGACTTTATAGGAATTTGGTTAGGGGCATTGTTAATTTCTCAGCATCTAGGTCCACTGTATCCAAGGTGGATTTGCACAGGGTATAGCCACTGAGCAACCCAATCGAAAAATATGAGGATCTCTGATTTTTTATAATAAAACTTAAATAAATATATATGGAGCTATTGCCCCTTATTTCAATCTTTATTTTATATATCTCGCAGACCGTTATGCACTCCCTTTTCCTCATAAAGCATATCCCCTTTTAATCTTCCATCAGGCTCTTTATACCTCAATTCCCCAGCTGGATGCATCCTCAGCTTGGTATCTTCTATTCCTCTTCCTTATTTGAGTTGCTCTCATTCATATCAAATCTCGGCGTGATTCCTTTTGATTCACTGAATGTTCTCATTTTGCTCAATTATAATTCATGTATCCCCTTTTCATAAATCTCAAGACTCATCTCAGTTCTCCTGTGATCCGCTGATATAGGTAGCATATCATCCAGTCATATAAACTTCCCAAAAATTACCCCCTTTGACTGGACAATAGGCCTTCCTGTTTGTATGCTCTAAGGAACTTAGCATGGACTTGGTTGATAATATGACCCCCCGCAGGTTCCATGATTGTGTAGAAATCCATACCATTCTTCTCAATAATCTCAAATGGGCTGACCCAAATGTCAGAGAGCTTATTCTTTCATCCAAATCCATGCTGGTCATGGAATAACACATAATCCCCTTCAGCGAACAATGAAAGTCCACTATACCGCTTCTGGTCAGCCACCTGGTCACGATTTTTCTTAGCCAAACTGGTGGAGTAGGCATCAGTTTTAACTTGATCGGTGTATCTGTGAGTTGCCTCAGATACCACTAAGAATTCAAACCACCAGTGTCCTCTACACACGAATATAACAAAGCAGGCAGAGCCAGAAGTTGTCCATACAGCAGTTGAAAGGGACTCTCACCAGTGGCAGAATGATAGCTGATATTATAAGCAAACACAGCGGTAGGTAAAAGAGCACTCCTTCTGAGGGCCGGTCTGTTATCAATTTGTGGAGTATGTTTACTAGGGTACCATTAGCTCGCTCCACCATCCCATTTGATTCTGAATGATAGGGGGTGGTCAAAACCCCGCGAATTGCCATCAACTCATTTAACTTTCAGCAGGATATGTGAAGTAAAGTTGGTTCCGTTGTCCATCAGGATGAACTGTGGACAGCCATGCCGCTGTATAACACATTACATAATAGACTTGGCAATGGTGACCGCGCCAAAGTCGCTAATAGCCCTTGTTTCCACCTATTAGGTCATATGATCGATGGCAACGGTTATGTACTTGGATCAATTGGCACTAGTCGGCAGAGGTCCCACTACATCAATGGAAATGTTGTGCCATGCGAACTGGGGCTTTATTAATTGATAGGTGGTTTTCTTACAAAAAGGTTTTTCAACTTGACATTGATGGCAACAGCTAATAATTTCCAGAACGTCATAATGCATGCTTTCCCAGAAGTATCAGGGTCACAAAAACTCCAGCGTCTTTCACAAACCACCATGTACTACAGCCCAATGAGCATCCATAATTATCGAGGGTCAATTTGAAGGCTTAGTAAATAAGCTTCAAGTCTCCAATCCGCTTGTATAATTCTTCCCCTCACATGAAGGTACCCTCCTTTAGTCCATCTAACACCTTGATCACTTGTGGCGGCTCATCCTGGTATATGTTCACCATCATTTTTTCATACATTATATCAGCCAGATCTGCTGTGATAGTGACCGTGAGCAATTGAGACAGACAATCCTCGTTTTGATGTTTTGCCCCAAGTCAATGTAAGATTTTAAAATCGTAGGCTTGCAGCTTCAGAGCCCAACGTGCGAGCTGTCCTTCCAGTTCATGCAGATTCTGTAGCCAGCGCAAGAAAGCATGATCCGTCACTACTTGAAATCTTACCCCGTGCAAAATTACCAAAATTGTTTATAAGCATAGATCACAGCTAAGCACTCCTGCTTGGTTACAATGTAGTTCCGTTCATGACAATTCAGGCTCCAACTACAGAAGGTGACAAGATGTTCCACACTGTCATCATCCTTCTGGGATAATACTGCTTTAATAGCAGCTAAGGATGCGTCCATTTGCACTATGAATGGGTTATTAAAGTTGGGGTATTGCAATATGAGTGCGCTTGCTAACGTGGTATGCAATACATCGAAAGCATTCTGGCATCATTTTGTCCAATCAAAAGGAGCGTTTTTCTTTAATAGCTCAAAAAGTGGTGCCCCAATACAACTGAAATTGGGAATGAAACGTCAATAATACCCAGCCATTCCTAGAAACACCTTAATGTCCCACTTATTTTCTTGGTGAGTCATATTGCCTATCACTTCCACTTTGGCCGGCTGCAGTTTAAGCTCATTTAAATTACAATAAAACCGAGGTATTCCATTTGCTATATAAAGAAATGGCACTTCTGGGGCTTAATTTTGATATTAGTGGCAGCGAGGCACTGAAACACTTGCTCCAAGTGGGCCAGATGCTCTGTGAACATTTGCAAAAACACATTGATGTCGTCAAGGTAAACTAAGATGCAGGACAGCTCTAAATCACCTAAAATCATATCCATGGCATGCTGGAATGTAGCAGGAGCGTTACACAATCCTTGGGCATGCGCGTTGGCTGGAACAGCCCCCTTGAGGTGATGGCTGCATATTTCTCCCTTTCCATTGGTGGCAATTCAATCTGCCAGTACCCCAAGGTCAGATCCATGGCGGAAAAATAGTTTGCCCCACCCAATCGGTCTAATGCATCATCAATATGTGGAAGAGGGTAAGAATCCTTCTTCATGACATTATTGAGTTTACAATAGTCAATAACCACCCAATTTGAGCCATCCTTCTTCTTTACAATGAGTACAGGTGATACCAGGGGCTGTTTGATGGCTCTAGCATCCTTTGATCAATAAACTTGTCTACTTCATCAGAGACAACCTTTTTCACTGCTCTAGAATGTCTAATAGGATGCAAATGAATGGGAGAGTGATCCCCTGTATCAATCTGATGTACCACTCCTTGAGGGCACCCCAAGCCATGATTGTTATTGGCAAAAATATCCTGATATGCTTCAAATAAGGCCATAGCCTTACCTTGCTGATCCGCCGATAGTCCTGTGAGTGCTTCTCGTGGAACTACAGTCTGTACGCCCTACAAGACTTGAGCTGGTAGTCCAAGATATTCCCATGAGCCAAAGTCATGAATACGTCAAACTTCCCCAATAGGGATGAAGTGTAGGTAAGCCACCACTTGGTGCCGCCTAATCATTATTGTCTCCTTCTGTAGGTTCGCGAGCAACACCTTCACCTCCCCATTCCCAAGAAACAATAGCCCTGGAGCCATGTGTGGTTCTAGCCATGAGTGCTGATGAGGCGCCAGGATTTCTCCATACAATCCCTTAGGAGTTTCAATTTCGAGCCCAGTCTCTATCATGCCCTGGTGTCTAGATGGTAAATTTAAAGGGCGTGTTGATTAAAGCGGGATTCCTTATAATCATATATCTGGTTGGGGAGGATCTTAGTCCGCTTACTCAGTCACCGATATCAAATAGGGATCACTCCATCACTGTATGCTAGATTGATCTGACTGGAGTGGACTGGATCTGTTGGGAATCCCCTAGAGGAAAAATAGACTGGAATCTGTTGGCCAAACATAGTAAGGGTTTCTTCCGCTATATTAATCACAACGCCAAATTTCCTCATGAAAGCCACACCAATTAACATATCATAGTGGTTATTTGGCAAGACCACCGCTGGATCAAACACCTGGACTGAACCAAATTGTAGAGGCAACGCGCTATATTCTCTTTCCAACACAGTGGTATGCGTTCCTGCTGTTCCGTACACTACTCAATGGTCCACATCCAGTTCCAACATAAGTTTGGCCACTAACTGGGTGGAGACTATGTTCACCGGCACTCCCATGTCTATGATTACGCGAATTTTTGTGTTTTGAACGAATATGTCGCAATAAGTACATTCTGAGTAAGAAGAATCATCAGAGTTTATTACTTGTATGTTCAAGGGTCTCATGTTACTTAAAAAGGAAGAAATACCCTTGCTGACCGGAGGATACTCCCTAATGATTTTTTCCACCAGAATAGCTATGTTAACCCCTATTAAAGGAGCGACGTTCAGTGAAGAATCCGCATTACTGGAGCTAGTCTGTTCCAGTATTTGCCACGAATATGGTTTCTGAACATCTTGGCGGAGCTCAGCCCAATTGGGTGAACTCTTACTCTCAGAAGCAGAAGCAGGGGTATCCAGCAAAAGCTGCTGGTATAACAAATCAACCAATTGAGGTTTGATTTCTACTCACAAAGTTGTTTGGCAGGTATTAGGGACAAGTGAATTGAATGCAGCAGAGGTAGAGCATCCCGTCTCTACTCCGCTCAAGCTTTTCTCTGCTTGGTTTTCATAGTTGGCATTGCGTACACTTGTGGTTTGCTAGGGCAATTGGCTGCATAATGCCCTTTTTGTCCGCACTGGAAGCAAGTGTTTGTAAAAGGTGCACGTATATAATTTGGGCTGGAAGGACCAGGTCGAGAATTGCCGGTAAGGTTCCATGGTTGCGGTCAAACTGGTGAAGTGTACATGGGATGGAAAGGGTTTACTGACTCATATGAGCAATGATTACTTTTCAACAGCAGATAACCAAGTCGCTGCACCCGATATTCAGAAAAGGATGGAGTTGAGGCAATGGAGGGTTTTTGGGCTACATTGGGGGTACCATTTGTGGCAGAGAGTCGTCATAAAAGTGTTCACAATTTGAATGAGGCTGGTATCCCCGTCCAACACATGGTACATAGCGTTATATAGTTTCCTTTATGGTTTGACTGCCGCTGTCATTGCTATACCTACATCCTCTGTGGTTAGAATATTAGCCCCAAGTAAAACGTGAGCTTCCTCTGAAAACCGCTCAGCAAATTCTGACAAGGTCTCGTTTTGGTTATACTGTATATTAATAAATTCAGCTTTTCATTGAGACATCTTGTTAGCGCCTCCAAACAGCTGGATAACTATTATTTTTACTTTGGCATAAGACACTGAGCTATCTGGAAGATAGCAGGTCACTTGGTTAGCGCTTTCCTCATCTAAAGTGGACAGTAACAACTTTGCTTTCCATTGATCAGTAGCCCCTTCCACAGCAAATTTAAAACGTTTAGAATCCCCATGTAGGTTTCAGTTATGACTGAAAGGAGGTAACTTTTCAATACAGACAAATTCAATTGGCTCTCAGGTTCATCTGCAAGGGGCAGGCGTACTGGATTCAGAGCAACTATGGGAACCATCATTTGGTGTGTTATCATGCCACTATCCAGATGAACTTGAGCTCGTCAAAGCAGAATTAGAAGAAGTGTCATCATGTGGGGGGTCCATCATACTATCCGATGGAAACTAGTTTGCTGATCCATAACATTCTTCCCCCAAGTTGCCACTAACTGCCCTATTTCCCCCGGCTCTGGTATGCCCTGTGAACTGTTTGCTAATCAGCTGTTCCATTTTGACTGCAGCACATTTACATCATCCATCCTGCCATTCATGTTGCAGCATGTCATATTGCCATTGCAATTCTCAGTGGAATTCCTTTTCCCCATTCAGTGTTTGTTCTAGAGTTTGTAATTGTAAAAAAACTTCCTTGATTCTATTCTGCATGCGGGTTTGTTGTTGTCTTGTGTTTTCCACTTGCTGGTTGACGTTGTTTATTTGATTAACAAGGAAAGATCGTTCTTACGCCAATTCCTCATTGGCCCAGCGAAGGGTATCAATGCAGTTTTGCATGTCTGCATACTCACTTGTCTCACCGATAGGGAGAGGGGAGGCTCGTTGGCGTTCTGCCTGACTAATGACTTCTAGTCATGTGACTCGATGAATGAGTTGGAGGTACTCAGTAGACGTTGACCTAAGAATAAGCGTGTTATCAGACATTTGCTGAGTATCCCATTTGATATGGAGTTGATCTAATTCTGTTGATGAGAGCAAACTTGGGCCGCCAATTGCAGTTCTATCAGGGTCATTCTTTCATTGAGCTGTGCAATCACAGCTTCAAGAGCTTCCACCCATTCAGCTAGCTCCATCATACAGCGCTCAGTATTATTCCCCAAGGTTGTCGTGTCCTGAATCCACTCCACATACAGGCCATGCTGTTCCAATAGTTCTCTTATTACTCAAGGTAATTTTGAGTTTAACTGTGGTACTAGAAGGTCCAATCAATGGTGAATATCCCTGACACACTGATCCATCCTTGCCAGCGCCCCTTTTATTTTTTATAAGAACAATCAAGATGGTTCAGCAGGAAGTGAGTATTGTGCTATTGTTCTTGAGCAAGCTGCAACACGTCTCCAATTTATATGTTATGGCAAGCCAGAACTTGTAGAAGCTGGCGAATTGAAGGTTGCACATAAGTGACTAAGTATTCCTCAATTATGTGAGTACCAAGGCGGCGAGTTAACCCCATAGTAGGTGCATCCAAATAAGACATTTACAGCATATATCAATTTTTTATCGCGTTGATTATAAAACAGACTCATGGCAATTTCCCCACTCTCATCCTTTTATAAGTGCGACCCATGCAACAACCATTCCATAATGATTCTTAGTTGTTGTGGAGTCACATTTGTAGAGCATCCGTGTTGGTTAGTTGTCAGCTCTGAGAAATTCTCAAATTGCACATTAATCATAATTTCATCATCCCCCAGTTTGGTAACAGTAAACAATGTTGGTTCTGAGTTAGGTGTCCTCCGAGCTTCTTCAGCATGCTGTGCTTGGAACCTGATCAGGCTAGATCAGAATGAATGAGGATTTGTCATTGTATTTTCCCCGTTATAGTTTCTAAGTGGCCTCTGTAGTGAGCACCACTGTTAATTTCTTGGCGTCTAAGTCCTCTGTTGCCGAGTTAAATTTGCACATAGTATAGCCACTGAGCAACCCAATCAAGCATTATGATATCGCCAATTCTTATAATAAAACTTAAATAATTATATATGGAGCTATTGCCCCTTATTTCTATCTTTAGTTTAAATATCTCTCAGACTGTTCTGAACTCCCCTTTTCCTCATAAATCCTATACCCTTTTAATCTTCCATCAGGCTCTTTATACCTCAATTCCCCAGCTGGATGCATCCTCAGCTTGGTAGCTTCTATTCTTCTTCCTTATTTGATTTGCTCTCATTCATATCAAATCTTGGCATGATTCCTCTTGATTCACCAAATGTTCTCATTTTGCTCAATTATAATTTGTGTATCCCCTTTTCATAAATCTCAAGACTCAACTTGATCAACCTGTGATCCACTGATATGGGTAGCGTTTCATCCAGTCATATCAACTTCCTGACAGGCCTTACAACATCCACACTAACAACACTAAATGGTAAAGAAGAAGCTACAACCTCTTTATGATAATAAGGGCTCAAATAATCCTGTGTCCTGCACATTATCCTGGTGTCCAGTACTTAAAGTATAGTCTCATGAATTTAGTTTGAATAGAACTGTTTTCTAGTCACTTGTAGGTTTTCTTAACCATTACATGTTAGATGTTTGAGTGCCCTTTGAGATGATTTCAGTTGCAAGTGGGACAATTGTATAGTAGCCACTTTTTGCATCAATTGGGTTGTAGATAATGCATTCTTGTATCTGAATGTTTTCGAAATTTTCAATCATAGTGCTTTCATCTTTTCCATGCTTTTTATTTCCAACAATCTAGTTTTTAATTATATTGTAAAAGCGACTTTTTTGAAAAATATTGAAAAGGTCAACATCCCTGATAATCCATCTGCGTTTTGATATTTCTAACTGCATGGTGCTCAATGGTAAAATCATAACTTTACATCTGGAGAGCCCATCTGGCAAAATGACTGTCAGGATCCTCCATTCGTTGAAGCCACTTTAATAATGTATGGTTGGTGATGATAAGTTTGATTTCCATACAGTTTAGTCTGAGAATGCTTTGTTTGTGAGTAATATGGCCATACTCTTGCTTGGTGATACTGTAGTTCCGTTTGTCCTTTGCTATAGTTTATCTAAAGTAAGCTGTGTCAATACACTTGATACTCATCTAGTTGGATCAGGATATTCCCCACGGACGTCACTGGTATTGGTTAATAGTATAGAGTGTTGTTTAGAATTTAATGAACGAATTTAGTTTGAGTAATTAGGACAGTTAAACGAGACTAAAGGCTGGTCCTACTCTATGCTATTAAAAAGTGGCATCTTTTTGAAGTAGATATACCGGGGGTTTGGCAAGGTTATCAAATAACATTATAAATTGCCCATAATACACCATACCTAAGAGCACCAGTATGGCCCTACGGCTCTGGGCTATGTCATATACTTTATTGCAACAACTTTTTATGGGTAAAATTTGGATTCCTCGCTTGGTGACCTTGATGCCAAGAAAAATGAAGATAAAGTTATGACTGTCCTTCCAGTCAGAATGTGAAAGCACCCAAAAAGCAAGCCAGAATGCCAGAGTCATTGCTACTCAAACGAAGTTGACTTGTGAGGGAAGATGTATGGCGATTGAGTGCCAATATGCTGCGATCATAAAAGCTACCCAAGGAGGAACCAGGTTGTTGTAGATCCAGGACCATTGGGCCTGGGCGTAGGGAGTTGAGCAATCAAAGTTTGCCAATTTTAAACCTCCATAGGAGAGTTTGGAACAAAAATGGAGGCTAGGAGGCTGATCCTCAATTGGAATGGAGACTAATGGCTTACATGATTCTGTTCCTACTAGCGGATGGCTTTGACAATAGGATTAAATCCCCAAAAATTTCTTACAAGATATGTCCAGTTGACTACATTAGGAGCTATAATTACTATTATAACTGGTATTACCAGCCAATATGGGGCCCAAGGGCCATATTATTATTGTCAAAGGGAGTTTGGCAAGGAAATTTTTAAATAAATCAAAAATAATGGGAACTCAGAGAAATTTTTTAATGAATGCTAAAAATAAGAAAATTAACCATCAATTTCCTCAATGTGCAACGACTGCTTAAATAGATGATTGATTAGGGGATATCTTAGAAAGACTTGGGATCAGGGTCCTCAATATTTGACCTAAACTGGCAAATTTGATCAGAAAATGGGGAAAACGAATTTATTATGAACTGACTTTAAAAATTGTTGGCGGCGGGCTGGGTCGCTGCCAGTTTGACCTCAGATGCACAAATGCATTTTCACCAGGTTTCCAACTGTCAGCATGACAGTATCTAGCCTAAAAGATGATGGGAAGCTCCTAAGGCCACCCCAAATAGGGGTGATCCAAAAAGAGGTCATAAACGGGTCCAGGATACCCAACCTGCCCGCACCCAATAACTCTGCATCCATTAAGCCAAGTGAGATGCTTTAAACAATGATTCCAAATTTTGAGGGGATCGTTTTAGGATAGCGGTGACTTTTGCTAATACTTGACATTAAGGACATTCGTCATATAAGATACATTCCCATTTAGCTTTGTCCAGATATTTTTGAGGTAAGTTTTGAATTGGCAACAACATTCCCCAATGTACCAAGCCATTGCAGAGTTTAACTGAGGGTTTGACACTGGACACATCTTTCTTGGAAGGTACACGCCCAATGGGCTTTGTACCCCAATGTTTTTGCAGGTAGTTTCGAACTGAAGACAACATTTTCCAATGGCCCAATGCCATTGACGAGTTTTTTCTGTAATTTGACGCATGAGCCCATAATGCTTCATTACTTAGGGTATAAGCTTCTGGACCTTGATTTTGAGGGTTCTTTGCCATCACTTCATAAGGACCACTAGGCCCATAAGGTGCTAGCTTTCAAGTATTTCAGCACAAATTCCCTCAATTCGCTGTACTAATTTGGTGTCAGACAGTTGCCTCATAGGCCTCAGAATAAGAATGATGTGGGCAGAACTAAGCCAAATAATGAAAATGTCAGACTTTTACACGTCCACAATAAGGAGGAAATCGTTTTTTTATATAATAATGAATTAGTTGGCCAAAAGACCCTGGTCAATTTTATGTGAACCCTGCAAATCAGGGTAACATGAATTTTACTCCTCTATGGGCAACTAAATTAAAACGAATATTCAGATTACTCCAAACTCAAAGTGGATGTTATAAAATTGGACGGTATCATTAGGATCTGACCTATTGTTTGTACAGGTCAAACCCACTGAGCAACATACAGATGATGTGGGGATCATTGGTCCTTTGGACACACTTGATAATATACTAAAAATAGGTTTAATTGCCCCAATTGACTCAATTATTTATTTTAATAAATTTAGCGATCTTCCGCTGTCCCGATCTCTCTACTAACAACCCTCTTTCTTTCAATCGCCAATCTCACTTATATACAGTGGCTTCAGGTGATACTGCTCTCACAGCTTGGGCTATTATATTCCAACGATTCTCCTCAGATTCGGCTTGTTATTCTTTAATCCTCTATTGCCCTAATTGTAGGCATTTTACTTCAAATTTATAAAATGTCAACATTGCCTTATTGCCTTATCGCCTTATTTAGAGGCGATCCAATAATAACCTGTTATATCCCAATATCGCCTCATCTCAAGGCACTCAAATAAATGTAACTGTTATCATTTTTAGCAGAATCTTCCCAATCTGCCTTAACTGTCCCACGATTATCATCCAGTCATATCAGAATCATGACATTACCCCCTCCTTGACTGGAAAATAAGGTTCCTATTGTTTGTATGGTCGGATGAACTTCATGCACTTGGTTGATGGTCTGACCACTTGCGGTGTCCTTGATGGTATACATATCAACCCCATTTTTTCTCTATAACTTTATATGGACCAATCCAAATACTGGCCAACTTATGTTTCCACCCAAAACCATGTTGGTCGTGGAAGAGAACCATATGCCTTCCTTGTTTGGTTTTAGCCCACTATGACGTACCAGATCTGCAGTCCAATTTTGGATAATCTTGGCTAAGCTGAAGGAATATGCTTCAGTTTGAAGTTTGATCAGAATGTTCATGAGGTTAGTTAGATAGCGTTGAGTTTCCATTCCACCGATGTCTTCTACGCACAAATAAAGTAACGCCGGAAGAGCTGAGTGTTGTCCATATAGTAGTTGGAAGGGACTCTTTCCTGTGGCAGAATGATAACTAATGTTTAGGCGATCATGGCAGTTGAAAGGAGAGAGCTCCATTCGGAAGGTAGATCCATTACTAATTTTTGTAGTATGTTCACCAGAGTCCCATTCACCCATTCGACCATTCCATTGGATTTGGGGTGGTATGGTGTCATCAGAACCCTGCGGATTCCTATAATCTCATTCTTTTGGGAGGATGTACAAGGTGAAGTTGGTTCTGTTGTCAGTGAGAAAGAATTGAGGGCATCCATGTTGCTAAATAATGCATTCTATCACGAACTTGGCCACTGTAAATGCCCCCAAATCTCATATTGTTCTTGCTTTGACCCACCAGGTCAAGTGGTCAATAGCCACAAGAATATACTTACAAAGTTGACTCCTGTTGGCAAGGGACCAACGATATCAAGAGAGACCATGTGCCAAGAAAATGTGGTTTCGCTACCCAGTATGAAGTCTTGCAGCGGAATGGTTTCTCCACTTGACAAGATGGCAACAGGAAATAGTTTCAAGCAAATCGAAGCTCATGCTTTCCCAATGATACTGAGGGCGCAACAGCTCCATTGTCTTGTGCACCCCACCATCCCTGACTGCCTTGTGGGCACTCATAATGATTTCTGGTCATGCTGAAGGTCACGAAAAATTCACCATAGAATTGCCCATCCGCTTGTACAGTTCCCCATTCAATTGGAAGTTATTCGTTCACATCTCATTTAGTGATTTGATTACTTGGGGAGGTTCATCATCATATATTCCTCTGAGCATCTTATTGTACATCATGTTGCTGAGGTCCACCATCACTGCAACAGTTGGCAATCGAGTTAAACAGTTAGTGTTCTGATGCTTTACTCCTGGTTAATAAAGAATCTCAAAGTCATAAGCATACAACTCAAGAGCCCATCGAGCCAAATGGCCTTCAGGTTCTTTGAGGTTCTGCAACCAGCGTAATGACGCGTGATCTGTTATGACTTTATACTTTACCTCATGCAGATAGACCCTGAATTGCTTATATGCATAGAATTACTTCTAAGCACTCCTGCTTGGTCACAGTATAATTATGCTCTTGACAGCTTAGACTTTGACTACACTATGTTACAGGATGTTCCTCTCCCTTGCCATCTTTCTGCTAAAGTACTGCTCCAACAGAAGAAAGGGACGCATCCATCTGAACAATAAACTCCCAATCAAAGTTTGGATAGCATAACATCAGTCCGCTGATCAACACCGTATGAAGTGTATCAAAAGCATATTGATGATGTTCTTTCCTTTCAAACACAGCATCCTTTTTTTAATCTTTTAGTGGCCCCCAATACAACTAAAATAGATATAAAACACTGGTAGTAACTGACCATTCCCAAAAATACCTGTATGTCAAATTTACTATTGGGAGTGGTCATTTTGCTGATGGCCTCCACCTTAGCCAGCTGTGGATTCAGCTCTTTAGAGTCTATCACAAACCCCAGGTATTTCAGCTGATCTTTGAAGAAGTTAAACTTTCTAGGTATAATTTTATTGTTTGCCTCAGCCAGCCAGCGGAATACTGCTTCTAGGTGGTCAAGATGCTCCAAAAAGGTTTGAGAGAAAACTTTATTATCGTCAAGGTATACAAGGATACATGACAGTTTCAGGTCACCAAGGATACTATCCATGGCTCGCTGAAACGTAGACAGGGCGTTGCACAGCCCCTGAGGCGTCCGCATCAATTGAAAAAGGCCTTTTGAGGTAATTACAGCACTTTTCCTGTTCTGACGTGGGTAACTCAATTTGCCAGTAACCTGATATCAAGTCTATCACAAAAAGTAACGGGCTCCCCCTAACTGATCTAAAGCATCATAAATCCTTGGCAAAGGGTACAAGCCCTTTTTTGTAATACAGTTGAGCTTCCTGTAGTCTATTACTATGCGGTTGGTGCCATCCTTCTTTTTTACAATAATAGTAGGCAAATCCCACAGGCTTTTGGATGGTTCAAGCATCCCTTTCTTTAACAACTTGTCAACTTCTTTAGTGATAACATCTTCCACTACCCTTGATCAGCAGATAAGCTGGGACCTTATAGGGGGATGATCTCCTGTGTCTATCAATGAGCCACCCCAAGCACACTTCAAGTCATGATTGTCAACAGCAAAAATTTATTGTAACTATAAAATAAATCTATTGCTTGGTTTTTGCACTTCCAAGAGACCTATTAAATTACTCTACAGTACCACCGTTAGTATGCTGGTTGGTGCCTCAACTGGTAGATCACATTCATCCAATGACCCAAAATCATGAACCTGAAGGATCTCATCTATTGGAATCAAATTTAAATATTCTACAATTTGGTGTCAGCGAATTAGCATTGGTTCACTGTGGAGGTTTGCTAACAAAACCTTAATCTCTTCATGTCCCGGAAGTATAATCCCTGGAGCCATATGTAGCTCAAACTGCATATGTGAACCCATTGACTTCCCCATATAGCCCAATATGAATTTCCACCTATAACACAGTGTTCACTAAGACTTGATGTCCAGAAGGAATAGATATGGGCTGCAGCTCGAAGAGTTATCCCTTGATATTCATATACCTGCTGGGGAAGGGGCTGAGTCTTACACTTTAGTCGGTGATAGTGAACTGGCATCTCCCCATCACTATAGACAAGGTTGATATGGATCATATGCACCGGATCCTTTGGGACTCCACTAGTGTGAAGTAAATTGGGATCCGCTGACCCAGAATGGCGAAGTCTCCTCTGTCATATTAAAAACAGCTCTGAAATGGCGCAGGAAAGCGGTTCTGATTAACAGTTGATAGTTTTCATTTGGCAGCACAATTGACAGAGCTACAATGACAATGGACCCAAAGCTCAGAGGTAGTGCACTGTAAGCCCCCTCAGAGATGGTACTAACTGCTCCAGCAGTTCCTTACACTATTTTTTGGTCCACATCAGGTTTTAATGTAAACTTTTCCATCAATTTATTGGAAACTATGTTGACTTGAGCACCAGTATCTATTATAGCGCAAACCCTATTTTTGCTACAAAAATATCACATTATGTACGCTCAGAATAGAAAGTATATTGATTTTTTAATATGTGAACATTTACAGGCTCTCTTTTTTCAAGAAAATTTCATTATCCTCTCGCCAACTTAAGGGTATTCTTTGACAATGGCGTCTACCAGAAGGGCGACGTTTACTCCTTTCAGAGTTGGCGCATCCACGGCAGAATCAAGTTTGTCCGAGGAAGCTTGATCAAGCATTTGACTGGCATATGGCTTTGGTTGTTCTGGGGACTCTTCTTCTGCCGCCACCTTGGCTTGAGCTCGTGTCACTACGTTTACTCCTATAACTGGCTGCTGATATAAAAGTTCATCATCATACTGAAGGACTTCTGCAGGGTATACTACTATTGATTCAGGGACGTTTTGAGTTGTTATCACGGAGATAGAGGGTCCCATCTCTACTCCGCTCCATTTTTCCCTAATAGTATTAATCTGGGTGTACATATTTCATATGGTGGTTATGGCAGAACTTTGCTAAATGACCAGGGCGGCTGCATTCATAGCAGTTAACCCCATAAAAGCCACGTCCTTGATTAACATAAGAGTGTCCAGATTGGAAAGTTTGTGGTCGTTCAGCATAACCAGACCCAGGTCGGTATTATTGTTGACATTTGGCATAGCTAGGTCCTGATCAATAGCTGGGTTGCTTATAGGTTTCATGACCAGACCATTGATGCTTATCAAACTGCCGAGTATAATTTGGCCAAGGACGAGGTGCAGAGCTATAGAAAGGCTGGGATTGCTAAACAGAGCTGGAGTTGGACAAGAGTATTCTCCTGAATAATAGGGTGCAGTAGAGGTAGTAGTCTTCTGTTCCATATTTAGTGGTGGGAATTTGGGCGATATGCAACGCAAAAACTGTACAATCTTGAGCAAAGATATGTCATCATCCAGAAGCGGCGAAACGACGTTATGAAGCTCTTGATATGGCTTCACCATGGAGGTCATAGCAATGCACAAGTCAGCTTCTGCCAAGTGTTCTGCCCCAATCAACATGTGGGCTTCCATTTTGAATTGATCAACAAACTCCAGGAGAGTCACATTTCAGCAGAATCCAATCGTTAAGAATTCTGCTTTCCTCTGTGACATCTTTGAGGTACCCCCAAACAGGCGAAGTATGGTATCCTTCACATCCTTATAGGTGACAGAGCTACTTGGGAGGTAATAGGTGCCCTGATCGGCACTCCCAACGTCCAAGGCAGATATTAGCAACTTAGCCTTCTTTCTATCAGATGCACCTTCTGCTGAAAACTCAAACCTTTTGAAGAAACCATGAATGTTCCCATTTTTGATCAAATGGAGGTAATTTTTTGATATTAAACTAGTCATCCCGTTCACAGGGTTTTGGCCCATACTGAGGAATGGGTCGAGATCTGAAAGCAGTTTCCCAATGAGAAGCTGTATCAGCGGAAGTTGGGATGTCCGCCACTTCAGGGGTAGCGTGACCTTCTGCCATGAGCGGTACTGCCATTACTTGAGGGAAGTAGCGTTCTGACACATATTCGTATTTGGTACTACCATCCTGGGTGTTGTAGCTCTGACCAGCGTCATATTCTTCCTCATATGATGCCCCCTCTTGATGGTCATCCTTGTCCCAGTAAAAAGACCAAGAAGTATTGGTCAATCTTTGCTCTGCACACTGCAGCCATTTTGATGGTATCATTCAATTGATTGACAAGTTCTTTGTTTTGTTGTCCCAAGATTGCATTTTGCTAAACGTGCTATCAAGCTGGTGCATTATAGCATTTCGTTCTTGAAGGAGTTCATCTTGGTTTTTGAGCACCGTGTCTAAGGCGAGTTTGAGTTCCTCATATCCAGCTGGTGCAGTGTTCCGTGAAGATTTCCCAGCAACACAGGCTGTGTAAGGCATGGCTGGCAACTGGAGTTTTGGAGCGTTTGGTGGTTGATCAATGGCCCCTGTAGCGAGCATCACTGTGATAAAATTGGACGGTATTGTTAGGATCCGCTATATTGTTCATACAGGTCAAACCCACTGAGTAACAGACAGATGATGTGGGGATTGTCGGTCCTTCAGACACACTTGAAAATATACTAAAAATAGGTATAATTTCCCCAATTGACTCTTTTATTTATTTTAAATACAGCAATAGTCCGCTGTCCCACTCTCTCTACTATTACCAACCTTTTTCTCTCAATTGCCCATCTCGCTTATATACATCAGCCTCATGCAATATTGCTCTCATAGCTTGGGCTATTCTATTCCAACGATTCTCCTCAAATTTGGCTTGTTTTTCTCTAATCCTCTACCACCCTAATTGTAGGTAATTTACTTTATATATGTCAAATGTCAACATCGCATTATTGCCTTATTGCTTTATCTAGAGGCATTACAATAATAACCCATTATATCCCAATATCGCCTCATCTTGAGGCACTCAAATAATTATAAGTGATATCATTTTAGGAAGATTCTTCCCAATACGCCCTAGATGTCCCATAATCATCATCCAGTCATATTGGAATTGTGACAGTGGATTATGGGCATCCATTGAAAGGCGCTTACCCAACCATGCCCAGGTCCATTCAAGCACTTCTGCAGGAGCCACCCTTTTATATAGGCATGGCAGGGGTCCCCCAAGGTGAAGTAATTTTCTCAGATGGGGATTGGCTGTTGTACATCAAGCGTTACCTCATGGGTACGTTTTGGCCAATAATGATTCTCCATCCATCGTTCAGTTCTAAAGATGTGAGTTGTCTAGCCTCAATAGGCTAAAATCGCATATAACCATATTTGGAAATTTCCAAAGCCATACAAACGTCAAGCCTTAACATTTTAAATACCCATATCAATTTATTAGATATATACTCTCTTTTACCCCTGTGCGGCGCTCAATAAAAACTATAAAAAATGAAAAAATTTTATATTTATTTATTTCAATTATTTCCATACAAGTGGTGCAAGAAGCCCCTCATCTGATATTTTTGGATTAGAGGTCTATAAGCGCCAGCGAGCCTTTTACCAATCCAAAACCCAACATGGTGGAAGTAATTTTGGGGACAGTTGATATGGATTTCAAGAAAGCTATTACCCATTTCTTTTCTACCACATGGGTAAGATCTCCCTGTGAGATGAGGGGACAGCTGCCCTTTTCAGACCCTTTTTTGTTGGGAATGGGAACATCACCCAGTCCAGGATGAGGGGACGCTCCCCTAGACTTACACTTTGCCATAAAAACTTTTTTTCTGACTGAGATAGTGAGCATTTAGAGGGCTTAGTTTGTAGTTATACATCCCAGAGTTGATTGAAAACCTGACAAAGGTGATCTAGATGGTTGTTGGAAGTTTTAGAGAAGATGAAAAATATCATCAAAATATTTTAGGACTTAGGATAACTTCAAGTCGCCCAGAAGCCTGTCTATAGCACGTTGGAATGTAAAAGGGCATTACATATCCCCTGCAGCATGCAACTTGTTCAAATAGTCCTTCATTCACAGTTATGTCACACTTTGATTTGATCGTCATGTGCTAATTCGATCTGGAAGTACCTTCTGGAAAGATCCATCCTGAGAAATACTGGGTTCCATCTATGAACTATAAGAGTAATCAATTCTTGGAAAGAGATAACTATCCTTCTGGGTCCTGTGTTAATCTTACAGTAATTATAACAACCCAATGGCACCCATAATTTTTCTTGAAAAGCAAAAGAGAAGACGTCAAGGGACTTTAAAAAGACACCAGAAATCCTGAAGTTAGCAACTTCTATAAGCTGGTAATAATTTTCGCCATTTCTACCTTGCTTTTCTAATAAGGTCGCGAGCATATATGGGAAGCGTCCCCAGTTTCCACATTGTGTACAACCTTTTCATCTTTCTAAAGTCTTATGTGGATGAGGCTAATAGATCATAGCAATCCTCTTTGAGCTCATAGACCTTATTTCTTTGATTTTAGTGAGGCTTACTCCTATCAAAGTTGTGACTAACGCCACATGGGAAGGCTCTTCAAGCCCAAATTCACAGAAAGCTTTTAGATCCTTTTATACAGACGATCTTGCCAATGGGCACTAAGCATAAGTATGCTTTTGGAGTATTGAGTCCAACTGTTCGAGCTTTTGGAGTTAGGCTGTCCATCAATATAGAGATTGAGCAGGCATATTTGGGGTCAAGACAGCCTTGGCGAGTTAGAACCTCTTTTGTGGAAGGGTTGTTAGCTCTTTTTATATCCAAAAGTGTTTTAATGAATAGTTAAGTGGAGTGGGTGTCTACTTTAACCTGAGATCCTGGTGGAATTATTTATGCTCTGTTGAATTCAATGGCATCCCCTTGGCTCCATCAACTACAAGATGCGGTAGTCTTATTGCAAAATTTAGTAATGTTAATCAAGCCTGTCAAAATAATTTTCATCTCAAATAAACAGGTGTGAGCCCTTATATACTCATAACTATCCTTGGCTTTTTCAAACACTAATGGAATGTGAGTACCAATCAGGGAAGGAATCCTTCTGCATCATTAATAATGGCGTCATACTCCAGGGAGAATTAGATACCTAACATTAGCTCAAAATGGGGTTATCCAGGGCTCTAGCTGAAGTATTTAACAATATATTTCCAAACTTTAGGGGGAGTGTGGAGTAGGCACCAATGGATCTGGTGCACTGAGGCCCAGTGGTTCCATATTTGATGTAGTGTGATAAATTGGTTGCACAAAATGAATTTACATTGATTTGGAGGAGATGACGTTCACTGGAGCTCACTGTCAATCATGGCGACTACAGTGATCTTATGGACCTTGATTGCAACCCAAGTAAACAGGATATCAAATTGATGTGGTAAAGTAAGAAACGTGGGTGACTCATCATAATAATAAGACTATTGAAGTGTTATAAGAATTGGTTATCTCATTGTCCCAGGGCTCTAGGTTGAAAAGATCGTTAAAAATATTAGATTTTAGTACAAGTATAATAGGGGGAGAGTCAGCACAAAGAGCCTCTTTCTTCAGCTTGCCTCCCTTTTCCTAACAACTCACATTTTTTGTCTTCTGCACAACACTTGTAGCATTCCTACCTGGTGTGCTACGGTCCTTGCAATTGGGGCAAATAGGCACTTTATTCTCCTTAGTCTCTATAACATGTTTCCTAGGTATAGTTGGGGCTCAAACTGAGGCTAGGTATTTGTTCAATGTGGCATCTGTGATCTTTTTTAGAGCCTCCTTGATTTCATGGATACACGTAAAGGTTCATTTAAGGAGTATCATGTGAAGCTGACACTCAGTATAAGATCTAAGGGCAGAGAGGATTATAAAATGCCGTCATCTAAAATGAATTAATTATTATTAACTAATGGCTGTGTGCTAGCAAAATTATGACACGAAAAAATTGGAGGGTATTTCCCCTTTATTGAGCAAATGACTTAAAGCTTGCTTTTAATTAAGATGGTCTGGTCACTGCATAACTCTTGTAATAGAGCTGTTTTCACCTGAGACCAGATTTAGATTTCACGTAGGGGGGTCATAATCACCTTGGGCTTCTTCACAAAGGCAAAAGTGTATATGCTTCACCTTTTGGCAATTAGTGGCTTTTTCATAACGCTCTCTAATGCATTTAAAAACAATGCATGCTTTCTTGACCAGGAACAAATTGCTCTTTTTAATTGGGTTTAAAAGGGGAGCCTGATGGTTTATAAAGTAATAACTTCAGCCTTAGTGAAGTTGCTAGATTTGGTATACACTAAATTGACATACTTGTGTGACTTGTTGGTCCAATTTTCTTTGCATCTTTTCCAAGCCATTCTGTAACTTGTTTGACATCAGTTTAGAGCACTGGCGTCAACTTTCTGGTTCACTTGGACTTTTAAGCCTATATCTTTGAGCTCACGAGGCTGACCCAATCCTCAGGGTAGCAAATTTCTGCTCTACTTTGTCAAACCATTTATCAGTAAATCTCATGAATGCTTGCAAATTCTCCATTTTGTAGTCTACCGCTCCCAAGGTAACACCAGGATCAATGAGGCTATTGTCAGGGAGAATACCACATCCTTGTTCAATTTCCTTAACTTTCTTTACATCTTTTTGAGAATCATGCCTCATATGGGATTCTTTAGAACCTTCAGTTGGGGGCATCAAAACCACTGGGTCCAGATGGCCTTGGAACCTAGTCATCCTTCAGCTTCTTCATGAATTTTGAGTCCTTTGTTACCTTTGGGGGTCTTGAGGCTCCTCAGAATTATCAAATATGGTGGGACCCTGTGGCCCTCATGGCTCTTCAGGTCCTTCACCAACAGCAGCAGCCCTGCGTTGGAGTTGGTCAAGTAACAATTCTACTTGATTTAAATTTTGCACTAATGCTGATTCTACAACCTAGGTCTTGGTGGAAGCTTCCAATGGGGTGTGCAATATATATCCACATACTTCAGATAACGCAATTTTTAGTGATTGAGCAAGGTGGGTCTGTGTAGCCAGAAATTCCAGAGTTCAGTAGTACAATTTGACTTTGTGCACCATTTTGGTGTGACAGTTATTTTTGAATTACTTCACAACTATCCTGAGTGGAAGTAGAATAGGTCTTGTAAAAATTGAAAAAATTGGAGTTGAGATCTGCATCAATCATAGTTGGCGTAAATCTCATGGTGGTGTAGCCCCACTATCTGGAGGAGATGATGGAGGGCAGGATGTATGAGCTAGCTTATAAAGGTTCTTCCTCACTGACCAGCTCATTGCTTGCCAGTAGATGTACTGTAAAGTCTCCACATATAATAGAGGACAGCAATAGTTCATAAATAACTGAATTAAATCTCAATGACATAGACCTATCTAGGTGTTTTAAATGGCGTTGGCTACGTTGTCAGCTTGGAGATAGAAAAGACTAAGGTCTGGCATGTATATATTCAGTTAAAGGTTGCCCAAAATTCCATATTCTCTGGGTATAAAGGTTTTACCTCAATTTTAGAAGTACAAATCCAATTGTAGTGATCTAATTTCTATTTGAGTGAGGCAATCATTTACTAAAGTTATCTTTCATTTTTTGATTGACAATTTCACTAATTATAACTTTTAGCCCTCTTTAGTGAGCACCACATTTTATCTTTTTCTCAAGGAGAAATCCAAAACTTAAAATTTTCGGTTTTCTGGACAATTAGGGAATATAATGCTTTACTTCCTTTGGGTCGGCACTGAAGAGTAGAATGGCTTTAGAGAGGCAATTGTGATGCACTTTTTTTACTACAGGGTCTAAACGCTTTCAACTTTCCTGGCTTAAAATAATCGTTAATGTAACAATGTAAAGAGTCATAAAATTATTATAAAATTCGTAGAGGAAAGTATATTTATGGTGTTACCTTTTGGTGTTATTGGTTGAAATCCGCTAAGCTTGTTGCACAAAATTTGGAACCACTGAGCAATGGATAGACGATATGAAGATTTCAATACTTGGTGAATGATATTAAAGTACAAATAAGAAGTTATTGCTCCAATTGATACAACTCTAATATAAAAGAATAGAAGACTACTTCCCGCTAAACCAACTCCTCTCTTCTTCCCTCTGGATACTTAATCCTCTCCTACTACCAAAAATCTCTCTCCTTTCCAGTCTCCTGCTCAAATTTTAATCCTCAGTATTCTCGGTCAGTTCTACTCTTCAGCTTAGTTAGTTCCATATCAACTACAATTTAGAGGTTTATCCCCACCATTAAGGCTCCAACAAATTCATTCTATTCATCTAAATATTATCATCTTTATTGACTTGCTTCAATCTGACATAACTTACTATCCAAATATCAAGGATCAATTCAACTAGTAGAATATGATTCGCCAAATCTTATGGCTTATAGTCCAGTCATACCAATTTTTTGAATTACCCCACCCTTGACTGTAAGTTATGTCCCTTTGTTTATAAGGCCGCAGGAACTTAGCGCGTAATTAATTATCCAACCGCATGCAGGTTTTTTAATGGTGTAGGAATTAATAAATGTCTTTTCAATTATCTCAAATGGCCCAGTCCATATGTTATTAAGCTTATTCTTCATCCAAATACATGTTAGTCATGATATAATAAATGATCTCCTATGACGAACTGTGAGGTCCACTACGTCTTTATTGGTCAGCAGGCTGATCATGAATCCTCCTAGTTAAACTAGTCGAATTAGCTTTTATTTTAAGTTTTATCATAGAAACTTATAGGTTTCCTGATTATTTTGGCCAATAACCCCTATAGTATTACTTGTACAGCTTCAGGTTTTGTAAAATTCTCCGCGTTGTATAGTAGTTGATATAATCAGTTGATAATAGTATGGTGACTATTATCTGCAGTTGTATGCAAGTATTAGATTTTGGTCCAGCGCTTAGCCAGTATTTCCTCTTGAAATACTTATGTCTTGAATATGAATTCGCTCCCTTGTACTGTCTAACTTGATCTACTCTTGGATCCCTGTCTATTATTTCTCTGGTTTGACACACAGTCAGCAGCAATCCCTGATTTGATTCAGCTTCTTCTCTGGATCCTCGCTCAGATCCTTACTCTTTATCTTAAAGTTTTCCCATAATTATATCACACAACAATAAAATCCCTGAGTAAGATTGTAAAATGGATTCTGATAAAATTTACTAAGCTAATAATCCTGTAAAAATAATCTGATAATTTGTGGTATGGTAAATTATGATCTGGAAAATTATGATCATTTATTAGTGTATTCTAGGGAATTTATAGTGGGGAATTTGGCGCCCAACCCTTGTTTGCACCTCCTCAATGAAATGGCAGCCGTTTCCATTGAATCAACCATCCTTGTCTCAGCAGCGATTGTCTTCCCCATCCTAACTAGGATTCCTTCATTGGACATCCTCAAGACCTAAAATGGAAAGAGTTGGAAAACGTTTCCCTAATGTTTTCCTCTCGATCAAAGCAAACCAACCATATTTGGCAAGTAACCTTATGGAAATGTGACTTTTTACCCAATAAGGCAGGTCGCAAACCAATTGATTAATTCACTAGTTGCAGGTGGCATTGCTTGCCTTGCAATTTACTCCTTAAATTCTCAATTGGTTGGTGATAAAACCTGACCAATCCCAATCAGTACACCTGATTGGTAATCAACTATCAGATGCCTTTATTTTGTTGGCAACTCTGCCTGACAAGATCTTAAGCATTCATCCAGATCAATCAACAACAGATCCAACCAGGCGAATAACCAAATAAACCTAAACATAATTACCTCAAAATTAGGGACAATGGATATCCAATTTACCTCACATTAAAAATTATCCCCTAGTGATTCCTGGTATCCTAGCCGGCTGGGAATATGGGCAAAAATCCCAACACATCCCCCCTCTTGCCTAGATTTCCTGTTGGAAAAGGATTGGGGAAGTAGAACACTGCTTTGTACACTTGGTTGATTACTTCATTTGCTCAAATGGAGTACAATTACCAGTACTCAATGCTGTTTGGGACAATCTTCAGCATGCGTCTCTCTTTCTCTTCCTCCTTGCCACTGCCTACTCAGAGCGTGGTCCCCATGACCTTCTGTTGTTCAAGGCTGATTTATTTACTCATGACAGTAGTAATCCCAGGATCCAGTTTTCCCCCCATCAGGGCATATGACCTGCTGTCATATTCAAGGTTCTTGGTCCAACATCCTCTATTTACTGATTTTCTCATCATCCTCAACAGGAGACTCTTGCCATCAATGTTCATTTCTTGGCTCAATTAAGAATGTTCATTTATGTTCTCCCTTGTATTTTTCTTCTCAAACCTCATGGTTCATATCATTCTTAATTCTTCTCTGGAGTACTTATCTCATTAATTTTGAGATTAATTTCTCCAAAATTGAAGCTCTTTGATTTTATAGTGCATAATGTCAACTATCATATATGTCCAATATCCCCCCTTTTGTCCAGCTCATATGTCGAATTCTGAGTTACAGTACCAACAGCTGCTCAATAGTTCGATCATGATCTTCAGCTCTTCCAGCAGATGAGCCAGTCCACACAACAGAACCTTTTCTATGGTCCTTCTAGGAATCATACTCCTAGTCAAGTGCCAGTGGCTAGTCCTTCCATGGTATTATGGAAACAGTAACCAACCTCATTGAAACCAGGTTAGAGATCATCTCAAATGACTTTCAGCCAATCCTTCCTCTGTCATTGATTTCAGAGTTAGATTTCAAAACTTTTCTGGATTTGGCTCCTTTTTGCAGATACCCCTAACATCATTTTTGAACCTCCTAAAGTAATGCCCTTCACTCTTGATCGTTCATTCCTCACCAGATTGGACTTGCTTCCAGAGTTCCTTTTCTGAATCAGTCAATATTACAAGCCAGCTGTCTTGGCCACAGAACTCACCATTGGCAACATTGTACATTTTGAACTCCCCTATGCAGTTATAAGGGACAAGTTACAGAGGCTTTGTCCCTAGCTCTGAATTCTTTTAATCTTGAAAACATCCTAGATCAGGATATTGCAGCTTATGCTCTTCGCTTTACCAACCAAGTTCTTTGAAGTTGGCCACAAAGCTTCCAGCCTCTCTAAGTTTTCATCGCTCTTTCTGCTTCAGCTTCTAAATAGCCCGTAGTTGTCACTTGAAGTATGCCATTATTCCTCGCATGACTATCCCATTTCATGTGCATCCCATTGGTATATTCCGATGATGCTTTGATAGGGGGCATAATTTGGCAACCCATGTCTAGTATCCCTTGTTTGTTGCCAGCCCATATGTCCGATGCTCTTAACAAAGCCCGTTGGCAAGCGCTCAAGACCAATCTTCTAGCTCTGGTACTATATTGAAATTTACTCAGGGTTATTCGTTGGCCTCTTCTTATACTGTTGCTTCCCTCCCTGCTCCAGGGTATTGCATTTGGCTTCTTCTGACATTACAATTTCCCTTCCCCTAGTAGCTTTCTCACAGAGATCTGCATCCAAACAAAAAACTTGGTTTCATGTAGATCTAGCCCTCACTAGCATCTGATCTCACATAGATTTTGAAGGTCTATTCACTCATACTGCGATCCATTCTTCCTCCCCCAAGAGGTGACATAGGTGGAATCGTCCCCTAATCAAGGATAATCAATAAAAAATAAAAACTATAAAAATATATTGGTTTTTCTTAAATTTCTAATAATTTTTTTTCCAAATATTTTTATCAATCTTTAATTTTTATTTACATGAGACTTGACCTTGTTTTAGTTCAGCAGTCCATCTTTTTATTTTATTCCCCAAAACTGGATCCTAGGTATACTTAGACCTACCAGTTTTCTATAGTTCAGAGGTCTTACTTTTTTAAGACTCAACCATCTAAATTGGTCCAGCTGTCCTTTTTCGGACTTGACCAAATTATTAGGACATAACCAACTTAATGGTTCAGTGGTCCATTGTAAACTCTTTTTTATTATTTTTTACTTGATCCATCGCTTTAAATACTTAGCGTGGAGTCAATTTCCTACCTTTCCATCCAAAAGGTTCTTGATGGAGTAGGCATCCATCGCCAACTTGGTGTTAATCTCAAACAGACCCAACCACGATGCATTTAATTTGTTTCTTCTCCCAAAACCATGCACGTCATAATAGGCAACTCTTTCGCCTATTCAATATTCTGCTAAGGCCGGTCAGTTCTTATCTTCCATCCTTTTTGCTCATATCCTTTTCTTTAAAGTAGTATCAAATGATTGTAATGTATTTCAGTCAGTATATTCATTAATCGGTTCAGGTACTGCTCATAACTCATTCCCCATGTTGGTTCCACCACCAAATATAAAATTTGGTGGCAACACGGCCTTCCTCCTATATAGCGATTCAAATGGCGT
>JAKSZP010000148.1:0-97500 GCA_022478985.1 Massospora cicadina
AATTGTTGCCAAAATTTCACAGAAGGTGTATTTTGTCAGAAGTTTGATAAAACTGAAATCCAGAAAATCTTAGGACAATTTTGCATGCCTTTATCGCAATTTCTGTACCTAAAATCCTCCCAATTGAGAGAGTATTTTGCCACCAATGAACCCAAGAAAATGTTTCAGTTGTAGGCCAAACTGAGGTGGTAAAATAGCTGTTGAAATTTTGTGCTGGAATGTGGCCAGAGATGCCCTAGAGGTATAAATACTGGCGCCTGGCCTAATGAACATTATCTAATAAATAGCTTACAATAAAAGTTTTATTTATTTCATCCTTTTCCCAGTTTTTATCTGAATCCTAACCTTGGAGAAGTGTTGACAATCTGGAAGGACTAAATCCATAGTTTGTATTGAAGCCTGCCTCATAAGAAGTTCCTGAACATGAAGGGAAAATTACACCTGAAATCAGCTGGAAGTGTTGAGGCGAATTTAGTAGGCCTAGTGAGCTTTTTAACAGTCTGAATACCATAAACTACAGGAACTATCAAGGATCAATCATCAGAACTTTGGCCCAAATAGAAATGCAGGATATCAATTTCAAAGCGAGCAATCCTCAGATTTTGACAACTGGTGCTCACTTAAACCTGGTGACACTTTCTGATATGGATTCCAGTAACCATTTTTGACAGATTTGGCCAGATGAAACAGCGACATCGAGATGGACACTAAAGACAAGGTCACCTTGGATTATTTTCCCAGTCACCAAGGCTCCACAGCTGGCACCTCCTTCACCCAAAATCTTGTCAAGATGGGGGAGCTCATGCAGTAAAGCCAGTCGTTCTAAATAGGAATGAGGATGATGCTTTGAACAACGAGGAATTTTCAAAAATTTGAACAGTTGTGTCAATATTGCAGGCCAGAAACACTGAAATTACTCAGGAAATTTGAGAACTCAGAATGCAATTATCAACTGCAAATTCTCAAGTAGATAAAATGGGCAAAAACATTAAAAGTATAGCGTCTAATCAAGATTTATCCAAAGAAAAGCCTGACAACCTCAAAAACAAAGCAGCTGATGCTCACCCAGTTTTGACATAAGAAAAGTAGGAAAAATCTCTGTCCATTAGTCCAAAAAAAAAGTTTGAAAAAACTAAGGGCTGAATTTAGGCATCAGAATCCAGTAGTTCAGAGCAATAATATGAAACCAAATCATTGGAAATCGACACTGATGCAGAAACTAATATTTTGAACATCCGTTCTATGCCTAGAATACTGGCAGCAATCCTGACTCCAAATACTTCCCAACGGGAAAGAGGACCAATTATGGGCTATGAAACACTAAGACGTTTAAGAAGAAGTACAACCCTGTGCCTGAAACAGGGAGAGATGACTTCAAACCATTGAATTTACCAAAGTTTGATAAGGATGGAAATGTTCATTCTTTCCTCAATTTATGTGAATAAGCAATGAGAGGAGCATCAGACCATGCAAAAAGGTTTGGCACTGATTAACTCACTCCATGCCCATAGCTGTGACCTCGTTATGCCCTATTTGGGCGACGATTGGTCCTATATGGATGCCAAAAATTGCAATAACAAAACAGTTTGGAGGGCCTGAGAAACTAGAAAACTGAAAAAGAGAGCATTTTGTTATTGAATTTAAGTAGAATGAGACTATTAAGGACTTTGCGGATAGATTCTTCCATGAGGCACAAGTTCTGCGTGGGTGAAATGCAATAGATAAGTTTGAAGCCAATATTGCATTGGATCACGTAATTATGCCCTTCTGTGCACTGCACAATGTCATGTTACCTGCATTCAATGGAAGCTTGGAAATCCAAGAGCTTACCAATTACTTGAGAAGCTGTTCCCGTAATTTCAACACACCTAATTGGGCCAAAGGTCAGAAAAAACCCCGATGTTTGGGCCCAAAAAACAACACTATGTCTGAACAGGGGAAAAATATCGAAATATGAACCAAAAATTCGAGAAAAGACAGCAAACAAGGCCGATTACATGTCACAAATGTGGTCAAATAGGGCACTTTGCTAGCCAATGATACAGACAGTCCAACAAAAAGCCTGGGGTCAATTTTTCTCTAGAAATTAACAGCGACAGTGAGGCGGGAAAAGAACAGGTGGAGTAGAGGCGGAATGCTCTAACTTCACATAATTTTCAAACCATTCCACCTGACCCTGATGAGCTCTTTAGGGCTGAAGATGTTGCTAAAGATAACCTCCACCATATCGTGGCTAATGATGTTATGATGGTCACTACTTGGGACACAGCAAAAGCAACTAAACCCTTAAAAATTACAAAGGAAGCCCAAACTGAAGTATCAAAACCCTGCGCAAAGCAAATTATTGACCAGGGTTTAGACCTCCAACACAGATGTTCGACCAACCTACCTAAACTTAACAATGTTCAAGTAGCCATTCCCATGAAGACCTTAACAGACAACTTCCCAGATATTTGCTTAAGCCTGAAATCACACCTGGAATTGGGCAGCAATCACATCATTCATACAACTAATACCTCTGAAAAAACTCTGAATGTACTTATGTGGACATAGCAGTAAACAAGGTGCGATTTGGGCCATTGTTGATAGTGGTGCTCCTATCAATATAGTCAGCACAAATTTGGTTAAAAACTGAAAATTGCGCCTGATGTTGCCCACTGTCAGGAATATGGAACCGCTGGAGCGCATACAACCAAATCACTGGGCGCCTAAAGTACCCTACCACTCAGATTTGGATCCATTGTAGTAACAGCACCTGCCATAGTGTTGCAAATACAAACTATGATATCCTAATCGGTACTGATTTCCTGAGATGATATGGAGTTGTTACCAATCATAAGGATGATACTTTCACCATTTTGGGCCATGCTATTCCACTTTACTATAACCGTGATAAGGCAGTTGAGAAAAAGAAATCCAGCCTATTCATAAATCTGGCCCACAAAGATGGGGTCGTCCCAAAAGAGTGTTCCAAAGCTCAGTCAAAGATAAAACCACTTCCCACTTAGATTGATGAGTCAAATGGCATTCCACTTCAATCAAATCAGACCATCACTATACCATCCGGAGAACAAGTAATCATCCTGACAGGACTAACAATTAATATCTGGAAGGCCTTTACGGTGAAATATATCAATTATGGTCTAAAACTTGATTTGAACCAAACATTGCCCCTGGTATTATCATTCTGGGCCACGGAGAAATACATATCTTATGTGAAAACCTGAAAAAATGGCCCATCTTCATCAGGCAACATCAAACAATCGCTTTTCTGCCTCTGTTCCCTACCACGGAAATTCACTCATTCCATGAGTTTGGAACTTTTGTTTAATTAGGGCTCCCCAATAAGGACCAACTCAGCATAAATAATTTTGTCCCTATGGCAAATTAAGCAACCTGACCAACTCTGAGAAAGGCCAGGCTCAAAGTTATTCACTAATAATTGGGAAATATTTGCACAAGATGATTTTGACTTGGGTTATGCTTGTGGTTTCACCCACAAAATTGATATTGGAGATCATGTACCTATTCAATTATGCCCAATTAGATGCTCAAAATTATCAGAAGAATCAGTATCTTAAGGAGATTAAGGAACTCCTCAATCGTGGCATGCTAGTCCTTTCAAAAAGTCCATGGGTAGCACCAATTTTAATAGTTAAGAAGAGGGATGGAAGCAACCGAGTAGTCATTGACTATTGGAAGTTAAATAACATCACAAAGAAGGACTAGTACCCGCTGCCATGAATTGACAATGCCTTGGATAGGCTAGGGGGCGCGAATTTCTTCTTGGCAATGGATCTTATCAACGGATATTGGAAAATAGATCTTCCTGAAGAGGAGCGTGAGAAATGTGCAATCATAACCCAAGAGGGCCTATTCCAGACGACGAGAATGCTCAGGGGCTCTGCAACGCCCCAGCCACATTCCAACGGGAAATGAACACAATCCTGGGAGATTTAAAATTGTCATGTGTACTAGTGTACCTTGATGATATCAACGTTTTCAGCCACACTTTTGACGACCACCTGGAACACTTAAGGGAGTTTTTCAAAAGGCTAGCTACTGCAAACTTAAAAATCAAGCCCAGAAAATGTCAGTTTTTCAAAAACCAACTGGAATACCTCGGAATTATGATTGATAAAGTGGCTTCTGGCCCCAACCCTCTAAGTTGGATGCCATCTCCAAAATGAAACGGCCCAAATCCAAGCGCAATATTCAAGTATTCCTAGGCATGATTGGGTACTATTCCAATTTATTGCCAACTTCACACAACTTGTAGAGCCGCTTTTCTATCTGCTTAAAGATAAGGTCCCATTCTATTGGACTTCAGCTCATCAGGATGCGTTTGACCAACTCTGATTGGCCCTATTAAGTGCGCCTGTTTTTTGATACTCAGACTTTGATTGCAAATTTATCATCCAAACTGATGCATCCTGAACAGCAGTGGGGGCCATGTTATCCAAAGTTGGAGAAGACGGTGAAGAACATCCAGTTGCCTTTGCTAGTTGGACCTTAAAAGTTCACAAAAGGAACTACATGGTGATGGAATGAGAATGCTTAGCTGTCATATATGCTTGCAGGCAATTCTGGGTCTACATTCTTGGTACTCATTTCAAAGTTGTTACCTATCATGCTTCCCTAAGATGGTTGAATAACTTAAGAGAACCTGAGGGCTGATTATCCCGCTGGGCATTAAATCTTTAAGCCTATGACTACACCATTGAGCATCAAGCGGGGGCAAAACACCAAGATGCTGACTGTCTATCCCAACTACCCACCATTGCAACCCTTAGTTGGGCCACCAATGAGTTGTTTATTAAAATGATCAGCGGAGAGTATCAGGATGAGCCTGAATCTGTCCAAAAAATATTATAGGATCTACGAAAGAATACACCTATCAAAAACGGGATGCTTTACAAAATCTTCAAGGACAAAAAGTTTATTTTCCCAGAACCATCAGCCCAAACAGACCTAATAATGGCAGCACATAAGACCATAGGGCATGGCAGATTCAAGAAAACAAAAGAGCATCTGAAGCAATTTTACTACTGGGAGTCAATACATTTTGACATCTAAGAAGCGCTAGAATGCTGTGCAGAGTGCCAATGTGAAAACTGTTCCAAAAAAGCACATCTTACCAGCTTGTTTGGCCCAACTTTGCCTGACACACTGTATCTATCAATGTTGTTGGCCCACTTCCAACAAGCAATACAAAGGCCAAGTACATAATTGTATCCATCGACCAATTGACCAAATAATTGAGGCCAAGCAATTTGGGAAGCTGGAGCAGCAACCACCGCCAAGTTCATACTTTAAAACATCATCCACAAACATGGATGCCCCCAGGTTATTCTGACCAATAACAGAACCAACTTTACCACCAATGTACTTTCCAAGCTCAACCAATTAATGGGAGTATGAGGTGTGCTTTCTGCTCCCTATCATCCCAAAACTAATGGGACTGTTGAGCGTTCAAATGGGATGTTGGTGAACATTATCCAGAAATTAACCTTGATTAAACCATCCAAATGGAGTACATATCTAAGTTCATCAGTCTTCGCCTACAATATCCCCTACCATTCTTCAACCAGGATGTCTCCATTTCAAATATTATATGGTAGACACCCAGCCCTACCAATGCTGCTATATTCAGCCCTAGATGATCCCGGTGAAAACACTTACCATCAGTATGTTGAGAATCTTGCAGATGCTTTAATAAAACTACAAGCTCAAGCCTTCAACAACAGTTTTGCTAAGAAAAAAGCCTGACATCAAAAGGATTAGAGAATTGCTACTTACTGGCCTAATTCAAAGTTAATAACAAAGTTCTATTTTGCAACACCCATGGATTGGGCTGAATGCAAAAGTTAGATCGCATCTGGGTTGGGCCATTTGAAGTGATTGAGAAAACATTTAAGTTCATATACACCATCAAGGATATTAGGACCAGCCATATATACAACTGAGTCCATGCAAAATTCCTAAGAAGGTTTAAAATAGTGGGCTGATTAAGAAAAGAAAAGGTTAAAAAACATAAAAACACAAATACAAAACCAAAAATAAAAAACAAAAAAGCAAAAAATACTTATATAATAGTTTTATTCTAGTTAATATTTTAGTTCGCACTTGAGGCTGGGGAGAGGATCCAACTTCAGACTTGATGGGCATTTGGCCCATCATACTTCAGACTTATTGGCCGTTCAGCCCAAAGTTACCAGTTATAAAAACCAACTCTATTCTCATTGGGCGTTTGGGCTGATGAAAAAAGACCAATGTAGGCTAATCAGGAATCTTAGGGCTTATGTTTGAGTCAAGAAGGGTGAAATGTCAGGTTCTGGTGGTTGACTTGGAAATTAACCTTTGACAACCATCATATCGTGCTGATTACCCTTTCAATGCTTGAGCTAACACATATATTCTCACCTCAAAGCCTATTGCAATCATACAATTTGGGCCAAATAACAATGATAATTTGATCAAGTATTTTAGCAGAGCACTCAACACAAATACTCTCGCATATTATGGCCATTTTCCTATGCATCAAAGCTCAGCAATTAGTCCCAATTATTGGAAACAATCAACTTAATTGTATACAAAACTTTTTGGGGATGACCTGAAGTTAACGTCTGAAAATCCCATGGACTTCAGATGAACGAAAAACGTAATTATTTTCCTGCCTTAAGGCGAAATTCATATGTTGATCCGCGTAATTGGCATGATAGCACTTGCGTGGACTGCCCAAAAGGGGTTACCAATTGCTATTGAGGAAGAGGCCTGCTGACATCCCAATTAGGGGTGCATCATTTACTTCAATTGATGCCAAAATTTCACAGAAGGTGTATTTTGTCAGAAGTTTGATAAAACTGAAATCCAGAAAATCTTAGGACAATTTTGCATGCCTTTATCGCAATTTCTGTACCTAAAATCCTCCCAATTTTGAGAGTATTTTGCCACCAATGAACCCAAGAAAATGTTTCAGTTGTAGGCCAAACTGAGGTGGTAAAATAGCTGTTGAAATTTTGTGCTGGAATGTGGCCAGGAGATGCCCTAGAGGTATAAATACTGGCGCCTGGCCTAATGAACATTATCTAATAAATAGCTTACAATAAAAGTTTTATTTATTTCATCCTTTTCCTGGTTTTTATCTGAATCCTAACCTTGGAGAAGTGTTGAAAAACTGGAAGGACCGAATCCCCCAGATAGTATTGAAGCCTGCCTTAGAAGAAGTTTCTAAACACAAAGGGAAAATTACATCCAAAATCGGCTGGAAGATTTAAGGTGAATTTAATAATCCTAATGAGTTTTTAAATGGTCTAAATAATGTAAACTACAGGCACTAACAAGGATCAATCATTGGAACTTCAGCCCAAATAGACATGCAGGATAACAATTTCCAAGCGAGTGATCCTCAGATTTTAAACATGGCACCAGGATGTGCAAGATATGATTATTTACATCATCATCACTCTTGCTGCAGTGCATAAAGACTGGCCTGGGCCTCCATTGGGCGATATTGAGCCCCACACTGCTGATTCCCCCACTCCCTTACTATCCACCTGGGCCTGAACTTTGGTAAATTTTGATGTATCTGAGGAGCCCCCTGGCCCACTTCCCCCTCCGCCACTGTCATATAACAGTTTTCCATTGACAGCCTGGTTGGCCTGTGTTATAATTTGGTGATATACCAGAGATACGCCAAAGGGGTTTTTGTGCAGGGTTGAGCCCACTGAGCAATAGAACAGACAATATATATATTGTCATTCCTTGGAACACACTTAAATGTATATATAATAATATGGAGCAGTTGCCCTGACAACACTTCTTTATTTAAACTTAATAATTACAGCAGATCCTCGCTACTCCGCTCTCTTTTTCCTATGCACAATCCTCCCCCTTCAGTTGTCTCATCTTGCTTATATAATAGTGACTTTGGATGATATCGCTCTCTTGGCTTAGACCTATTTGGTTCCGCCATATTCTCATTGGCTCTGGTAGAGTATGTTTTATTAAATTCTCAATCGCCTTAGTTTGAGGTGATCTACTCAATATTTGTTGAATGTTGACATCACCTTATTACCTTATTTGGAGGCGATCCAATATCTACCCTTTCCAACCCAATATTGCTTCATCTCAAGGCGCTCAAATCATCATAACTATTAATTATGGTTGGCGGATTATAGCCAATCCACCGTGTCTATTTTGGGCTTATCATCCAGTTTTATCAGAATCTTGACATTACTCCCCCTTGACTGGACAATAAGTCTCATATTGTTTATATTCACGGAGGAACACTGCATGCACTCAGTTAATAATATGACCGCTTGAGGGGTCCTTGATAGTATAGGCTTCAACACCTGTTTTCTCAATAATTTCAAAGAGACCAATCCAGATACTGGTCAATTTGTGCTTTCACCCAAACCCATGTTGGTCATGGAATAAAACCATATCCCCATCTTTGAACTGAGCTAGTCTGTTACGCTGTACCTGATCAGCAGCCTGATTCTTTGTCTTCTTGGATAAGATGAATGAGTATGCTTTGGTTTGCAGCTTGATCAGCGTATTTTTTAGGTTGATCAAGTAGCTTTGAGAATCCATTCCGCTGGTATCTTCCATGCAGGCATAGAACAGTGCGGGTAGAGCAGGGTGCCATCCATATAGTAATTGAAAATGACTTTTTCCATGGCAAAATGATAAAATATTGTAAGCAAAGATGGCTGTGGATATGAGGAGCTCCAATCTAAAGGTTAATCCATTACTAATTTCTGAAGTATGTTCACTAAGGTTCCATTAACTCGCTTGACAATCTCATTAGACTCAGGGTGATATGGGGTTGTCAAAACCCCGAGGATGGCCATCAGTTCATTGAGCTTGGGTAAAATGTGGGAGGCGAAGTTGGTTCCATTATCAGTAAGGATGAACTGAGGATAGCCATGTCACTGAATTATACATTCCATCACGAACTTTGTCACAGTGACTGCCCCCAAATTGTTTATTGTCCTTGCCTCAACCCACCTGGTTAAGTGGCCAATCACCACCAAAAATTTACTTGTACCGGTTTGCTCCAGTCAGCAGGGGCCCCATGACATCAATAGAAACTGTATGCCAGGCAAAGTGAGGTTTCACTAACTGATATAAAGTCTTTTGGCGGAAGGGCTTCTTTACTTGGCACTGGTGGCAGCAGGTCTCGTCTTGATAATGTCAAAATTTAATGCTTTCTCAGTATTACTGAGGTTGTAACAATTTCAGGGTCTTGCATACTCCACCATGTCCAACTGCTTGGTGTGCGCTCATAATAATATTTGGTTGGCAGAAGGTCTTGAGATATTCATGGTGGTGTCCCCTATCCGCTTATACAATTCACCGGTCTTCTGGGAAGTATTAGTCCTTATTCTGTCTAATACCTTGATGACTTGAGCCAGTTAATGATCATATTTTCCGCTGATCATCTTATAAAGCATTAAATTGCTGAGATTCGCCATAACAGCAAAGATTAGCAATCTTGATAAGCAATCTGTATCTTGGTGTTTTACTCCGGGTTGGTGAAGGATTTCAAAGTTATGAGCCTGCAGCTTAAGAACCCATCACGCTAGACGCCCCTCAGGCTTCTGAGATTCTGCAACCAGCACAACGACGCATGATCCATTACGATTTTAAACTTTACTTTATGCAAATATACCCTGAATTGCTTGTATGAGTAGATCACCACTAAGCACTACTTCTTGATCATGGTGTATTGCGTTCAAGGCAGTTCAAGCTATGACTGCTGTACACAACCGTATGCTCCTCCCCCTCATTGTCTTTTTTGATAGAACTAACCAACGGCGGAAAGAGACTCATCCATCTGAAGATAAACTCTTTTATAAAATTAGATAATGTAGCACTGGCGCGCCGATTAATGCCATCCAAAGTGTATTAAAGGAGCATTGGCGACGTTCTGTCCATTCAAACGCGGCATTTTTTTAAGTAACTCAAACAGTGGTCCTCCAATACAGCTGAAGTTGGGAATAAAGCATTGGTATTAATCGATTATCCCCAAAAATACCTGTGCATTTCATTTGCTTCTTGGCGAGGTCATTTTCTGAATAGCTTCCACTTTGGCCAGTTGAAGTTGTAGCCCCTTTGCATACTACTACAAACCCTAGGTACTCCAGCTGGTCTTTTAATAAGTGGCATTTTAGGGCTTGATTTTAATGTTGGCCTCAGAAAGACAGCGGAAGACCTCCTCCAGATGGGTAATATTCTCAGAGAACGTATATGAAAAAACATTGATACCATCAAGGTAAATAAGGAACACAACAGCTTCAGGTCACCAAGGATGGTATCCATGGCCAGTTGGAACGCGGCTGGGGCGTTACACAGCCCTTGTGGCATATGGGTTGGTTGATAAAGCCCTTTGGATGTGATAATGGCGCATCTCTCTTGTTCTGCCGCAGGCAACTCAATTTTCCAGTAGCCTGATACCAGTTCATTACCAAGAAGTAACGAGCTCCACCTAACTGATCCAGGGCATTGTTGATCTGCGGCAAGGGGTATGAGTCCTTTTTGGTAATACTGTTGATCTTCCAGTAGTCTATCACAACCCAGTTGTACCATCCTTCTTTTTGACAATTAGAATGGGTGACGCCCAAGGACTCTTTGATAATTCAAGCATCCCTTGCTCCAGCAGCTTATCAATTTCCTCAGTGATGATTTATTCAGCTGCTCTTGATTGGCGGATCAGTTGTGACCTGATGGGAGGATGATCTCCAGTGTACAACTGATGGACCAACCCTGAGCGCACCCAAAATATAGTCATTGATGGCGAAAATCTCCTAATATTTTTGAAAAAAAGCTATTGCTCAATCTTTCTGTGTTTTTGATAACCTCATTAATTCATTGCGTGGTACCACAGTCATTACGATGAGCTGTGGTTTGATAATTAAACCAAATTCATCCAGCGACCCAAACTCATGAACCTGAAGGACCTCCTCAACAGGGATCAAGTGCAGATACGCCACTATTTTGTGTCAGCAGATCTGCAGTAGTTCATTTTGTAGGTTCGCTAGTAGAACCTTGGTCTTTCCATGTCGCGGTAATATAATGCCTGGAGCCACATGGGGCTCCAGCTGCAATTGCTGATATGACCCAATGACCTCCTCATAAAGCCCAGCTGGTACTTCCACATCTAACTCCGTGTTTATTATGACTTGATGTCTGGAGAGGATGGATATAGACCCAGCAGCTATGAGAGGCAACTCTTGATACTCATATATCTGCTGATGGAGGGCCCAGGTTTTCCTCTTTAATCAATTGTAATGCACTGGAATTACACCATTACTATAGGCGAGGTTGACATGTCCCATATGCACCAGATCCATTGGTGCTCCGCTGGAGGTGAAACAAATTTGGATCCGCTGCCCCAAAATTTTGAAGGTATCCTCTGTCATATTGATGACAGCAGCAAAGTGTTGCATAAACGCAATTCCAATTAGCAGGTCATAATGACTGTTTTGTAGTACAATCACTGGAACTACAATAACAATTGACCCAAACCACAAAAGGAGCGCACTGTATGCTCCCTCAGAGACCATGTTTTCTGCGCCCGCAGTATAGCACACCATACGATGTTCTATATCAGGTTTTAGCGTCAACTTTACCACCAACTTAGTGAAAACTATGTTGAACGGGGCACCCATATCTATTATTGTGCAGACTCGGGTTTTTACTACCACAATGACACAGTATGTACATTCTAAATAAAAAGAATATTAACTGTTAATACATGTACATTTAAGGGATCTCTTTTCCCAAGGAATCTCATAATCCCCTCACCAACTTTGGGGTATTCTTTGATAATAGTGTATACTATAAGGGCGACGTTTACTTCTTGCAAGGAAGGTGCATCTGCGGATGGGTCCAGCTTGTCAGGGGAAACTTTTTCAAACATTTGACAAGCATACAGCTTTGATTGCACCTGAGGCCCTTCTTCCACTGCAGTCTTGGCTGTAGCTCGTGTCAATACATACACCCCTCCAACTGGATGCTGGTATAGGAATGCATCATCATACTGAGGGTCTTCTGCTGAATATACATTGATAGGTTCAGGTGGGAAGTGTGGGGTTTGGATAGCAGAGTAGAGTCCCATCTCTACTTTTCTCTGACTTTTCCCTTCTGGTACTGATTCTGCTGTATGTAATGGGCCCGATGATTGGGGCAACCCTGGGCCAGGTGTCCAGGGTGACCACAGTCAAAACAATTTACTCTGTAGGGCCCACGTCTTGGTCTATTGTAAGATGGGCCACGCCTAAAGTTGAACTGTGGGTGATTGGCGTAACCAGGCCCAGCCCAATAGTTGAACTGCTGATGGTAACTCGGCAGAGGTAGTAACATTTCCCCCAAATAAGAAGGACCAGTGACTGATGCTGTAGGTTTCCTCTCGGTATTGGGAGGTGTAAGGGTAGCAAATAACTGGAGCATAACTTGGACAACTTTGAGTAGGGGTACGTCATCTTCTAAAAATGGATTCATGACATTGTAAAGCTCAATTTATGGCTTCACCACAGAGATCATCACAATTCCCACATTGGCTTCAGCTAGAGTGCCTGTCCCTATTAGTACGTGAGCTTTTGTCATGAAGCGGTCTGAAAACTCAGCTAGGGTCTCATTACAATGAAGCCATATAGTCAAAAATTATCCTTCCGCTGCAACTTCTTAGCAATGCCTCCAAACAACTGCAGCAAAATCTTCTTCACTTCATGATATTAAACAGAGCTGTTTGGAATATAGCATGTTACTTGGCCGGCACTTCCAACGTCCAGGGCGGATATTAGTAATTTAGCCTTACAACAATCTGAGGCTCCTTATGTCATAAATTAAATCATTTAAAGAATCTTTGGATGTTCTCATTGCAGTCAAATGGAGGTAACTTGTTGATGAGGACCACTTCTTCCCGCTCATAACTGCAAGCCTTAGTGGGCAGGACTTCCATCACATAGGGGGCTCGTTGGGTTGGAACATAGTCATCCCCTGAGCTGTCATTATAAGTTGAGCAACTCATGCTACCTTCATTCTCACAAAAGCCCTTCAGATGGATATCCAGTCTGATATTAATCATAAAATGATCCTCTTCGAGAAACCCTGTTTCCTTTGACTTCCCAATGGAGGTGAGGTGGGTAAAATTTAGGTTTCAACATCTGCTCCTTACAGTGTAGTTACTCAGCAGCATCATCCAGGCAATTGGCAAGTTGTCTGTTTAGTTTTCCAAGTATCCACAAATTACTAGCCGCATCTTCAAGTTAATTTTTAATGTTGTCACATTCCTGAAATAGCTCTTCTTGTTTTTTGAGCACGGTGTCCACAACAAGTTTGATTTTCACAGCTTCTTCAAGCATAGCGGATTGGGATGATTCCCCTATAGTGCAGGCCTGAAATACATGGCCGGTGACTGGATAACAAATTTAATTGTTTGGTTGTTCAATGGGCCTCCTGTAGTGAGCACCCCTGTTATAATTTGGCAATATACCAGAGATACGCCAAAGGGGTTTTTGCGCAGGGCCAATTCCACTGAGCAATAGAAAGGACAATATGGAGATTGTTGGTCCTTGTAACACACTTAATTAAATAAATATAATAATATGGAGCAGTTGCCCTGACAACACTTCTTTATTTAAACTTAATAATTACAGCAGATCCTCGCTACTCCGCTCTCTTTTTCCTATGCACAATCCTCCCCCTTCAGTTGTCTCATCTTGCCTATATAGCAGCAACTTTAGATGATGCCACTCTCTCAGCTTAAATCTATTTTGTTCCACTGTATTCTCATTGGCTATAGCAGAGTAGGGTATTCTTGAATTATCTATTGCCTAGTTTGAGACTATCTACTCAATATCTGTTGAATGTCAATATCATCTTATTGCCTTATTTTGATGCAATCAAATATCTATGTCAGGAGAGTAGTTATAGCTACCCAGTTCCCAGCCTGGTGGTGCGCAAAGCACTGGACCAAAGCAAGGGAACTTGTTGTCAAAGTGAACATAAAAATGGCCCAGCAGAGGGAGCAGGAGCTAAGAAGGCATAGGGAGAGTGTGTTGAGCACTATTGAAGTAATAATAACACAAGCAATCTTCAGAACTTGGCTATGGTCCAGAGGGCTTTGACAAACCAAGTTTGGTACAAGGGTAGAATGCAATGGTTACTGGGTTTGGAGGGAACCTGGTAGGACCAGTGGTGTACCTGAGGCTTTGATGATTGTAGATAAAAAATCAGCTAATACGTTGTCAGATTCTGTGGTTGACTCAAAAATAAACCCTTTGACATCCTACATATTTGGCCAATTTTCCCTCCTAATTATAAGTCCTGGGGAACGTCCCTTGGGCGTTGATTTGTCCATTTTCCCATTCCCAAGTAAGAAGGTACTGAAGAGGGCGGCTGTACCCCTCATTACTCATGGCAATCTTTCCCAAGTGGTAGATGAGCGCTGGGTAACAGCTCTTCCAATTTGGATCCCTCCCCTGGTGCCCACACTCACCTCAGCAGAACTAGCACAGTTAATCAGGGAAATCTGTGCCAAGATTGGTAAAATGAAATTGATTGGTCCAAAATCGAGTGCTAATCAGCCCAATGTTCAGATTACAAGTGGTTGAAAAGGGATGAAGACTGATCCATAGGCTAGAATTGCTGATGGTTTTGATTCAGCTACCACTATGATTGAAAAAATCAACCCCCTCCCAAAACTATCGAGGATCATCCATGATGGCAGGCAATAGCATTGGACACCATTGACGAGGGTTTAAAGCTCCCTTCTGGTATTTTGGGCGTTGCAGCTGATGCAATGCTTTTGACCAAATGAATGGCCCAGCGACCTGGCATTGGTGGGTTAGGTATCCCAAACCCATTCCCAACCAATTGGAACCGCACCTATGTGGGGTGGCCTTGGGGGATTCCCGCTGCTTGTCAGGCTAAATATCATCACGCCAACCATCGGAAATGTAGCTGAGCTTCAGTTTGGACATTTGAGGTTGAACTGACAGTGACTCGGGCTGCTGCTAAATTCTTCCTTGTCAGTTTTCAGTGAACTTATCCGCCCCATTTCTGAGCAATTTGCTGGTTAGGTCAAAATTGAGGGTCACTATACCAGCTTGTCCCCACATCAATCAACTACTATTTAATCTGTTGCATTGCACTGAGAAAATTGTTGGCCAATTTTTCTTTTCCTTTGCAATAAAATTTTGCCTCAAAAAACCAATCAATTTTGATTTTCTTGATTTCCTTCTAGCTGCATTCCCGATGAATTTCCCTGGTGGCCTGTCAGTCCATACACCAGATGGGCTCTACTAGTACTCATGGTCACTATGGCCCCCACCATCATAAATTGGATTCAGCGAGCTAGATATTTCTGGCAATTTAACCCTGTCATTATGAACTTTCATCAAAAGTATACTGGGATCTTGTGGCCTTATGTCCACCATCTTCAAGCAAGGATCCGCTCCCTTGTCTCCCCAGTCAAATCAGCCCCATATACCAGTGAACTTTTTGAAAATTATATCTGTGGTTCCACCCCCTGCAGCAAAACCTCCAGGGTCTGGGGTGACCTTGATTTGGTTTGTTTTCAGGATTATATTCACTATTGTCTTACAACAATGATTCGTCGTTTCCCAATGGCCAGCTCCATACCACATCATTCAGTCAGCAATGCCTCTAGCATTCTGGCTTGCTTTTTGGGTGCTTACACATCCCAACTGGCAGTCTGGTCTAAACTTCTTCTGCCGTTTCCATAACACTAATGCTTGAATTAATAATCTAATTAAAATTTATTGTTATAACATGGCTTGGGCCAATTATTGCAACAAGGCTTTGATTATATTATTAAAAGCTTAGGTCAAATATCCCCGCACATTAAGCCAATCTTCTCTGCAACTACTCAGCATGGGTCAATCAACTCAATGTCAATTCAAATCAATTATTCTATCAGTAGCTCGGGCCAAATACATTTGCACAGTTGGGCTGATTATTGCTGCCCCAAATTTTGGCAACCAGTCCTGATTAATCAGGACCAATATTAAGAAAATGTATACAAAATTGTTTGAAACTGGCCCAAAGTTAAAGTTTAAAAGTCCCATGGATAATCAGACAAACAAAAAATGTAATCAATTTCCCACCTTAGGGCATATTTGTATGTTAGTATGCGTAATTGGCACAATAACGCTTGCACATGGACTGCCCAAAGGGGAGTACCTAGTGCTATTGAGAGAGGCCTGCCGACATCTTGATTAGGGGTAGGTCATCTACTTTAATCAATGCAAGAATTTCACATAAGGTGTGTTTTGTCAGCAGTATGATGAAACTCAAATCAAGAAGGTCCTACAATTTTGCATGCTTTTATCACAATTTTTGTACCTAAAATTCTCCTATTTTTGAGAGTGTTTTGCCACCAATAAACCTAAGAAAAGGTCTCAGTAATATCAGTTCAAGGGCTGAATGAGGTGGTAATATATCTGTTAAAACTTTGTGCTTGAATGTAGCCAGGAGATGCCCTAGAGGCATAAATACCACCGTCTGGCCTAATGAATAATTATCAAAAAATCTAGTCTAATAAAAATCTATTTTGATTTTATTCTTTCTGATTTCTATCTTAAGTCACTTTGGAGAGTGTCAGCTAAATGGGATCTCAGGATCCACAGCTTGCAAATTTATCTGCCTCAGCTGAAGTCGTAATTTCAGAGGTAAAATCAAACCCAAAATCGGCCCAAAAAAGTCAGAGCCATTTGAGTATGCCTAATGAGTTTCTGAACAGTTAAAAAACTGTAAGCTACTGTAAAAATCAAGGATCCATTGGATGAACTTTAGCCCAATTAAGCATGCAGGATTTACTTAACGAGGCGAGTGATTCTCAAAATTTGACACACATCACAAAACCTTTTAGAGAAGGTCCACGCACAGTGCGCCCAAGTCAACATATATAAAACATAAAAATGACTATGGGGTTTATTGGGGAATAAGAACAACGAGAAACGTTGGTCTCAAGTAATCATAAATAAACCAATTTGGGGGCATTTTGGATCAGTGGAAGTAGAAACAAGCCTTGTTGCACCAATAGGTGCACGCTTCCACCTAAAAGGGGTACATACCTCAAAATTGAATTTACTTGAGTAATCAACTGAAAGTTGAACCTGAATTGAGCTTGCAATTTTGTAAATAGAATGGGTTTCAAACCCCCGTTCACTGATCAACTAAATTGAGCCATTGTCATTCAAAATAAAACTCATTCATTTTAGCTTGTGTGCCAAAACAGGGGCTGGGCTTTAGGCACCTCACTTGTACCAACCTGGCCGTACCTAGCCTGTACCCAGCTCTGATCCAAGGTGTGCTTGAGATCAGGAAGTCCTGAAGTTTCACCTTCTGGACCTCATGCCGCCCAGCCTTGCCCCTGCTGTTGGTACCCTCTATAAGGTCATTTAAACATGACATTACCATCTCCTATTTTTGGGCTCCACCCTTTAGGGGCATTTGGTAAGGAAAATTTTTTGGGCTGGGGTCAACTTCATGGCAGCAACGGCTTGGTTTAACTTTGATCCTGTAGCCTCAGGGAAACGCTCTTGGAATGCTATGGTTAGATCTTGGGCATAGGCACAATTGCACGCTGGGTCCCAACTGTTCTCCACTGCATCAAATCCCTTTCAGAATACAAGATACTCGAGTCTTCTTCTTACCTGACAAGAGGCTACAATCTCCTCCACTTCCCATTATGGAGCTCCATCCATGAGATAAGCCTCAGAAGTCTCTGGAGGGGGGCCCTCAAACAACGTGAGCTTACTTTCATGGAATACTGAAAAGATTTGAAACAAAGGGGGCCCAACTGGTATGAGGCGTGGCCCACCTTTTTGACAATGTGGTATGACCCAATCCTCTTTGGTCCTAGTTTTTGCATGGTTTCTTGATTAGGATGTTTTTAGCATCCAGCATCACGAGATCTCCTTCCTTGTACGCAGGTCCAACTCATCTCTTACCATCAACATTCTCCTTGTAAGCCTGCATGGCCACATCTAAATTCGTGCTCATCCCTTGTTGTACTTTCTTGATCATTTTTGCAAAGTCCACCACCACTTCCACCTTGGATCCACAACTGGGATCCATGTTGAGGCAGGATTGAAGCCATAGTTGGTGAAGAAGGGGGAACAATCGATTGATGTATGTTGTGCATTGTTATAATTGAATTGGGCCATGGGGAGATGGGAAACCCAATCTTAGTGATCTGCGGCTGTGTAACACCACAAGAACTGTTTGAGGCACTGGTTCACTCATTCCATCTGCCCATCTGATTGGGGGTGATAGGCAGTTGAACGGCAGGGACGTATTTGCAGAGTCTTACAAATCTCTTCCCAAAAGACAGAGGTAAACTGGGGTCCCCAATCACTAATTATTTCTTGTGGGACCCTGTGGAGAGCAAACACATGAGTGAAGAAGAGCCTAGCCATCTCAGCCGCGGTTATTGTAGTTATGCAAGGAATAAAGTGGGCGAACTTTGTAAAACGGTCCGCCACCACCATGATAGCATTATAGCCATCAGATACAGGAAATTCTACAATAAAATTAACTGATAGGGAAGTTCAAGGCCCATCAGCCTTTTGAACTGGTGCCAACAAACCTGCTAAAGGCTGGCGATTTGGTTCATTTGGTTGCAGACTAGGCACTCTTTACAATACCTGCCTACCTGAGCGGCTAATCCTTTCCAATTTTAAGTGCGGCGGATAACCCAAGGGTCTTCACCTTCCCAGGATGACCAATGATAATTACGTCATGATGGTCCCAGATGATTTTCAGGCGAAGTGGTCCAGCAGGAACCCATAGACGCCCCTAAACCCACACCATCTCATCCTTTACATGATACCTCTGGTCTTATTCTCCTGATTCAATGCGCTCTTTGCAAGGACCATAGTATGTTTGGCTGAAAAATTCTGAGAAAAGATTACCTTTCTGAATATACCATATTCCTCCAAATTTTTAGGGGAGAAAGTGCTGGCCCATTGGCCAAGAGAGAGGAAAGTTGAGGCACAATCTTACCTGGTAGAATCATTAAATGGGTAATATGAACCTCCATCTCCTTAGAATTGGGAGCTAATGCATGGTTGCGGCTCAAAGCATCCTCCAAACCATTCTCCTTTCCCTTAGTAAACTCATAAGAAAGCGCAAACTGGGAAAGAGTCTCATGACAGCAGGTTTTCCGTGGGGTTAAGACATGAGGTGCGCGGTAGTACAGTAAGTCACGGTGATCTGTACGTATGCAAGGGTTGAGATGAACCATACAAGTGATGACGCCGATAGGTCAGCGCCTCAACCACTGCTAATAACTCTTTATTGTATATGGCGTAGTTTAACTCTGGTAGAGACATCTTCCTAGAAAAATTTTCCACTGGATGCTCTATTCCATCTTTGCCTACTTGTAATAGGGCCACCGCTATGGTGAAGTTGGAGGCATCTGAAGCAACAATAAACTCTTTATTGGGGTCAACATGGTGAAGAATGGAAATGGACAGCAGCGTACACTTTACTGCTTGGAAGGCATAATCCAAAATGGGGGACCACTAAAGTACTTTTTCCCCGATCTCCTTATACAAAGGCGCTGAAACTTCAGAAAGGTTTGTTGTGAACTTCTTAAGGAACTTACACATCCCAAAAAAGCTCCTTAATTCCTTAACCGAAGTGGGAGTGGGCCACTCATGAATCACCTTCTCCTTTTCTGGAGTCTATCATATGCCCTTGGTCAAACATGATGTTTCCCTGAAAGGTGGCCTGGGACTTAAAGAAATCATACTTACTTATTTTCAGCGTAAGGTTGGAAGCCCTCAAACGTTCCACCACATGCCGAAGGTGTACAGCATGGGACTTATTGTCAGGAGATAATACCAAAATATCATAAATGTAAGCTACCGCGCATACCCCCAGCAAGTCCCCCAAAGCCACATCAATATGACGTTAGAAGATATCAGGGGAATTTTTAAGCTCAAAGGGCATAACTCCAAATTGGAAGACTCTTTTTCTGGTACAGAATGCAGTCAACCACTCCTGGCCCTTCTTGATATGGATCTGATTGAACGCGTTTAAACAATCCAACTTGGAAAAGACTCTCGCCTTCTCCACATATCGTGCAATCTGAGAGTTCAGAGGGATGGTATGCAAGTATGGTACAGTGACGTTGTTGAAATTCCCATAATTTACGAATGGCGTAAGGTACCATCGACTTTCTCTACAAAGAGAAGTGAGGAACATACAGGGGAGGTTCACTGAAAAATTCACCTTTGGTTAACTGCTCCTTAACCCAAACATCTAATGCCGATTCCTCCCATACCATCAATGGATAAATTGGGGAAGATATACACACCAAATCAAAGGTGAGCTTGAACTTGCAATCAAACTCTGAATGATCTGGTATTGCATTAGCTGAAGATGCATCAAACGAATATTCCAACCCCTCCAAACATGAAGGTAGAGAAACCTCCACAGAGGGCTTCAGCAATGGGGAAAGACTTAGAGTGTGTATATTGTGCCAGTGGGGCAAATCTCCCTGAAAGTTGGCTTCAGTTAAAGGAAATACCAACTTGCGACCATTCTTCAATGTTAAGGATAGGGTTATTTCTTTCAAGTTAGTCCTGACATCAAACTTTCGCCACCACTCTACACCCAAAATGATGGGGTACAAGAGGTTTTTGATAGCTTGGAAGTGGTTGGATAGATGATAGGTGCCAACTTAATAGTTCTTTTAACTCTTGATTTTCAGTGTAGGAATACCTTGAGAAGCCTTTCCTCTAACCATACCACCTGTCAAGTAACTCAGCTCAAGGTAGTCGGCTAGGTCTTAGTCAATAAAATTCTTAGAGGCTCCAGTATCTACCAAACTAGTTGTGCTAATTTCCCCAAAAGTGGATGAAAGGGTAGCAGCCAATAAAAAATATCTGTAATGGTTTTTATTTATAGCAGAAAACGCCAACCCTTTACCACTTAACTCTTATTCAGGATCTAACATTCCCCCAGGGTACGTTTCTGCATCAAATAATGGAGAGGGATATTTGGCCACTCTCACTACTGAGGCCTCATATCCCACCAGATCTTCAGCAACTACATAAACGTTTATGTATTTTAGTTGTAACAATTTCTCCACTTCCTGGGTTCTGAGGATCATGTTGTAGTCAAGCGTGGGTTTTCTGGGGTGATCTGATACACTGAAATGGGGTCCATATCTGAGCCATATGGGAAAAGACATGGCTCAGTAGTATTTAAAACGTCATCAGAAAATGCATTTCAGGCCATGAATGAGCCTGTGCTCATTTAAATGATGGGTAGTATGATGTTATCCAAGGCCAACACCACCAGGCCCTTCATTGATGAGCCCACCTACACTGAAAAATGTGGTGCTAATAAAAAAACAATTTTTCAGTTTCAATTTTATTTAATATGGTGGAAAGTCAGGGAATCATGACTCGCAGATCGTGAAGTGACTATATCCACTAAGTATGGGTAAAAAGGGTGAGTAATTTCCAGTTGGAGGTAGTGAGAATAATGCCAGTTTGCTACACACCTTGGCAAAATGCTAAAACAGATGTGAGCCCTAATGTGGCTGTGGCCACCAGCTGGCGCACACCACGTGCACTTGCAAAAGTCCCATACAGAAAAAGTTCATGCACGTAAAGTTAAGAGGTTGGTCATCTAATGTCAGGATAGTGTCTATAACTCTCCAGTTCCCAGCTTGGCAGTGCACAAAGCACTGGACCAAAGCAAGGGAACTCGTCATCAAAGTGAACATAAAAATGGCCCAGCAGAGGGAGCAGGAGCTAAGAAGACATAGGGAGAGTGTATTGAGTACTGTGGTTTAATAAGAACTTGAGCAATCTTCATACTTAGCTGTGGCCCAGAGGGCTGTGACTAACCAAGTTTGATAAAGGGGTAGAGTGAACTGGTGACTGGGTTTGGAGGGAACCTGGTAGGACTAGCGGTGTACATGAGGCTTTGATAGTTTTAGATAAAATAAATCAGCTAACACATCACAAAATCTCCTCAAAGAGGTCCGTGCACAGGTGCGCCCAAGTTAACATATATAAAATTTAAAAAAAACTATGGGGTTTATTGGGGAATATGACCAACAAGAAACGTTGGTCTTGAGTAATTATGGTTAAACCAACTTGGGGGAATTTTGGATCAGTGGATTTAGAAACAATCCTTGTTGCACCAATAGGTGCACGCTTCCATCTGAAAGGGTCACATACCTCAAAATCAACTTTACTCAAGTAATTGACTGAAGTTGAACCTGACCTGAGATTGCAATTTTGTAAATAGAACAGGTTTCAAACCCCCATTCACCAATTAACAAATCAAGCCATTGTCTTTAAAAATAAAACTCGTTCATTTTAACATGTGTGCCAAAACAGGGGCTGAGCTTTAGGCACCTCACTTGTACCAACCTGGGCGTACCTAGCCTGTAACCAGCGTTGATCCAAGGTGTCCTTGAGTTCAGGAAGGGCCTGAAATTTCACCTTCTGGACCTCCTGCCGCCCAGCCTTGTCCCTGCTGCTGGTACCCTATATATGGTCATGTAAACATGACAATTTACCCTTTCTGACCTAATATTGCCTCATCTCAAGGTGCTCAAATCATTGTAACTATAAATCATGGTCAGCAGATTATAGACAATCCACCATGGCTATTTTAGACTTATCATCCAGTCATATTAGATAATCAACAGTCTGGTTCAAGTTAGGTTTTGGTGTCATTTTTCTCATTTGATCATTTGGCTCATTTTATTTTTTATTATTTTTTTTGGTAATGTCCAACCCTTGGTCAGCATACCTCAAAACAATTATTGATTAAGGTTACTATTTTGTGCTCCCCATTCAATTGGTTGAGCTTTTTTGATGATTTAGTAATAATACTGTTGGGTCCAGTTTGTGTTCACCATCTGATTGGATTGAGCTAGTTCAATGATAGATGTTACTAAGACTATTGGTACAATCCACCAATAGCATCTAGCATTCCAATCTACCAGCAATTGATGCCAAAGATAGATCAGTATTTTGTAATAACTATTATGGTTTACTGCAATTGATGCTAAGGATAAACCAACAAATGGTGATAGCAATCAATGCTGAAGGATCTAATAGCTGAGGCATTCAATTGACATTTAACGCCTAGGATCTATTGATTACTAGCAACTGATGCCAAGAAAAATTAAATTAAGAGTTTTTGATTACTGGCGACTGATGCTGAGGATAATCAGATCAAGTTTTTGGATTTACCAGTGATTGATGCCAAGGATAAATTAAAATTATGGTTAGCCAATGTCTGATGCCTATGATCTCCCATATCAGGCATCTGATTGCCATTTTGGCACCTATAGTTCAGTGTTAGTGATTAAGGATGATTTTATTCAAATTAATATATAATATATAATTTTTACAATTTACCAGAAATTTTAACTGAGGATAATCAAATTAATAAAGATGGCAATCAATGCCAAAGGTTTATAGGGAATGATTGCTGGTAATTGATACCAATAATTTTTTGGTTTTTGGAGAGTAATGCTGATGATTGTTGATAGGCGGCCAAAAGATTGCCATGAAGTCACCTAATTATAAATCCTTAAATTCCCTCATATGAAAGATCTTTCTATCGCCTACCTTTTATGATTGGAACATATTACCATGTCTGTAACAGCGGTATGAATATTACCAAGGTTAGGTGCTGGGTGAGTATATCTAGGGAGTGGTTGGCGCTACCAATTCCAATACATGAAGCTACAAGGAAGCCTAGCGTGGACTTGCCCAACTGGCACTTACAACAAGGGACTGACATGTATTAACCCCAAGGTTTTGTCTTGTCAGAGACTGCCAATAAAGGTTGTAGGGCTGCTGTTGCCTCTGGGGGTTAATCATCCTAAGGTGAAGTTTTGGTCTGCTGAGTATGGGGAGTTGTAATGTGGAATTGTAGTGAAAGATAGCCTGTGAAGGTGAAACTGCAGTGGGCAACATTCTTCATAATGTTGGCATGGCACACTAGTAGAGTTCCTAATGTAGCGGATTAAAATACTTGCAACACTTGTCACAATTTTCTAGCCAACTTCCTTAGGTTACCTAGGATGAAATCAAAGTTGTGTTTGCAGTGGGCAACGCATGTGCCAACACCACCAAGTTATCCAACCTCAACCCCAACTGCCCTCAGATATTCTAACAGCTTACCTATTTTACTTTCAAACCAAACTTCATTATGATGAGCTTCAGCTTGCCAAATACACCATGACGATGTACACTGAATGCCTTCATGATGAAGACTATTATATTCTATACCTTGTTCCCTCATTCCACTGATTCCCCCACATCCATTTTGTCTGCACTGATGTGTACCCTCATTTTATGCTAGATGAAGAGCCTCTGGCCCCCTTCCCCTATCCAATATGGCAGCTTAGGCTAACCACCAAGGCACTATATTTATAATTGTTTTATCTTGGTTTTATTTGGCATTACCACAAATAAAAATGCGTGGATGCCCCCTTTTGGGTTGGGACCACTAGTGCTAGGATATAATTAACTAATGCTTATGAATATGATAACAATTAAAATGGTTATCCGTGGGTACTAATTATTTACTACTATATGTATTTGGTGTTGGAATATTGAAACTTAGGTACTCTTAAAAGGTCTTAAACTATCTACTTCTAACTTTCTCTTGATTGGTTATCAAGTTTATGAGATTTAAAATTCTACAATTATAGCAATATCAAAAGATTTAGGTAAGGTCTAATCTAGGGTATGTGATATATAGATTACTTACAGAAAATAGTTGGATATTTACAAACTTTATATAGGTTTACTTATAAAAATTAGTTTAAAATTATAGGTTTGTTTATATATAAACTTAGTGCTAATGACATATACGTGGGTTATTCGGAAATTAAGGTCCGAATAACCCTCATATTTTTATAAATCGGACCTTACTTTCCGAATGACTCTCGTATTTATCAATAGTGAGAACAGCTACCCAGCTAAAGTAAAGTCCATGGTGCCGTTTTAGGATTAAATCATAACTTTTGAAAAGTTTTGTATAACTAAAAATTTATATCTATATGATATAATCATATAAGTATGTCTATGTTCATGAACTGCAACTTAAATATACAAAGCAGATATAAGTACTTTACTAATTCTTAAACCAATCAGTAAAACCTTTGCTTTACTTGAACCCTTATTTAGGATAGCATTTTCTGCTTTTTGAATAAACAGCCTCTTAATTTGGTTTGATATGCTCCAAAAAATACAAAGATGGTTCAATGCTTATAAAAATTGAATTTTTATCCGACTGAGCTTTTTAAAATAACCTGTCATGACCTGTAACTTATGTTATAAAATTCTATAATTTAAATTTATAATCAAATTGTTAGATGCTTTAGAGACACAATTCACCACCTAATTTTCATTGCTAAAATTTAATATGCGAGGGTTAAGAACCTGTCTACTTTTATTAGTTATTTTAACTTAAAATGCACTCCAGAATTTATTATGATACTTCTAAATCTTATTCTAACTGATATAACAATAGATTTGATTGACTGTATGCCATTAATTAGATACAACTACTTTTTATTATTAATGCTATTGTCTTAATCTAGACAATTCGATATGAGAGCAATTTTGGCTATCACCTACCACTTGATTAACTGGGTTCAATTCAAATATGGTAATTGAAATCTGCAAGTTAAAATGGTCTTTCATTTGATAGACAATGTAACCAAATTGGTGCAAATTTCACATCTCATATTTGATGCTGATTCTCGTGGGTTCAAAATTCTTATGAGGGAGTGAATGAGATTCTAGAGTATATATTTAAAATTAGTATTTGAGTGATATAAATGCAGTTTTTTATTTGAACATGTTGAGGCTGGTTTAATGATTAGCTTACTAATCCAATGAAGTTTGAAACTTTGGATTTGAAGATTGTGGTGGGGGTAATCGATCGCCCATAACCTTAGCAAGGGCTAGGTGGAGAGGGGGAAGGTTTACTCTCTTGAATTTAAAATGGGAGGGGGCAGGGCTTGATGAGAGGAGGGTAGAGTTTAGTGAGGGTAAGTGGTAAGTTAGAATGGGTTGTGGAAACAGATCTTTATCGTAAAAGGTGGGATGGTTGTGCACCATCGCCTTCCCATAACGAAATTCCCATCCTTTATTGCTTTGGTAGAGAACCACCCTCCACTTGCAGCAGCACCTTTCCGAGGTTCGGATGCGGGCACTGGTGGGATGGGTCCTCGATTCCGGGCGCCCCTCGCGAGAGCATACAATGTAGATGGTCTTTGGTTTTGAGGTGCGAATCCGGACGCTGAAGCCACACGCATGGGCCAAGTGCTGGCAGTACTGGAAAGCCTCCTGAGAAGTTATGAAGCTTTTGGTAAAAATCAAGTTGAATCGATCCATCGATTTGAGTACTCTTTCTTACTCTTCTTTATAAGCTTATTATCAACCATAGAAATGACGATCGAAATCAAATTAGGGTGATCTTGATCTTCCTAATTCTACTGACTCAGCAAACTTCGATTCGCATGCGTAACTAATTATCATCGATCAATATATCCAAACTGTTTTCGGATATACCTAATTTGTAACAAAAACATTGATTTCTTTATAATTTTATCTAATCATTTACCAAAAACGTTACCTATTTGATGGATTTGGAATTTCGGCCTTTTAGTAAAGGTTATTGATCTCAACAAGAAACTGAGACATGTTCCAAAAGGTCACACTTAATTCGCTTAGATGGGTAAGTTGTTCCAATGATATTCTAATTGACACCCACTAATGGTAGATGACTAAATAATGACCAATGTTAACATCATTAAATATCTTTTATAGCAGAAACTGTCCCTCGACAACCTATTTTAAATTATAATACTACCGATTGGGTAACAAATGGATTCGGATAACGAATCAGATGATGTCGAATGGAGTAAGTTCATATGCATAATAAAATTAAACTCGGTGATTTAATTGGCCAATAAAGCCACAATAAGTAAATCCTTACAATATTGTTTTAGATAATTTTTCAATAATACCATTTGTAGGTTGATTTCACGACTGTAATCATCAGGGTTATCATAAGCCTTACTTTATTACATACAATTTGAATAACTTAGCATTGCTCAAGTTTATAATTTTCCAAATAATTCTATTTGATAAGTTTAGTTTTTATTTTTAGTGATTAAACATAAATATATTGTAATCGGTCTATAACTGAATCTACATCATATACAATATCTGTTTTCCAAGGGGAGGATACCCCAGTGGTAGAATAGGGACCTCTACCGCTGCCTCCCCGAGTTCGATCTCGGTAGTGAACTTTGGGTAGGGGACGATTATGACTGTGTTGGCGTTGCGCACCAATGCCCCGAACCGAGATAGCGAATAGCAAAGGCGGTCCATGGAGTTCTTGGCCTATCATACGCCGCGCATGGAGGTTTTCCGGGTTTTATCCTCCTTTCCCATTTTCTTCACTTCCCCTCATCGGTGCGGTATCGTCCCCAGGTCGGCCCCACCTCGAATAAAATTTGAAATACAATATCTGTTTTCCAACGTTCTTTCTTCTATAGCACTAAGCTTTTCATCGTTCTTTCTATTGCCCGATTTTATTTTAATATAATGAATTTAATCTAATAGTATTTACTAATAGATTTTATGGTGTATTTAAGCTGACGTGTAGAATACTCTTATTTTTTAACTGAACATTAAAAAAGGGCTCCTGCTGTATAATAACCTATATGATCTAAATAAAACTTGACTGTGTATTCATGGATTAGTGTGTAGATTGGTAATAATTAGTTAATTTTAAATTAAATGAAAGCATACTTAGGATATTTGCATCTAAACTCATTGCGTCACCAGTTTAATATGGCTGTAAAAAACTCATTTCAATCCATAAAATCAGTTTTACTCTAATCTAATAGTAAAGTACTCTTAGAAAGTATTTTTAAACTGTATATTATCTTATCTAAATAATATATTAGCTCATTAATATTTACAAATTGATTATATAGCTTTAGGATACATATCATATAAAGGTACTCTTTGTTATATCTAGCTTTCTTAATAATTTGTATAAGTTTACATCCTTTAATATAAACAGATAATATAGTTACTTTTTAGTGAACTTTAGATATCTTTGTTGTTATAGTTTCAATTTATCTATATATATAAAACAAAGTCATGTTAGTTACACCATTTATAACTCAAGAACGGCTGAACCGATTTTTATGATCTTTGCTTTGTTGGATTTGTCTCCGCCCCGAATAGCAGAATAAATTTTAAAAAATATTATTTTAATAGTAAAATAAAAAGTTTTATATGTAACAAGTGAAAATCCTACATATACTTCGATGATATTCGCTATATTGTTACAGCTGAGCAGTTTGATATTCAGCTGATTTAAATTTTAAATGTTTTTGTTAAGTGGTTAGTGGTCATTAGGTAATTAACAAGTTTATCTAAATCAAAACTTTGAATCAAAAGTCCAATTGATTTTAAAAATACCTCCTCTATCATAATCAGCTCATCCTCTCTCTCACAAATATCACTTTTTGTAAAAAAAGTGAATTGAACAAGAACTGAGAGAGCAACCAACTGCCAGAATGCACTGCAATTATATAGAGCAGTGAACAAAGGCCAACCACCCAAGCGTAGGGAAGTCTATCTGCCCGTCTGTGTGCAGCACATAGAAATGGATGACTGCCTGCAACAATAGTAATTTTTTTATAATAATAATACAAAGGATGCTACAATGGATGTAATATCTGACAACCTTCCTGCTAGCCCATGCCCCGACATGACTAGAAATGGGGAAGGGCAATTTACCATGTTCATGTCAAGTAATGATCTGGCAACATGAATGATGATGAAATGCATGAATGTGTTGATGGGTCACAGAGCCCTAATGACTAGCGCAGATGATGGGGTTGACTCCCTAGGATCAATGACCGCTGACACCCAGATGACAAGAGAAACTTTCTGGGAGTGAGGCCCAATGCTGAAAACAGTGGAGTCAGGAATATTCCCCATTGAACCTCAATCAGCAGGGGGAACTGGGGCCTTTCAGGGTGAGAAAATTGTTGCCAATAAAACAAAAAACCTGGACAAAGTATTAGTAGGATCTGACACTGACTTGGATTTGAATAGCAAAAATTGGCAGTTCAAACCAACAGAGCCAATCAATAAAAAGTTTTCTTCCAACATGGAGTAACTTACCAAATCTGCTTGGGGTATTTGAGTGAAGTACAAGTTGGGCTCCAATTCTGAAAAAGCCCAGTTGGGGGGCAAATGGTCCCCAAACAAAATCAATTCAGCAACATGAGTAATTCATTGGGTGGGACACCCAATATGCTATCAGGTGCAATCCCTGACAAATGCATGTTAACAGGGGGCCCTAGATTAACAATGCATTGATGGCTAATCCCAAATAGCCAATTGCTGACCCAAGATGATCCATTGGGGACCAATCAAGGTGGGGGTGAAACTATATTGGGGGCCAAATCTGAGGGATTGGACACTCAAGAGTGTTCAGCAAAAAAAACTAAAAGTATTACTGGAAGGGGTGGAAACTCTGACAGCAGTCAAGTCAATGGCCAGGGCCCCAGTAAAATTTACACCAATCCAGTCAGACATGTTAGTTCATTGAGGCGTGTCCACCCATGAGGTCAAACAATGGGAGGCCCTCCAGTTTCCATACTCTACGGTGACTCAGTGGGTCTCTAAAGGTATCAAGCCAGCCATCATGGCTATATGGTGCACCCATAAATTTTCTGCCATAGCAGCCATTTGCTGGCTCAACACCCAAATCTCAATTGATATGGTGGTACAATTCAAGGCATCCTGAGTTTGAACCAAAGATGCCCTGGAATGGATGAAAATCCCCATGGACTACAAGGTGATAGAGGCCACAATCCGTGAAGATTTAAAACTGGTGGACACAAAAGCCTGGTTGGAGGCCAGCATTGACCTATTAAATGTGATGGAGTACAATAAGGTGGGCATTACAGCACAATATGCCCAAGCTGTAGGGAGCTCAGGCCTCAACCCAATAAATTTAGCTGAATATGCTAAATAATTCCCAAATGCATCTATGGCCCTTGAATGGGCCCAACACTTCATTCCAGTGGACATGGCACTGGAATGGTATAACATTACTTTCTCCCCAGAGGAGGCACTACTGTGGATCTTGGCTGGGTTCAAGGCCACCAAAGCCTTACACTGGTCATACATCTGAATCCCACCATCCACTGCATCAGACCTGATGAAAGCGGGCTGGACAAAGGAAAAGGCGGTGGAATGGGGACCCTTTTAGGATTGGTTTCTGGAAGAGGCTATCAACTGGTCTGCCACCAGATTTACACCAATGGAGATAAAATACTGGTTTTGAGTGGGGGCCAGTATGGACTTAGTGTGCAAATGGGCAGAGCTGGGGGTGACTAAACTGACTCATGAAACTCTTAGAGGCTGATCATTCCCAATTGAAAAGTGGAAAATTGGTGTGATGCCACAACTCTTGCTGAGGCTGCAGACTGGGATGCAGCGGGATTCACCCCCCAATCATCCCAACCGTGGATGGAACATGAGATCTCGCCACAGGTGGCAACAGCGATGAAAGGGGTCACAACCCCAGACTTGGGCCGAGAATAGCTCAAAGCGAGGATCCACATTGAAACTATCTGGAATTGGAAGCAATCCTTCCCAGAACCAACGTTAGCAGCCCCATATGCTGCCAAAGGCTTCACCCCTCAGAAGTGTTCCAATGGAGTGAAGCGGGTGTTCTGGCAGACATGGCACGGGTATTTACAGATGGGGGCTGGAATAGTGTTACAGTAAGGGACTGGTACCAGCGTAGCTCGATTACGCTGGAGGTCCTCCAACAATACCTCCACCCAATGTGCGGCCCACAATCCTCTCTCAAGTGGTACCAACTGGGGTTCTTGCCATTTGGGCCCTAGAGTGGCAGAGCCTAGAGATTGGAGTGCAAATGGCTAGAAGTATCAACTGCCATGGTATCAACATTTGCTAGATCAAAGCATTCCTCAGCCAGGGACTCAGCCTCAACAAATTGGTAAGTTGGATTTTGAAGGGAAAGACCCCCACCGAAGTACCCAAACCAAGCGCGAAAACCAAATCCTACAGTGCCGCAGTGGCACATACTGAAGACAAAACCTGGAATGGAGCAGAGAGCTACATCAAATACATCTATCAATTGATCAGCGGGGGCTTTACAGATTGCCAGGCACCAAAATCATATCTAAAAGATGCTATCCAACTCCACCTGCAACCAGTGGAGGAGGAAGAATTGGTCTGACCTGATATTGTCAATTTATCAGGAATTAGATAAAGTCCTAGCTGGAGGGGACTTTGATTATCACTGGGTACCCAAATGGGGCTATATAGATATAGTGATCCCAGCGAGTTGGACTGCAAGAAGCTCCTCAAAATTAGCATCAAGTACAAGGGGATTTATCTGCAAATGGAGCTGACCAGATACGCCAACTAAACTGCAAGGTGGGTAACCTTCCAGAACCTACTTATTGATTGCAAATGGGAGTGGGCGCACAAAGTGATATGGACCAGATTGTTGTACTATGTGGAAGTACAAGAATTCTGGCAAGCCAGTGGCAATTACATCGCAAAGTGCCTCCACCCTCGGACAGTGGAAGCGCTGTACAAACTGGCACCCTGGATGAAACCAAACAAAATTGCTCTACCCAGATTTATCCGCCTGCCCAGCCTCAATAGGGTAGTATATGTCAAACAGGAGGATGCCAAACAAGTGTGCCAGTTCTGCTACCAGACTGGCCACAAAATGGTTCAATGTCACCATCATAAAGGTAAAACTAAATGGGAATACAAATATGACCCTATTGGGGGAATCACTAAGGTGGGTACCAAGACTTTTCTCCACCTGAAAGCCAGAGAATGGATCCCGCGCAACTTAATGGAGGTTTCAGATATTAAATGCCAGCAACAAGAATTAGACCTGGCACATAGAGAAGCGCGGGAACAGGAAATGGCAAAACAACCCAAAGTGGATGACATACTGTTTATAAATCTGAACCCCAAATCTTATGCAATGGATGAGGGAACCATCTTAGGACCAACTGAGAAATGTCCAACCCAAGTGGAATGGATGGTCTGGGAGGAGGAAAGATGGCAGAAGGCGAACCCAAAGTAGTCTCCCAAGCAAGGGCGGATGCAGTATACCAGCAAGACAAAATTGAATCCTGACAAGATGAAAGGGAATACAAAAATGAATTGGAAGTCATCAGCAAATAAGCCTGAGGCGACCAGTGAAAAATTAGCAGGAGTGACGAATTTGACAAAATTGGCCAGGCAATCACCAGCTAAAGAATTGAGTTCTGCCAATAAATCGAATGAAGGGGTGTGAATCCAGCTAATGGATGAGGGCAAATGTGCTGGTCTGCCCAAAGAAAATAAGGGCACCCAGACCCAATCATAAAACCATCCCCATTAACCATTGATAGGGAGATGGGGATGGCAACCAAATTCCTGGTGCACAAGATTCCCAGGAATATAATCCAAGTCCCAACCAATTGACCCCAAAAACCAAATATTGCATCCTGCCATCCATCGATGCCATCATCATCTACCAACCAGACCTCAGTATGTGACTTGATCCATAACCCAGACAACACTAAACCTCATACCCATGGGTCAGGAAGCCAGAAATGAGGATAGTGACTACAAGTGCTCGGGGGATGGTGAGCATACAAATAAGGAGGAGGAAGATGCACCATTAAAAACTAATAATAATATTGACCTAATTTTTATTTCAGAAACGCAAGTTGGTAACCAAAAGGAAATGGTGCTAAGCTCAAACTGTAACGCGAAAAACCACCCGTGGTCCCACCAGATAGGCTACCAAGCCCTATGTATGGGTCACATGGCAATAGTCACAATGGACAATAAAAGAAACCTGGAATTTGTGGAAGAAACTCACACCAGTAGGATCTTGATAGTGACAGCTACAAACAGAGACACTGGCAGGAGCATATGAGCGGTAGCAGTCTACGCCCCACCAAAGCTCCACAAAAACTGTATTTTTTGGGAATTCTTAGTGGAAGTGCCATCTGAAGTGATGATCATAATAGCAGGCGACCTGAAATGTTGGACGAATATGAGGTGGAATCATACCCAATGAGAGAACGTCCCAACAGTAAAGCTGACGAGATGCTCAATTACCTAGTCAAATTGGGGATGTGCCTAATGATTGACAAAGAGGAAAATGACCTAGCCAATCTAATGTGGTGGTCATATGACACTGCCAGAACCCCACTGTCAGAATCACGTTTAGACTACATCCTCATATCATCAGACCTCAGGCAAATGTCATCCAACAGTGAGGTTAGCATAAATGCCAAAAGTGACCACATGGTTATCTGGGTGGAGATTGACCTTGATGAACCTCTGAGGAACCATGAGAGGCAACTGGCACCAGCCACACTGAGGAACGGGGATTGGCGCCAAATGGTTGATGCAGGACCGGATTGACTGGTAGCGCATCTTGACAACCACCTGGAGTTGGACCCACTAGAACAATGGACCCAGATCAAAGCAAAAATGAAAACAATAGTATGAAGTTCAAAAAAGCGACCTCCTACAAGTGAACAGCCACTGTGAAGCAACTGAAGTCTAAATTAGAAAGGCTGAGGCTCACCCACCATGACAGCAAGGACTGGTGGAGCGAGTACTGAACACCACACAAAAAGTATTGGTCCATAATGATGAAGCAAGACTCAGAGAGACAGACCAATGCAACTTACCAATATCAGAGCCTAGCGGGGATGATGACCAAAGAGGGCCTGAAACACCTCAGGGAAATCTGAACTAAGGCTAAGGTACGGGAAGTGGAGACAGCGGATGGGGAAGCATCAACAGACCCCAAAACAATCAAGTGTGAGGTTGAGCTTTTTTATGGCAATCTTGACAGACAAAGAGAAATGAGCAAATCAGTGACAAAAACCCTTATTGACCTGGCCAAGCTGGCACTGGGTGGCTGTATGCTGGAAGACGTCACCAAGCTATCCGCTGAAATCTCTATTGACAAAGTTAAGAGGGTGCTAAAGGAGTTACCAAGAATGAAAGTGCCAGCCCTGACAATATGTGTGCAGAAATATACAGCATATTCTGAGACTGTATTGCGCTGGAGCTCAAAGCCCTCTTTAACCACTGCTTACAAAATGGCAAACAAATTATGGGAGGCCATGAGACCTGAATTGTACTTCTGTACAAAAAAGGCTTCAGATGCCAACTTCAGAACTGGCACCCAATTGCACTATCAAACGCCAATTATAAACTGCTCACATGCATATTATCTAATTGGCTGATGGCAACAGCATCGTGCACACTCCATAGTGCCCAGCATGGCTTCATCAAAGGCCGTAGTATATGGGACAGCATTGGTTCAGTCCAGAGCATACTCCAGGATATGAGGGGCATTGAACAAGGATATCTTATGTTCCTCGACATGGAAAAGGTGTATGACTGAGTAGCGTGGTCATTCCTACACGAGGCACTAGTGGTGGTCAGTATCCCCGACATGTTTTGAGCATAGATAACGACTCTGTACTCAGGCCTGGTAATGAAGGTTATGATCACAGATGGCGCAACCAACGAAATCCCTGTCGGGCAAGGTCTCCACCAAGGAGACCCTATGTCACCAATACTCTTCAACTTTGCAGCCAACATTATACTGGCAGCAGCGGACATGAAGCTCCAGGGTTTAGTCCACCCTAACCAAATGTCACTAAAGATGTTAGAATTTGCTGATAATACTGTAGTAGGAATAAGCTCCGCGACTGACCTCCAGGGCACTGAGGAACTATTAAACCTCTATCAGCTTGCATCGAACACAAAAATCAATTTGGTAAAAACCTTAGTGATGAAGGTTGGCAACCTGAGCTTCAGCCCACCAACTGACACAACGCCGATTATGAGCTCCCAGACAGTCTGATACCTCAGGATACTCTTCAACAACAAGGTACCAGCAGTACTGGAGACCAAACAAGAAGTATTGTCAAGCTTATCAATCTGAATGGCATGCTGGAAAAGTGCCAGACTATGCCTCAAGGAGAAAGTGCAGGCAATAAATGTCTTCATCTTCTCAAAGCTGTTGTATGTTGCTCACATGCTGCCAATGAGCCCAAACTTAGAAGAAAATCAGGTCTTTGCTCCAAACTTTCCTGTGGTTCGAGGCGAAGGCAGCACCCATACCACTGGAAGGCCATCGAAACCAAAGAATGAAGGAGGCATGGGCCTCCTGGACTTAAAATCTCATGCCCAGCGCATATGGGGGAAGTCTTTTCTGAAGCTAACACAGATGCACATGCACTGCCCAACCCTAGCATGGGGCATGAACTGAGAAAGAGCCCAAGGCCTCCAAGAGCTGGTCCCCCCTGATTGATATGTGAATGGATGGCAAACCACCCGCAGATAACCTCCCAAAAGGTGCCCCACACTACTGGTGACTATGCAATCAGGCCATGCACCAGGGCGGGTGATCATATGAGCAATTGGACCCTGAGGCCAACCAAATTCAGAGGGATACTGAAGCACATAATTCTGCAATGATTTCTGCAACAAGCTGGGAGGAGCATAACTGAATTGCCAATGAATATGCAGCCAATTCTATCAGAATAAGGTACAAATCAATGCTGATAGAATACGGGGATTTGCTCCCAAAACTGGGGCGCAATCCGCCTACCCATCCACAAATCCTAAATGACTGGATTACTGAAGGCCACGACACCAACTATCCAACAAATGAGTTGATTTTGGGCCTGAACTCCTACTTGGTTATGGCCAAACAGCATCTGGTAATCTGGCGGATCCTAAATTGGGCATTCAAATTGGGCAAACACAGTGGGCCAGACTACCAGCACAAAGAATGCCCCATATGCGCTGAACTGGAAGCATACATAGCACACCATTATTATGAATGCGCCATGTTCAAAAAATACTGGTCCACGATGTGTTGCATCCTATCAGGTGAACATTCGCCACAGGGTATACATCCATTGCAGGACCTTTTCTTTTATGAAAACCTGAGAATGGCTCCAATCCAACTATGAGCCTTCATTTACCATTATTGTGTATGGGTAATTCACTGTGCTCTCATCGCCAAGGTCTTGAGCAATGAGCGCCCCCATCACAGAGGTTTGGTATTGAAGACCATTCGGATTATCTCCAATCAGCTCCACTGGATCTCAAAATTCTCGCGCATAATCCCCGGGTGTTATAAAGCCACACGTTTGGCTTTCCCTGCCAGATCTCTCATTGCACACGATGAAGCCACTAATTGACTGAGAATCGAATGGCCTGTAAGCCTGCTGATGCTAGAACCGGCTAGATGTCATGGAAACAGCAGAAGAAGTTTAGACCAGCCTGCCAGTAGGGATGCGTAAGCACCCAAAAGCAAGCCAGAATGCCAGAGGCATTGCTGACTGAATGACTTGATATGGAGCTGGGCATTGGGTAATGACGAAGCGTTGATGCAGCACAAAGGTGAGAATGATCTTGATAATGAACCACACTGAGCCCACTCCTGACCCAGGGGGCCTTGCTGCTGGGGGTGGGATCACTGAGATAGTCTCAACAAGATCCTCAGCATATGGTGCCATCTCAACCGAGGTGACAAGGAGGCAAATTCTCTCTTGCAATTGGTGGGCATACAGCCACAAAATCCCCATGTATTGCTGACAGAAAGTAACGATCATGGGGTTATAGAGCCAAAAATACCAGACTCGCTGAACCCAATTGACAATGGAGGGGGCCATAGTGACCAAGAATACTGGTAGAACTCATCCAGTGAATGGACTGATGGGCCACCAGGGGAATGCCATCAGGGATGCAGTCAGAAGAAAATAAATAAATCAGTTTTTTTGGTAAAATTTTATATGAAGGAAAGTAAGAAAATCAACCAACAATTTTCTAAGTGCTTGTGCAACTGATTAAATAGTGGTCAATTGGGGTAGTGACAAGATGGGATCAGGTCCCACAATTTCAACCTAACTAGCAACTTGTTCAGGAATGGGCGGGTTTGTTCCTTGAGAACCAACATTGCAAAACTTGGCAGTGGGCCGAGTCTCTGTCAGTTTGACCTCAAACATTCAATCTGGGGCTTGGCTACATTTCCAATGGTTGGCACAATGGCGTTTGGCCCGACGAGCAATGGGGAATCCCCCAAGTCCACCCCATATAGGGACAGGTCCATTTGGTTGGGAATGGGTTTGGGACGCCCAACCTGCCCGCGCTTGGTCGCTGAAATTTCCATTTGGTCAATGGTAACACATCAGCCGCAACACCTAAATGACCAGCAAAAAGGCATTGAACCCTCATCAATGATGCCCAATGTTTGTTCTACTGGCTTATTGATTGAATTAGAGCCGTTGGGTCATCTGGCTTATATATTATTCTTCATGCCTTTACAGCCATTTGAAATTTGGCCATCAGTCAGATTGCCACTCAAATTAGACCCAACCAATTTCAATTCAGCAATCTTGGCGCAGATTTTGCTAATTCCCTGCAACAGTTCTGCCAAGGTGAGTGTGGGTACCAGGGGTAGGATCCAAGTGGGAGAGCTGTTACCCATTGCTTGTCTACTATGTGAGTGAGATCGCCCTGAGTAACAAGGGATACCGCCATCCTCTTCAGTGTCTTTTTATTTGGGAACGGGAAGATGGCCTAATCAAGAGACAAGGGGCATTCCTTAGGACTTACATTACCCTTTCCTTTTTTCAAAGGAAGGACCCCCCACCGGGAAACTGCACCAGAGCCACATTCTTGTGTGCTTTGGGTAACTTGATAGCCATAATCATTGCAATTTTCTGGGAAGGGCGGAGAGCCTTGGGGTGGGATATGTGGAAAGCTTTGACCAGGTCCATGCAATTTGTGCAATTGCGCGCCTTGACCCAACTATTTTTGTAGGCCAGATACCCTTTCCAGGCCACAAAATATTGGACTGAATGTCACGACTTCCGAGATGCCAGGATGTCCTCTACCTCAGCTTCCCCATCATCAATGACAATTGGCTCCAGATCCATGGGAATTGCAACCTTGAAGGGTGACAGCTGGGAAACATGGAAAACTGGGTGCTGCTTCCAATGCGCGGGAAGCTTCAGATGGAATTCCCCATTGCCCAATACTTCCTCCACTAAATGGGGCCCCCAAGCGCTTACTGGAAAACTTGTGGGAAGGGGTTTGAATTCACAAATGATGGGTATCAAGCATGATGTAAGAGCCCACCGTAAAGTCTTGACCCAGAAGGCGCTTACAATCTGTGAATCGCTTGTAGTCATCAATGGTTTTGGTGAGGTGTTCCTGCACTAAGGCTTGAGTTGATTGAATATGGGTAGCATGATCCGCGGCAGCTTGAACCTCAGGTCACAAGCACGTGCTGACCAAAAATGAAGGATTATAACCCCAACGTTGCTTCATAAGGGGAAACCCTGTGGACGCGTGGGTCCCATTATTATAAGCAAATTGGGCGAGGGGCAAGTCACCAGCACAAGTATCCTGTGCTGCTGCAGCATAGCAATGCAGGTACTGTTCAAGGACTTGATTAGTCCACTCAGTCTGGCTGTCAGACTGGGGGTGATATGCCATGGATTGACAGGGGATATTTTCAGGATTGATAAGAGTTCACTCCAAAACCGCGCGGTAAACTGTGAACCCCAGTCACTGATGATCTCCTGGGGAAGATCAAACATTGAAAACACATGATGTACAAAAAAGACAGGCAGTTTCTTCTGACATAATTGTGGAAGTACAAGGGATAAAAAGGAAAAATTTCGTGAAATGATCCACCACTACCATCACCGCTGTGAACCCATTAGAACAGGGAGGTTAACAATAAAGTCTATGGACACTGAGGTCCATGAACCTTTCTCCTGCTGTAAGGGGTGCAGGAGGCCATTCTTTCTGTAGCGATCCAACTTAGCCCTAGCACAAGTAACACAGTCGTCAATCCAAGATGGGACCTCTTTGGTCAGTCCCACCCAATTAAAGGTTCACTTGATCAGATTGATGCATTTCTTGTTACTGGGACGTCTGACTGTGGGAGGATCATGGTGTGCGCGGAATACCTCCGATCAGAAGAAGGGGGGAACCCAAATGCAAGAATGGAAGTAAATGAGTCCCTCTTCTAAGGAGTATAGGGAGTGTTTGTGACTCAAGTGAACCAACTGCTCAACCAACTCCACGCCCTCAGGGAAGGCCATTTGACTGGCTAACACCTGAGCCAATAATGGGTTGTCAGGAGCCAACGTGATAGAGGAAACAATGGGGGGAATGATCAACAGAATCTGAGTGGCAGGAATCACAGTAATGAGATCCACTTTTTCAGGTTCTGAGGGACAGTGGGCAGGACTGCGGCTTAGGAAATTGGGAAGTACATTGAGCGCACCTTTAAAAAATTCATATTTGAAGTTAAAAACTGCACAGGTCCTGATAGGTTTGGGCCTGCTGGTGTGCCAATTTTTGGATTTGCAAAAATATAAAAGGGCCTGGTGATCCATGCAAACTGTTAGCTCATGGCGGGCACCCTGCAACAAATACCGCCAATGAGTTAACGCCCATGCAACAGCAGCCAGTTCCTTGTCATAAATAGCCCAAAACTGCTCCATAGCTGTGAACTTTCAGGAGAAATAAGCAACCGGATGTTCTAGACCATTGTGCTCCTGAAGCAACACTGCACCACTGCTACTGATGAAGCATCGCATGTGACAATATACAGTTTGGAGGGATCAGCATGTTCCAAAATGGGAGAAGACATGAACACCTCCTTAATAAATTTGAATGCCTGCTGGCATTCAGGTGTCCAACAAAATGGTACGTTTTTACCAGTGAGGATGGAGCGGTGCGGCCAACTGGGAAAGTGCTGGGAAATTTTTTAGAAAAATGATAGTTCTAAGAAACTCCGAAGTTTCTTCTGCATAGTTGGAGTTGGCCATTCTCAGATCGCATCTAACTTGTTACAAGGGATAGTGACACCTTCTTTAAGAACCAGGTTTCTGAGAAAAGTAACCTCCTCCTTATAAAACTCGCACTTGGAAGCTTTGAGGAACAGCCCTGCTTTATGCAAGGCGATCACCACTGCTTCTAAGTTGATAGCGTGTTGTTTGGGAGTTGGGGAGTGAACCAGGATATCATCAATTTATGCAATTTCACAAGTAAACCAGAGGTCACCCAATTCATTGTCAATCATCCATTGAAACATAGCAGGAGCATTTTTCAGCCCAAAGGGCATTATGAAAAATTGAAAAATGCCTCGCTTTGTTCAGATTGCAGTTAACCATTCCTGCCCTTCCATTACCCAAATTTGGTTGAAAGCGTTCACCAGATCCAGTTATAGAACACACAGGATTTGGCAATTGCCTGGATGATTGTCTGCTCTAAAAGCAATGGGTAGGAATCAGAAACTGTTATTTTGTTCAAGTGACCATAATCCACACAGGGATGGAGCGATCCATCTGATTTTCTTGCAAAAATGATAGGGGAGGTGATGGGTGAAGTCTCTTTGAACAACCAACCTTTTTTTAAACATATTGTCCAACCAGGTATTGAGTGCAACTTCTTCCTCCGCTGTATGGGGATACAACGGATAGTTGATGTTCACCAACTTCATGGTTGTATGAAACCCACAATCATACCTAGTACGCTTTGGCAGGCGATCCGCCTTTTCCATGTCAAAGATTCTCCAATATCACATTAAGCTTTCTGGAAAATCAGCAAGAATGCCCGCGGAAGTAACCAGGGTAGTGATAGAGCTGGTTCCTTGTATCTTCTTGAGGGTGTTGATCAAGGGAACTCACCCTCCAAATCATCATTAGTGAATGACAACGTATTAGACTCTAAATGAATCTTCACATGCTGTTGGTGCCACCACCCCAACCTAATATTACCAGAAACACCAGGTTTGGCATAGTTAAAAAAGATCACAGAAGTTAAATTGGTGGATTGAGAAGGATACCAATTGGCAAACGACATATGAAGACTAGTAAGCAGAAGAGGCCACCATTACTGAAGAGCCCACATCCATTTCCAGTTTTAATTGTTGTGCCAACTCAACACTCATGAAGTTTTCCACTGCTCCAGTATTTACCAGAGCTTCAAAGGAGACATGATGTGAACCGATACTGATCTTCATAGGTACAAGGAAATAAGCGAAATTCTGTTTATTGGAAGATTTGACTGACTCATTGGCGACTGAAGAAATAATGGGTATATCAGGGGTAAGACTGGAGTCCTTTGCTGGAGCGAAAATTGGAAGTGCTAGGACGGGGGAAATGATTTCCTCCATCTGGGCTTGAACAAAATCATTAATAGTTGACTTTGTAACCACCAACTTGGACTTGGGTGTTATGGCTAGATTGGAACCCAAGTCTACCGCTAATTCAGAGACAGGTGCATCATCTGCATCTTTGTTGAGTAATCCTATCATAAAATTCCCCTTCTGATAATAGGAAACATGGCAGGGTAAAGCTTTGATAGTAGTTGCAGCAGCACATATTTGATCTACTGATCCTTGGATGATAGACCAGGCCACATGATGAGTGGAACCCAAATCCAAGCCTGATCTAAAGACTGCCTGAAGCATATTGATAGATAGACCTGACATGGGAGCCAGTTCACAAAAGGTAGAAATCAAAGAAACCAAACTAGGGGCTTCAGCCATGGCATAGATCAGTTTGAATAAGTGGTCTGATTGGGACACAGGGGGTTTCAGGGCAGCTGACACAACAGCCATAGTGGGGTGGAGTCTCCTGCTTGTGAGAAAGAGTGCAAAAGACCTCTCACCTAACGGCGGGCATCCCCATCCACATCATCTAACAACGTGAGCCCTTGTTGGGCATGCAATAATGCAGAAGCATTATTGAGTGTAATTGCTGTACACATTTGCACTTCAGCGAGTGCATCAAGGACCTGGTTGGTGATCTCCTGAGAGGGGACACTCAATCTTCCCTCTGGGCTGGAGGAAGTAGGTGGAGGCAAAATCTGCACAGCTTGGGTGGCTTGAAGAAGGTTACCCAAGGTAGAGCGGATACTTCTACCAAAGTCAGAAAGTGACCAAATGAACAACAAACAGCAAATGACTGATTGCACATTCATTTGGTAGAGAGTAACACTGTGGCTCCCAGTTCAAAAACCAAGGCAGAAGTGGCTGGAAATAATGGTTGGTCGATTATGTCATGGAAATGGCAGAAGAAGTTTAGACCAGCCTGCCAGTCAGGATATGTAAGCACCCAAAAAGCAAGCCAGAATGCCAGAGGCATTGCTGACTGAATGACTTGGTATGGAGCTGGGAAGTGGGAGATGACAGAGTGTTGGTGTAGCAACATGTTGAGAATGATCCTGATAATGAACCACACTGAGCCCACTCCTGACCCAGGGGCCTTGCTGCAGGGGTGGGATCACTGAGATAGTCTTGACAAAATCCTTGGCATATGGTGCCATCTCAACTGAGGTGACAAGGAGGCAGATTCTCTCATGCAATTGGTGGGCATATGGTCACAAGATCCTCATGTATTGCTGATGGAAAGTAATGATCATGGGGTTATAGAGCTAAAAATACCAGACTCGCTGAGCCCAATTGATGATGGAGGGGGCCATAGTGACCAAGAATATTGGTAGAACCTATCCAGTGAATGGACTGATGGGCCACCAGGGGAATGCCATCAGGGATGTGGTCAGAAGAAAATAAATAAACTTGGTTTTTTTGGTAAAATTTTATATGAAGAAAAGTAAGAAAATTGACCAACAATCTTCTAAGTGCTTGTGCAACTGATTAAATAGTGGTCAATTGGGGTAGTGACAAGATGGGATTGGGTCCTGCAATTTCAACCTAACTAGCAAATTGATTGGGAATGGGAAGGTTTGTTCCTTGAGAACTGACATCACAAAATTTGGCATTGGGCTGAGTCTCTGTTGGTTCAATCTCAAACATCCAAACCAGGGCTTGGCTACATTTCTGATGGTTGGCATGACAGTGTTTGGCCTGACAAGTGACAGGAATCCCCCAAGGCTACCCCATATAGGGACAGGTACATTTGGTTGGGAATAGGTTTGGGATGCCCAACCCACCTGTGCTCGGTCACTGAACCATCCATTTGGTTAATGGTAACATATCAGCTGCAATGCCTGAATTACTAACAAAAGGCTTTGAACCCTTGTCAATGATACCCAATATTTGTTCTACCAGCTTATTGATCAAATTGGAGCCATCAAGCAATCTGGCCAATATCTCATTCTTTATGCCTTTACAGCCATTTGAAATTCAGCCATTGGCCAGATTGCCACTCAAATTAGATCTGACCAATTTCAATTTGGCAATATTGGTGAATATTTCTCTAATTCCCTGCAACAGTTCTGCCAAGGTGAGTGTGGGTACTGGGGGTGGGATTCAAAGTGGAAGAGCTGTTACCTATCACTCATCTACTATGTGAGCAAGATTGCCCTGAGTAATGAGGGGTACTGCCATCCTCTTCGGTGTCTTTTTATTTGGGAATGGGAAGATGGCCCAATCAAGAGCCAAGGGATATTCCTCGGGACTTACACTAGCAATGGTGATTGCTAATCAGCAATGGTCAGAGGTGCTAGAACTCTAGCAGCCCAAACCCCTGGTCCTTTTACCCTTGGCCAAATTGCTTGTATTCTGCCCTCCCCTCTTACTTTCCCTTAAATTTCTGTTTTAATAAATTATGGAGTTTTTTTAAAAAAAATCTAGCATAATCGGCTCAGCTTTTGGCTCTAAACTTCAACTCTATAAAAGGTCAGTTTGAATCCTGGCGTAATCTATATATATAAAAGCAAATGTGTATGTGTGTGCGATGCCCAGCCAAAAATAGAGCATGTAGAGCTCTGAAAATTTAGCTATAGGTGGACCGGAGAGGGTCCGTGTGCACCTTGAAGCCCGATTTTTAATTTTCATAGTAAAATAAAAAGTTTTATATGTAACAAGTGAAAGTTTTATATGTTTTTAATGGAAATCGGTATACTGTTTTGGCCAAGAAGTTTGATATTCGGTTGATTCGGTAGTTTAAATGGTTTTGTCGAGCGGTTGGTGGGTTTGTGTTGATTAATAAGCTTAACGGTTTAAATAAAGTTAGTGATTATTTGATTTAATAAAGTTGATTGGTTTTGGTGATTAGTTGTGATCCTGGTTGTTTCGATACATTTAGTTTTGGTTTACGAAGCGGTTGGTGATTGGTTGATTTTTAATCTAATGGTTATAGCTAAGTGGTTTAGTAGTTTAGTTAATTCGATAGGTTTAATTGGGTATGGCTGAATGGTTGGTAAATTTATATTGATTTAGTATAATTTGATTACTTAATTTTATCGATAACCATCTACAAATATAAAAATTATGAGATTATCAGATGAACTTTAAGCCCACAAACAAATATGTGTTAAACTGAGTATCAACAATAATTAATCTTAAATTTTATTTACAAAAGAATCAGTATGTTTTAAATTTTATTCGAGGTGGGCCGACCTGGGGACGGTACCGCACCGATTAGGGAAGTGAAGAAAATGGGAAAGGAGGATAAAACCCGGAAAACCTCCATGCGCGGCGTATGATAGGCCAGGAACTCCATGGACCGCCTTTGCTATTCGCTATCTCGGTTCGGGGCATTGGCGCGCAAAACCAACACAGTCAAAATCGTCCCCTACCCAAAGTCCATTACCGGGATCGAACTCGGGAGGCAGAAGAATCAGTATGTTAAATGGTTTATATAGATACATTATCTCGAGCAAACAACCAAAAATCACCAAACTTGGCACAAGTATTCTATAAAGTTTGGGAACAGAATGCTAATATGTAATTGTTTAATATAATCATATAAATTTAAACATCAGTTCTATATAAGATCTAGAGCGTATATTTCTAATGGTAATTATATAGCAATTTGGCTGTGTATTTTCATATTTATTTAATTCAATAGTTTCATAGGCTTTGATATTTAGTTGGTAGTTTTTGGCTGTTTTTAAGTTCAATAATTGGTTTTTGCTGAGTGGTGGTTTGTTTTTTGGTTGATTCGAAAGGCTCAATAGTTTCAGATAAGAGATTGATGGTTTAATTAATTTGACAGACTTAATTGATTTTAGCTAAGTGGTTGGAGGTTGGAATTTTTAATAGGTTTAATGGTTTCTGAACTTATTGATAGCTATCTACCAATATAAAAGCTAAAATAATTAGAATCTGACTGATTTGATAAGTTTATTTTATTTGGCCGAGTGGTTGATGGTTTTTGGTCGAATCGATAGGATACAGTTTAGCTTTGGAGGTGATTAGTTATTGGTTGATTTGATAAGTTCATTTAGGTTTACCTGAGTGGTTGGTCTTTTTGGTTGCTTCGATTGAGCAATTAGATTTAGCCGAGTAGCTATTGCTTAACTATATATAAAATCTAAATTAATCAATTCGAATCACCTGAAATTCTATAGACACCGTAGCGAAGCACGGGTAACTCCGCTAGTATTATATAATCTAAAAAAAGTATATTGTAATTTATATGGTAAAATAAAAAATCGTTGGTAACCAAGAAACAATTTTTATCTAATCTCTATTTAAGTACTATTTAAGCATGTGTGAGTATGGGTATTTGACACATCTCATAAACTACTGAACAAATTAGTAAAATTTGGCACACATACTTTCTGCATTAGTTGAGCCAACATATACAGGGTTTTTCAAAATTATAGTAATATTTATAAAGTCAAATATAAGATATGAAAACTATATAATTTTAATAGGGAACGGTATAAAGTTCTAGCTTAGTGATTAAGTATTTGGTTAATTTGATAAACAATAGTTTTGCTAAGCGGTTGGTGTTATTTGATTGAAAAATCAGATTCAATTACTTTCTAACCTTATTGATAGCCATCTCATCTACCATTATAAAAGCTAAAATAAGGGATTAGAATTGTCTGGCAAGTTGTAAACTTGATTAACGGTGAGATAATTAGCTTTGATATATAAAATACAAGCTTTTAATATGCAGTATATGGCAGGGGAGGATACCCCAGTGGTAGAATAGGGACCTCTACCGCTGCCCCCCGAGTTCGATCCCGATAGTGAACTTTGGGTAGGGGACGATTATGACTGTGTTGGCGTTGCGCACTAATGCCCCGAACCGAGATAGCGAATAGCAAAGGCGGTCCATGGAGTTCCTGGCCTATCATACGCCGCGCGTGGAGGTTTTCCGGACTTTATCCTCCTTTCCCAGTCATCCGATTTCCCTTAATCGGTGCGATATCGTCCCCAGGTCGGCCCACCTCGAATAAAATTTAAATATGCGGTGTATGGCTTTCAAGGCATTCAGCACTCTTTCTTCTCAGACTGACTTTTTCATATTTCCTGGCAGTTTTTTTTGAAGAGGATTAGACTATAGTACAGTGAAAACCATCAACTACACCAACCAAATGGCACTTTGATCCAGGTAAGTTACCCCTATTAATACCTAATTTGGCAAAAAATTAAATTTCCCAATTCATTAATTTTCTTTATATTTTAATTTCTATTGTAAGCTCATGCAGCTCTGCTTAAAATTTCTAAACCTTAAGAAAATTTAAATTTTTAAATTTTAAAATTTTAAGGTACAATTCTATGCCTGAATCTCCAAGGATGGAGTACATTTTAGTAATTTTTTAAAGTTAAAAGTCACTTAATCTTGGAGTAACCAATCATGGCGTGCCCCATCATCTCTCCCACCCACGTCCTAGCAACAATTTTGAAATATAAACCCCTTTTTATGTGCAAACTTAAGAATATAATGCAACAAGAGAAAATATCAGAAGGTCATGATATTCCAAATATCAACACAACAAACTAGTAGAAAACCCCTCCCATTAATAAAGGCAATTGTTCTCACTAAATAGGGAGCTAGCTATTTTGTTCTTTTGCATTCTTAGTTTCTAATAGAAGCACTCCCTTACCAACATTACTTAGTATATATTTTTTTAAAGCATTTTGATCACAATGGCGGTCATACAATTACAAGTCTGATTTATCAAAAAGATCAGTTCAGACTTGAATGATGAAAAAATTGGCCAAAAGGCCCTTGTCAATTCTTGGTGGAACCCCGCAAATCAGGATAACACTTCTATTAAAAACTTGGAAAAATGATACTAGTTTGGGCATTCAGACTGCACCAAATGTGCGGCAGAATCAAGAGAGCCATTCTGAGGTCCCTCCCCACCTTACAACAAAACTAGATTAACTCACACTGCAGAGACCTGCCCCTTTTATAGGGTTAAAGGGATCCTTGCAATGAGCAAATATTTCCCATCAAATTATTGAGTAAATATATCAAACCCTACCTCACAGATCTAAACTGCCTAACATTGCCTTCCATCAGCCAATTCATGAAGTAAGGCAAGTTTCAAATGATCTGATAGGTCCACCACCCATAATACCTAATTCAGAATTAACTAAGAAAGTAAACTTCAAACCTCAACACTTTAAATACTAAGTATCAACTTATTAAGGGGGTTCATTTCTTATCCCCCACAGCATCTAATAAAGCTATAAAAACCACAGCTTTCTAGTTTTTAGAGTTTATTTACTTTTATAATCATCAGTGGTTTCAATTCTCCATTTGTTAGAGTTTAGGCCTAAATAGCACCAGAAAGCCTAAAAAATCCTAAAAGCCAACAAGTGGTGCTCACTACAGGGACCCTGTATACCACCAAAGCTGTTTAAAATGACAACTAACCCAGAACTAAGTCTAGATGCTTTAGAGCAACAAATAGCCAGTACTTTGTCTCGCCTCAAAAGGCTTGAGCAGCACTCTTCACAAGGCCCTTATGGGCCTCCTTCTACTATTCTTAAACCTTTGTTCAGAGACAAGTTCACACCTGGTGAGGGCAGTATTGCCTCCTTCCTTTATATTTATGAATCTGCAATGGAAGGAGCGACTGACCATCAAAAAACCAGGTATATCCTTATCTGTTTAAGTTGGATGGCTCAAGAGATCATGGTTCCTCAAATGGCCACACTTAACACCTAGGTGGAGGTTAAACAAGCGCTGATTGACGAGCTTGGTTCTAAGTAGAGTTTACAACGAAAAAAACAGGCCTTTATGTGCCTTAGCCTGCAAGAGGGAGAATTGATTCCTTTGTCTGTTGAGCAATTCTATAGCAAAGCTCAACCTCTGTTGCTGGCCAAACTGCTCCCTCTAGATGATGCTATTGCTGCTATCGTGACTAGCTTGGCATTTTATCCCTCTTTAGCAATGCATATATCCGCGATCAAGCACATCTTCCAAACTGTATGGAATATCAAAGAGGCACTGCTAGCAGTGGCTGACTTTCATAAACCTGAACTTCTGCAAAGAGCTCCAAAGCGGAAATCAACCCTGACCCCTCCAGCCTCTTCTATGGCTGTATCCCTCTGGAACCCAGCTTCTTCAGAGCTGCAGCAACAAAATACTCTTCCAAATGTGGAAATAGCCAGAAAATATTGGCAGTTATGGGGCAGCGCTTCCCTCCAGCTTTAGGTTCTAAAGCTTAGCTGGTAAAGTCAGTTATCGCTTTTCCTGATTCTCCTCTTGCCAAGTGGTCTACTAAAGTGGATAAAGTATCACATACATCCAAGCCGCTGCCTCAATCCCCCTCAGCCTCACCTCAGGCAGTCCCTAGTTCAAAACCTGCAGTCATGGGACATCCCAAGCCGGTCACTTCTAAGGCAAAATTCAAAGCCATTACACTTCCAACGCCTCCTATAAAAGTTGGTACAGCTACGATGCTCCCTTCAAAAGTCAAAAGGGTAGACGAGCTCATAAAAAGCCTTCCCTGTGAGGAGATTAAGCCAATTTCTCAGCCCCCTCTTAGTAACTCGTTAAGTTATATTGAAAATCCCTCTGATGGCGAGTCTGAAGGGTGTGGTGAAGATGCAGGATATTATGTCTTGGGAGCTCCAATGGAAGTGCATATTCCAGATAAGTTGAGGCCTGAAAGAATTGATATGGCTGTCAAGAGAGAGTCTGTAACTCTCTCGTTTCCAGAAAGGTGATGTGGGATGCAAACCCACATTGCTAGGGAACTAGCCGTTAGGAGAATGGGAAGGAAGGCATCTTGAACGGTGCCTGTGCAAAAGGTACTCCAGGCAAGGGTGTAAAGAGCAACATATAATACCAGGTAAGTAAGGAACAACACCGCTTGAGTGGACCCCAGAGGGGCGTCCATAATCAAGTGTAGCTTGGCATCAGGGGCCTTGGGTGCCTCGATCTGGAGGGGACCTGGGCGGCCCACAGGAGCCCCTGGGATTTTGGTAAATTGCGAGATAAGGTAGTGGCCCACATGGTTGGAGACCTCCATGAAGAGGTCCACCACCAAGTTTGCCCAAGGAACCATTGGTAAAAAAACGTAAAATAACGGGGGTTTATTTAAGAAAAGTCAACCAACAAGGAATGTTGGTCACAAAAACATATTTAAAGCGGGCTGGGGAAATTCAGGTTCTGCAGAAGTGTGCCCAAGCCTTGACGCTCCAATATACAGATGCTTCCATCCGTTTTAGTAAAATACACCAAAAGTGCCTTCACTTGAGTAATCGATTGAAGCCATATTTTACCTGAGCTCAAAATTTCATAACTTGAGTGGGACTCGAACCCTTGCTCTCCAATCAACTGAATTGAACTGTCTTTGTTTATAATGTAAATCGTTCATTTTAGTGCCTGGGCTGAGATCAGAGGCTGGGCGTTTTGCACCCCATTAGTATCAACCTGGGCATGCTTGGCTTGCACCCAGCGTTGATCTAAGTTGTGTTTCAGGTCAGGAAGAGCCTGAAGTTTCACCTTCTGGGCCTCCTGTCGCCCAGCCTTGTCTTTAGCATCTGTTCCTACTATAAAGTCATCCAACCATGACAATGGCCATGTTACTATGACAACCTATCTTCAACAATTGTCAAGGTTTTAGAGGTGATTGATATGCTAGTGATGCTGACCAGCTTATTGAGACAGTGATCCAATCCACCCTGCAGGTTCATACCTTCCAATATAAAAAGATAAATACCCTGAGATGGCTCAACGCCTTGCCTCCACTCTCCGTTTGAAGAAGGTTTTCGCCCTCCCCCTACTTTTGGTAGCACAATAACTAAGGTAGAGATTGTCATCAATAAAATGCACGTTCTAGCCATCCTTGATATGGGTGCGCCAGTGAACGTGGTCTCTTAAGAGCTCATCAACAAAATTAAGTTGGCGCCTGACTTGGACTATTCATGAGAGTTTGGAACTTCAGGGCCTAACAATATGTGAGCTATTGGAGCCTACTCTTCTCTACCCATATGGATTGGAAACCTCCTAGTGGCTTCCCCACTGTGGCATTAACCAATAATGCATACGACCTATTCATTGGCACTCAATTCATGATTGAGTATGATGAAATCATTAGTATGAAACAGGGATTTCTCTCACTTCTAAATTATGAAGTTCCTATAGTCTTTACAACTGATGAGCCTAAGAAGAAGGAAGATGCATTCATAGTTGAGTACACTTCATCCGTCCTCACCCTTACTTATACCACATTGTGCAGAAACGCAGAAAAGAAACCTGACTCTTTGGATGCTTCAGAGGGCATTCTATTGTATGCGTCAGAGGAGGTAGTAGTCAAAACTGGTAAAAAGGTAATAGACACCAAAATTACTATGCAAATCTCCCGCAACTGCCTTCTGCACGTAACAATTATTGATAGAATAAGCCCTTTGGAACTTCAGGTGTTGCCAGGTATCCTAGACCCTGCCTATCAGTGACCTATTAATCTTTTACCGAGAAATCTCACTAACAAGGATGTGGTTGTAAAAAGGCATAAGAAGATGGGAAAAGCCTTGTTGTTTCAGTTGAGGACATCCACCAAGTCCATTATATTAGGTCTATGCTAGATATGGGACTACCCACTGACCAAATAATATGCGCTTTTCCCAACGTTCAGATTTCTGATGATCTAACTCCCAATGAACTTAATAAAGTTCATTCCATACTGGAGTCATATAGTGACATTTTCTCTTAATTTGATAATGACTATAGGCATATGAAGGGCTGGTACCACACCATTGATGTTTGTGATGCCAAGCCTATTTGATCCAAGCATTATTGAAAATCAAAAGTTGAGGAACTCCAAATAAAGATAGAGCTGAAACAATTGTTGGATGCGAGGCTGCTGGTGCCTGCTCAAAGCCCTTGGTCGTCCCCTCTCTTGCTTATAAAAAAAGTAGAATGGTGGGCATCAGGTAGTTATGGACTACTGCAAGCTGAACAACCTTACCAATAAGTACAGCCACCCAAACCCTGAATTGATGACATTCTGGCCCAACTCTCTGGATCCAAATTCATTTCAGACATGGACTTAGCTAGCGGATACTGGCGGATGGACATTTCTCCACAAGACCAGGAAAAGTGTGCACTCATATTCAGTGAGGGTCTCTTCCAACCTACCCGACTACCACAAGGATTGTGCAATGCGCCTGCAAGTTTCCAGAGAGCCATGGACCATATCTTTCAGGATCTGAAGTTTAGTTGCGTAATTGACATCTTGATGATATCACCAATTTCTCCAAAACTTCAATGAGTACCTTTCACACTTAAAGGAAGTTTTCCAACGCCTGCGGTCATCTCACATTAAGCTGAAGCACTCCAAATGTACATTCTTCCAGAAGAAGTTTATTGTCCTGGGCCACGCCATATTCTCAGATGGGATCAACCTCTCCATAATAATGTTGAGGCAATAACCAAAATTCTGGCACCCAAAACTTTCCACGATATTCAGGTGTTCTTGGGCATGATGGGGTGCTACCATCAATTCATCCCCAAATTCGCTCAACACAGTGGGCCCCTCATACGCCTTTTAGCTAAAAACACCCCTTTCCATTGGGGAGCGGAACAATAGGCTGCTTTTGAAATGCAAAAGAAGCTGCTGCAGCGATGGCCAATCCTACGCCACCCTAACTATATTAAACCCTTCATGCTGTTTACCGATGCCTCTGACTACGCTGTTGGAGCTATCTTGTCTCAATTGTATGAGCATGGGGTTGATCATACCATCTCATACTTCAGCAAGATGCTTTCTAAGGCAGAAAGAAACTATAGAATCACTGGGAAGGAGTGCCTTGCCATCTTGCTTGCCTTTAAATATTATCGCCCTTTCTTATATGAGACCTCACTTTAAAGTGTTTCCTAATCACGCCTCTTTAAAGTGGTTACAAAATATGAAGGATCTCACTGGGAGGTTGTCACACTGGGCTTTAAAGCTCCAGCACTATGATATGACCAGTGTACACTGAGCTGTGACAAGCCACATGAACGTCGATGGGTTAACTTGGCTGCCAATCCATCACTTCGATATTAGTGAAGCAGAGCGTCTACATGACCTTCTAATGACCCCTGATGCATGGCTTATGAAGATGAACCAGTGCAAAAGATGCTAACAAGGCACTCCCGCAACACTAAGGTGGAGGATGGGAAGCTATACAAAAAAGTAGGGGTGAACTGGTTACCCTACCTCTGACCATCTGTGCGATTACCTGTCATTATGGAGTCTCATGCCATCCTAGGGTATAGTGGAGTGCAGAAAACCTATGATTGGGTAAAAAAAGCTAATACTGTGAGGGAATCATGGAGACCATCATCGAAGTCTTGGATGCCTATCTGACATGCAAAAAGCAATCCAGCTTCAAAACTAAGTATCAATTTCAACCTACCACCCCTCAACAGCCTTTCCACACAATAAGTCTCGATGTGGTTGGCCCTCTACCCCAAACTATAGGTGGAAATCAATACATCTTGGTAGGGATTGATCACTTTACCAAATGGGTTGAGGATGTGGATATCCAAGCTCAGACGGCCAAAGCCAGTGCCACTTTCCTCCATCAGTATATCTTCACTCAATATGGTTACCCCAAGTTTTGCTCTATGATTATGGTAAAAACTTCACCTCTTAAGTGGTGAAGATCCTTGCTACATCCATGGGCTCGCAACAGCTCTTTTCTGCCCCTATGACCCCTGAACTAATGGTACCATGGAATGAGCCAATGGGACCCTAGTCTCTATATTAAGTAAAATGGTCACTTTTGACCCCCTTCATTGGGATCTGTATTTACCAAGTGCCCTCATGGCCTACCGGATCAGTTACCACCAGATCCTTAAGATGTCACCATTCTATGTGTTATATGGCTGAGAACTTAGGGTGCCTGCTCTACTCATTAAAGATGTTTTCTCAGCTAGGACTGTTCTGAATCAAGTCATGAATAAGTTGGTGCAGCACATCATACAGGTACAGTATAATATGATAGCCAATTTAGCAAAACTGTCACAAAAGAGGTCCAAGCAGCCAATGAGCTCAAGCCACCACTCCCTTCATTCCAGGTGGCACACTTGGTACTCTACTACCACAACTGAATCATGCCTAAAAAGGAAAAGCCTGGGTCCATCTGGGAAGGGCCTTTTGTTATCACAATATAAGCGAGGGGATGGATGCTCCATCAAATCCCTTGCTTCTGAAGTTAGGATTAATTGAGTTCTTGGATTATGGTTCTTGCAACCTTATTCCCACCTACAACTCTTGAAGGGGGTAGTGTTGGACAATTACAAATCAAATGTATTGAAAATAGTGGTTCAGAGATGATTGATGAAAAAAACGGCCAAAAGACTCTGATCAATTCTCAGTGGAACCCTGCAAATTGAGGTAACACTTCTATTAATAAAAATTGGGCAAAATAAAACTAGTTTGGGCGTTCAGATTGTGCTAAATGGGCGGTGAAATCAAGGGAGCCATTCCAAGATCCCTCCTGGCTTACAAAAAACTATATCAACTCACACTGTGGAGACCTGCATTTATAGGGTTGGAGGGATCCTCACAATGAGCAAATAAAATTTCTCATCAAATGATTGGGTAAAATATTAAAACCCTACCTCATGGATTTAAACTGCCTGTCGTTGCCCTTATTGACCAATTCATTAAGTAAGGAAAGTTTTCAAATGATCAGATAGGTCCACCACATATATCACCTAATTTGAAATTAATTGAGCAATACAAACTTTGAGCCTCGACACTATAAATACTAAGTATTGTTTTATTGAAGGGTTCTTTCTTATCCCCCACGGTACATAATAAAACTATAAAAAACTACAATTTTCTAGTTTCTAGAGTTTATTTATTTTATTAACATTAATGGCTTCAATACCCCATTTGTTGGAGTTTAGGCCTAAATAGAACCAAAAAACCTTAAAAATCCTAAAATACAACAATGGTACACATTGTGACCAAAATGCTCCTGCTTAGATAGCTTATCCCTCATTGGATAGAGGGCTTAGGACTGTATCACGGATGAGGCCATTAAAGGTTCAGGAGATCATTACTTGACCAACGGGATGACTGGAATTCAGCCCCAAACTGATGGAGGTACTGGTGACCAACCCACCATGGATGGGGGCAAACAAGCCCCCTTTATAGTTTTGGGCGAGATAAAGAATATTCACCAAGAGTGGAATGACATATGCAAAATAACCTTTATCCTGATGAGTTATAGGATTTAGTTTATAAAGATGAAATCACCGAAAAACAGTATGAAAATTGATCTCCTTATATACCTTTGGGGACTAAAATATTTTGCATTCTGCCAATGATGCTATGATGACCCATCTGAATTACACTGATGAGAGCGTTTGAGGCATGAAAATGCATATACCAAATCCAGAAGTCAAACAATTTTAGAGTTGCTCAAAACCATGATGTGAGGTGCATCATAAGAGCACCATTGCATGACCCTGATGTTGACCAGAGTATAACCAATTTGTAATCAATCATTATTACAAGAGAATAAAATTTCCCAACACCCAAAAGTAAGTTCTAGTGAAAGAACCCTGAACATCCAGTTTTGGAATAACCACCAAAAGAAGGAGATCACTGCTGCAGGAATTGGCCCAAACGAGGCTACTAAAGCATCAGTCATAAGATATCTAACCAGGGATCTTGAAAAACATCGTATTGAAACCCATATTCCTAATTACTTAACAATATTTCATTTATCTTTATATCTTGGTTTATCACTTAAAGTATAGAATACTTTTCTTTTTATCTCAATATGAACCTTTCCTCAGAATCTCAATTTATCCTTTTACTTTCACTTATAGTTATATAAGTATGCTAATCACCAGTGACTAAATTTTAATTTAAAAAAATATACAGAATACAATAACATTTATGAAATCTGCTCTGTTGTGATCAGAACACTCTTTATCAAGGATATCTTGGAACTGAGTTGCCAAAGGAGAGGTTGGATTGGCTTTATTTAAGTCCTGAGGGTTGACATATATTGAACATGTTTAAGAGTGTCTACAAAAGTTTTGCCATAGGCGCAAACAGTTTACCAAAGCGATCAATGCTAAAAGGTGTAGCATCAGAGAAGATTTTCTCTATGAGGGTGATTGTGATTTTAGCAAAGGTTGTCTAGTGTCTAATCTGTGTGGAGTGGACCCCCTGAGCGGTGAGTTGCCTCACATGGTAAGTGATATAAGGCCAGAAGGCTGACTAGCTTTATTATTCTAATTGCTTGGAGCTTCTGGTGGTTCCTTGGGAATTTTGTGGTCTAACCAATGCAAACTTGGGCTCCCCTGGTCTTCAACTGAAGCTTCGCTTGCAGTAAAGATTTTTCTAGTTTGATTTTATCCTAAATTTACTATCTCATCATTAGTATAATTAAGTTGTTAAAATACTTATAAATAAATTAAAAAAATTAGTCATCCAAAGTTTTTCTTCATAAAAGAATTCTTACTTCCTCTTTAAACTTAATATCTAATTCACTATCCTGTACAAAAAGATCTTTCTTATAAACCCTTTTCTTAAACCTTTACTAGAGTCATCAATAAGTATTTTAATATTATATCTAATAGTAATAGCCCATATAACAAAAGTAAAACAAACTTAGTTCAAAATCATATGTAGTTAATCTTATAAAAGCCAGTGCTTTTTATAGTTAAGGACCTCATACCTATGCCCTTACCTGACCTTTCATTTATGGTTAAACAAAAAATTTTCTTGTTAATTCTAATATCAAAAGTCATATCCCTAATAAATATAAACACTTTTCTTAACACTTACCTCAAGTGAAAGTTGGCATTATAAATTGGTTAGGTGAAAAAAACCAATATCTGTTCTCAGATATTGCGTAATTTGGAATAACTAACTATTGTCTTGGGACAATTATCTTATTTTAGTTACTTGGATAAAAAATAGAGTAACTATATTACACTAAGAAGGATTAGTTGGGAGACTATGTGTGATTAAGAGTGGCAATAAGCTACAAATATTAAAAAGATGACCAATAGAATAAAATTTATATAGCAATATAAACAAAAAGATTTTTAATATCTAAATTTAAATTGTACTTTAAAATTACTGTTTATCTCTTTTACTCTTTGCACTTGTTAGAATTGAGGATGCCTATTTTCTCTGACCAATATTTTCATTCACTTGCTGATCAAAAACTACTATTTTTACTCCTCTTACCTTTTGTCATTGAATTCATTTTTCCTTTACCAAGCGTTACCTCCATCTTTTGCTGAAGTTAAAAAACCTGAGATCAAGTGTCATACCTTGGTTATGCTGATTTTTAGTTTTGATGATGTGGTACTGATAAAAAATAATCTTTAAAAACCAATGTAAAATTAAAAAAATAATGGTTAGTTAATTCTATTTGTTAGTGCACAGTTTGTTTGGTGATTGCTACTTAATTTGCTAAAACTTGACTCAGTTGATTTTGGAGAAAATTTTTCCTTATTTTAGTCCTAATAGTTTGTGAATAGATTGTGTATTGGTCATTTTTTGATCTCTCAGTATTGAAAACAGATGTTATTGAAGCAATTTTATCATTATTTTAATTTTCAATATTGTCCCCTTAAAACCTATCTCAAGGAACATGTCAGGGAAATGGCGTGCCAAGGCAAAAAACTGGATTCCATTGTGGATGCTTAAGCACCATGACATTAAACTCAAGCCACAAGTTACCGCCATTATGTTATGGGGTGATTGGTGTAAGTTAAGTTGTTTGGGGAGAAGGGGGAATAAAGGCAGAAAGATAATATATAGTAGCCAGCCTTCTAATTTACTGCCTACTTTTGTCTATAAAAACCAACGCAGTAGCCAAAGGCTGCATACCCACCAATCGGTACAATACTAAAGAGATTAGCCCCTTCATCACGCCTCTTCATAAGCATAGTTATCTTTTATTTGAGTCAAATTATTTTATATATTTCAAAAAGATTTTTTTGGTTACATTTTTCTGTTACATATTATAAATATTAACGCAATAACCTAAAAGATGCAATTTGTTGGGCTCTAAACCTGAGGAATGGGGGCAGGGCTTAGTAAAGTTCAAATGGTGTGAAATGGCAAACGTTTTCCTTGATTAAAATATGTTAGATATAAATTCTTAACTTAAGTTTTTATATTAATCCTGGCATTAATTTTTCCAAATCTACTTTGACTATTTGGAGATTTGTTGACGCGTTTGAGGGCCGTTGTATACCTTTTTATCTAAATAATTGACAGTTCAAACTTCTAGATATAATGTATTATCAAACGGGTTTACCCAAGTATTAGTTTTTTACAATTAAGGATGCATCTGGTTGAGTAGTTGTCCTGAATAGAAAATTTGGCTTTAGACCATATATACTTTAAAAATGCCCTTAAAATCAAAGCAGAGCTGCCTGATATTTAGCTCATAAGCTCTGCTGTTTAAGATATAATAATGGTTTTAACCTTAGGAGTTGGGTGGGTTAAACAAGGGTAACAGCTGCCACCCACCTCTTATATAGGATGTGACCTAGACCAGTAATCTTGCAGAGAGGAAAGTCTTGGTGATGGTTCCCTCTTATTTCTAAAGGTTCAAGGTTTTTAAGATTGATGCTGTGAAATCAAATTTTAAAGAACATAGGCTCATAAAAATCTTCCATGGTCTCACTTTATTAAAGTATCATGAGTCACATCAGGTACGCATACTCAGATCTTATTTTATGTATAACATGACAAGGTATGGACCAGAATGTGTCTAATTTGTTTGGTCTTTCACCTGTATGAATCCACATCTCGCTACAGCAGCCTAAATCTAAGAAGGCTTGCATATCCAAACAAAATCAAAAGCCAAAGTATAGGATCAAATGATTTTTTAAAACAAGAATATGTTGGTAAAATGTAGCCCAAAAAGCAATTGAGAGTTTTGATACAAGGTTCTCATGAACTATGGGAAGCTTTTATACCAAACAAGTAAGAAATTGCAATAATTTTAGGGGCAACACTCCTAAGGGTCAGAAAATTTTTTTTGACTGCACCATCAGATCAAAAGCTTTATAATCTAATGAATTAATGATGCACAACCAAAAGATTCAACATTTGTACCAAAGGGAGATTTTCAAGCTCCTGAGGTAAATACTTAAAATTGAGTTGCAAAAATGCAATTTCCACAATTGTTGTTGGTCCAATTGTGAATCACACCTTGTAAGATGGAGGTATTGATAGGTAGCAGCGGAGGCAATGGAAAGGGAACAGCAGTCACTGAAGGTACAGATGTGATGTGAACACAAAAAGGCAAAGACGTTTTGGTCTATAACATGAAAGCTTTAGGCACTGTAAACACTGTTGCAGCTTACTCCACAGATTTTCAGGCATTTATGGCACTAGGACTTAGCATGCAAGTTATTCAGGTGGTCTCTTTTGACAAACCAATGGGATTTAGCGCAGCAGAAAAAGGGAGGCATAACAGCTGCAAGCGTGATGGGGATCAGATGAAGAGAAATTTATTATTGGTGCTGTTTTAAGAACTTAGCGTGCCAATGAATGACTTGGCTTCTATAATGGGTATGCCAGAACCCACAGGGAAAACACCATCCACAAAGCACTGCTATTTTCAAGGGACTGTTAGTGGGCGCGTTATAGGGTATTGGAAAGGGTCCAGTTCAGGAAATTGGTTCCCATTTACCATTTTATTTATTTAAAATAACATTAATTTGAAGTTTTTCTCATAAATATTTATTTTAAAATTTTAAGGAAAATTAGGTAAAAGTTATACCCATCACCATACTGTTAACAGGTGCTGGGCTTTATGTTACAATGGGGAGGTAAAAAAGCTACTAAGCTAAACTTGGGAACCAGAAACAATAGCAACCTTGAGCACTAATCTAAGAAGTTTTGAACCCCAAACTTGAAGTTAACAATATTGGGAATCATTACTTCACATAATTACCATTATTGAAACTAATACTCAAATGGCACAGCTCAATTTTATATTTTGAAGTTGTTGGCGGGTTTAAGCCTCAATTTTGACTTTTCTTTTTGATTTTTTACCTGAAATTTGACTTTTGAAATAAGTTTTTGCTATTCAGGTTAGCTTTAGGATGAACCAACTGTAGGGGTGGGGAATGGAAGCCGTGAGAGAGAAGGTTTATTACTTTTTTAATGTCTGAACAAAGCTGTTTGATTTTCTTCCAATAAAATTTTGCAAACTTTGAGACTTGGATAAATTTATGTTGAGGAGCAGATAGGGACAAAGAACAAGGCAAACAGGGATGGGAAACAGCCACTCATCTCAAATTCATGATATGCCCTAGGCCAGAAATTTGGGTGAGGGTGAGGGTCTTAGGGTTTAAACCCTTTTTGACCTAAAGGGTTGCATGACCCTATCCAGCTTAATATCTGAAGCTAAGGTCCTTACATAACTCTTTCCTAAAAGGACAGGGTCTAGACCCCCTTCAGGGCGCTATCCAAAGCGTAATTTTTTTGTGGGGTTAGGAGTTTGATGGCTGAAATTGTAACCTTCTTGGGGGAGGTGAAAATGACTTAGGATATACCTTATGTAACTTGGCAATTAACTCTTGACTGTTCTTACAATCTTCTAAGAGAACCCAACTATCTTCATAATATGGGAATCTTTTCCAAGCTACTAGGTAATGCAAACTGCATTTGACTCTTTGTGATTTCAAAACTGAACTACTTAAAATTCTGGTGCACCCTCTACCATGATGGGCTCTATCTCAGCGGGCTTCTGTCCTTTAAATAGTGATAAGGAGGAAGCTTGAAAAGAGTTGTGAATCTTCCAATATAAGAAAAATTTACATGGAAATATCCATTGTTTGTACCTGGGAGATGTGGAAGGGACTTGCGCGCTTTCAAGACAATTTATGGTATAGCAACTTGAGGTGCAAATTCTTGTTATCCACCATAATCAAATCACTTTCCTGATAGTTAGGAGCCTCACGTTGTTTATTGTTCACAAACCACTTGGCGTCATTGGTAGATTTAGTAAGCTGGCTCTGGAACTGTTGGTGCAACTTCTGGATGTGGGTGACAAAGAGATCTGAAGCAGGAATGTTACTAAGCGCTTGAGGACCAATCCTGTATGCAGGGTTATACCCCAAATAAGCATATATAGGTGTAGCCCCCATTGATTCATGGAGGGAGTTGTTGTAGCAAAATGGTACATAGGAATGTTGACTGCCAATTTTTTAAGATGCAGTCGCATAGCATTGAATGTAATGCTAAAAGGACTGTTAGTGCTCTCCGTTTACCATCTGACTTGTGGTAATAGACTGAATATCTGAAAGGCTTATTATTCAACATTTCACACATACCTCCCAAAAAAGCGAGGTAAACTGAGGTCCCATATTGCTTATTACTTCATTTTAAACTTTAAACAGGGAAAACACATGTGCCACAAACAACTGTGCCATGTCTCAACTGTAGTAGTTGTCATACAGGGATAGAGACATCATACTTTGTATAGCGATTTACAGCCACCATGATCACGCATACCCATGGTAGATGGGTAAACTTACAATAAAATACACTGACAGTGACGTCCATGGCCCGCTGCCTGTTGGAGAGGGTGGAGGAGACTATTCCGTCTTAACACTATCTGACTTGGATCTAGTTGAGATCAAGCATTGCTCAATCCAGGCGGGAACCTCCTTCATCAGTCCATTCCAGTCATACCCTTTTTTGACGAGGTTCATGGTTTTTTTCGCTCCAGGGTACTTTATAGTTGGCGGATCATGATGTTCCCTTATGACGTGGGAACGCAGCTCAGAGAAAACCATACTTTGTTGCAAAGATATTACCCTATTATTTTAATAATACCATATAGAAGAGGCATTACCCGCATCAATCTTCTCTAGAAAATCCCTCCATTCAGAGTCTGAATCTGGATTAATAGAACAGCATCAAGGAAAGAGCCTTCGTTGATGAGGATACTGGAACTGGTTCAGAGGAAGTTACTTCACTCAACAGCACAGAAGTAGTATCAGGAATAACAACATTCAGAAGAGAACCTTTGATGACAGAGGCTATTTGCTCTAAGGAGTATCAAAAATACTAGGGGATGTGGATGTCAGACAATTACCAGTCCATTTGTGTAATAAGAGTGTATACTTTCTAAATATGAATGAAAATAAGAAAAGAATCAGCCAAAAGACCCAGGCTGATTCTCGGTGAAAATATCTGAATTGGGGCAACAAATTAATTAATAAACTCAGCCTAGTTGCATGAGTTTAGGTAGTCAGATTGCACCAACATAGCGGAATAATCTGGAAAGTCCCTCTGAGGTTCCTCCTCGTCCCATTAACTATTTAAGCAAACCACATATGTGGGGACTGGCACTATTTATAGGCCTGAAGGGGTTCCTACCAAGAGAAAAGTTTTCCAGCCCATTGATTGGGTTATATATATATAACCATTACTTAATGGACTAGTCCTTCCTGCTCCTGACCCTCCATCAGCTGTTCCATCCAAATGAGGCAAGTTTTAAGAGATCTGATAGATTGACAGCTCATATTAACTAATATGGACTTTACTAACTAATCCAAACTTCGAACCTCAACATTTTTAAATACTGCTATCAACTTATTTAGAGTGTTTATTTCTTATCCCCTCAACGCAACTAGTAAAAAATATATAAAATAACCAGCTTTTTTATAGTTTTAGTGTTTGATATTTTTAAAAAAATAATGTCAATCCCATAATTGTTGAATGTTAGAATCCTAACGCACCAGCGAGCTCAATAAAGGTCTAAAATCCAGCTGTGAGCCCTCAGTATTTGGCTTTATATTGGGGTTTATTTATAGGTTTGGACTTAGGGTTTAGTTTGGGGTATTTAACCACAGCAATGGCTGGAGGTGGAGGAGCAATGTATTGTAAGGGTTAATCACTGTAACTTATTCTAAATCTGTATCTATAATGGGACCCTTTAGGGGTGCCCAGCTCAAAATATCAGAAAAAATATGGGCGGCCCCATGACAAACTCATGATTCAGACCAAAACTCAGGTCATGATGAGTCCTGATTTGCCTGTAAGTCAGCTTCAGAGTTTTGCAATAGTAAGTAAACGACTTGTGGTCCATGCGCACAATGACTATATGCTTAACACCCTATAACAGGTATCGCTAGTTCATCAGGGTCCAAGAAACTGCCGTCAATTCATATTATAATTAGTCCAGGCTCGCTCTGTGGCACTAAATTACTTGAGAAGTAAGCCACAGGGTGTTCCCGCCCCTAATGTTTCTGCAGAAGTAAAGCCCAAGCTGAAGTGCCAGAGTCATCGCATGACACAATAGCTGGCTTATCTACATTATAATGACAAGAATTGGAATGGTAGTAAAAATCCTTTATTGCCTCAAACGCCTGTTGGCATTCTGTGGTGCAGATAATTAGGCGTTCTTAACTTTTAGGAGATTAAGGGGTGAGGACAGCTCCAAAATGGCTGGTAAGAACTTCTTAAGAAACATGACAGATACTAGGAAGCTCCAAAGTTGTTTCTGTGTTACTGGGGTAAGTCAAGAAGGATGGCGTCCAGCTTAGAAGGCGCGATGGCATGACCATCTACTAAGATCAAGCTAACTAGAAACCGAACTTCATCATTATAGAACTCACATTTGGAGGGTTTGACAACCATCCCAGCTTTTTGGAGTGCAGCAGCAGCAGCCACCAAATACTTGCATGCTGCTCTGTATTGAGGGAGTGGATCAAAATGTCATTCACATAAGTAAATTGCACAGGAGAATCTGATATTCACTCAAGGCGTCATCACTTTGGTGCTGAAAAAACGCTGAGCATTATTCAAACCAAAGAATATAACAACACGCCACTTTTCATCTCAATATAGGGATAAGAATTGTGCCACCACCTCATACTTAGGATGATTGAGAAAGGCAGATTCTTTATGGCACAAAAACGCTCCTTAAACCTATGATGGGATTGGAGGAGGGTATTTGGTCGTTGACCTAGCTACAATTGGGTTTTTGAAGTGTTAACAAGAGTAAAGTTCCCATTTTAGGCGATTGATAGGTATAGCCTTTAAATAGAGCAATTGAAAAGAAGTTGTCTTCAGCTCCAGTGTCATACAGAGCCTTCACAGCTTCTATAGTGACCTTGCCATCAAAGTTTTTGCACTTGCTAGTGAATGAGTATCAAGTAAGAGAAAGGGTTTTACTCATTTTTATACATGCTCATAAGACGTGCGAAAGAGGCACAAGTTGCAGAATTTCTCCACCTCTTCTGTGTTGTAGGACTTGAGGTTCCTCTTATGGGGCTAACTGCCTCCAGTGTACGCGAGGGAGTTCCACAGCGGGGCATGTTCTCACTAGGAGCAGTGCTTTGGTCCTGGAGTCCTGGATTGGAAGGTGGGGCCACTCTTGTAAGCATCAAAGACAGTTGATGCTCTACATGGCTATCCAGGGATATCTCCTCTTCTAAAGTTTTAGCGAGATGGGTGATTGCGGTTGCTCTTAGTAACCCAAGTACCAAGTTCTGAATGAACATAAGATTGGAGCTAAATGAGATGAGCTCAGGTAGACAGGGCCAAGTTAAGGAAGCATGTAGCTTATTCTATTTCTAAGACACTGCTGTAAGGATAGTAGTGCGTACCAGGCTACACAAGAGATTTTTTGGTGTGGTCACATTATGGACCAAGTCAATATATTCATCCAGTGAGGAGAGTAATCCAGGTTGTCTTTCAATAGAATTCACTAACCAGGAAGCTGGTTAAGCAGACAATGTGTAGATGAGCGCGTCAACCTGCTCATGTAAGGGCTGTGATACCCCAACAGTCTTCTAGAAGAGTTTGCAGAGCCAGAGACATTCCAAGGCAATACAAAGTTAGTCAGCCTATGTGGGGTCCTGAGTAAGACAATATGGATTTCCTGCAGGCAGAGGTAACAGTTTGGGAGTGGCGAACCTTTGTTCTAAAGCAGTGGTGAACTAAAAGAACACAAAGAGGAAGGATAACGTGATCATCACCACAGTGGTGTGTTAGTGTACCAGTTGGGAAGGCTCGCTGGATCAAGAGTTTGAAGCACGCTCATAAATTAGAGGCAAAAATGAAAAGGTTCATTTTAATGTTACAGTTCGCCTCTATAAGGTGTAAGGCAATATTGTTGAGTAGTCACGCCCACATGCACGCCCAAGTTACAATAGTGCAAAACTTAAATATTGGTGTAACTTCACATAATTCCCTTGGTGGTAGGTTAGGTTGCTGGAAAAATACTGACTCACATAGCGAGGTAGAAAATGCTGTTGCCAGGGCTCTAGGATGAGAGCCAATTACGCTTCATTTGAGGTCACACAAGTTGGGATATACTGTAAGTTAAGGCAAAAAATGGCAAAAAATTCTAATGGAAATGTTTTTATTAGGAGCCTATAAAAAAGCTAGAGATCTTGGGAATAAAGAAATTTATATATACCTCTCACCAGCAGGGATTTCAAGCACTAGTTAAAGTGTTCTAGAAGAAAACTTTATATGATGGCTGTCAATTTACTCAGTATCAGTTGCCGTGGTTTTCTCTGAAAGCTTTAAAGTACCTGCAGCTAACATCCCTTCAAGAAGAGCTATGATACGCAGGTTAATAGATCTGGGGTTGGTTGTCAGATTTGATCTTAATTTAAAACTAAAATTAGAGCATCTGATCAAATTCATTTTCTCATGGGCGCAATTCCTGAGATGGTTTGATTGGCTTTAGAAACTTTAGGGATATGTTACCATCTGGTAATAATTGGGTTTGAGCTCAATGGGGATCACGGCCAATTGGATGTTCTTGTATCAGAGCGCATTGGGATTAATTCCCGACTTTCCTTATACTTACAATGTATAAAGATAATTGAAATCTAGGCTTTGCCAGAATTATGATAGTGGAGGACTTTTCGGCACTAGCCCTTCAGCTGGGATCCATTCTGATATTGCGGTGACAGCTTTCAGAGCCGCCCTAAACACATCTGCATATAGCAACAACTCATGGTGTTCCCTCTACATATACATGGGGCAGCTTTCTCTATAGCATATTCAATTGGGTATAGACCCTTCAAGAGAAACATACCATTTGTGGCGGCTATGTCATCTCCTCAAGCATCTTCCTTTGCACAACCAAGTTCTTATTATACTAAAAATTATCTCTTATGTCCCAAAAAACACAGGGTTCCAGGAAAAGTTCATCTAGGATTGCAGTGGCATCTCCCTTCTCTCTAAACCTACTGAAGAATAAAGAGATGCCCTTTGATGACCCCTTTCACCTTACAAAATAAGAAGAATTGGTTATAGCCCTGGATACAGAGATCCTAACTTTAACGTTCAATTATGTAGACAAGGTAGAAACTCTCTAAGTTTATGAGTAGAGAAATTTTTCCATATCAGAGACCTATCTTCAATTCAACATCGCTTATGCCTTCTAGTCCTCAGGACCATAATTTTCTAAGAGATAAATAACCTTGGGCCCTTCTCTCCTGCAAGTGAGTAAGAATATCAAAGTTTTAAATCTCTACAACCCACCATGACTTCTGATCAGAATGATCTTGTGGATAGGATTTTTGAAGTTGCACAACATAGACCAGAGCTTCTAGGGTCCCCTTTCTTTAATGTGTCCTTTACCACCTTCCACTGCTTTTTTGCTTTCTTCAACTGATAAAAAGACTAATCATAATTCTTGTTTTATTACCTTCAGAACAAGGGCACGTGATGTTACATAATAAGCTCTCTAGACATTGGAGCAGCGGGAAACTATATGGATCATAAAGTTTCACAATCATTGGATTTGAACACTGAGGTAGACCTCCTATACTTAGCGCGTCCTAAAACCTGTGAAATGCCGCAATATTTGGTTTCCAGTGGAGCTCTTCATCAATAAATTCTGCCTCTGTGATTACTTTTTGGTGGTCCATGGATTATTGTTTTTAGTAATCATGTGTGTGGTCTGGTGGTGCCACCAGAAGGTGAATATTAATTTTAATCTTAGCCCCTTATCATTTGTCGATAGTAGGCATATTGAGGATTTTTATTGATTGAAACTCGTACCCAAGAAATCTCACTAAGCTCAATCTCTTCTCCTGAGCCACCTCTTATGGATCTACCCAGAATATACCTGACTTCACAGCTCCTTATAAGATGTATTTGACATGATTCTAGCAACCTGTCTCCCACCCATTGTATGTGTGTATATATGAACTAAAGTTGCGCACATCTGTAATCACAAGCTAAGGTGGGGTAATAATGCCATAACAGGTTCAAACCCTGTTCTGGCTAGGGCGAACGTTCTTTCATCTATCCCTTCATATCATTATTCATTTGATGATATGGAGTATGAAAAAACATGTCTCTAACCCCATTTAGACTATGTTTATTATTCCAGATGATAGTTCATCTTGTGAAAATCAGCGTTTCTTGTATTCTTACATGAGGGAGAAAGACAAAGCATTGGCATTTGGTTGGAGACGCGCTAGAAAAGGGATGGATCATTAAAAAACCCTCTCCAATCGCCTCTCCTGTGGTTTTTGCCCAGAAGAAAAATGGTACCTTGCAGCCCTGTGTCAATTACAGCCATGTAAACGATGTAAAAGTGCCTAACCCATATCTCCTTCCACGGTAGCAATTTATTGCTCAAGCCATTATAAAGTTTTGTTTGTTCAAAATTTTCCTTAATTAACACCTTTTAATTAGGTGAGGGTCAAAGTGGTCAAGAGTAGCTCACAGCCATATGGACTAGGCGTGGGAACTTTTATTGAAAGTGTTGCACTTTTTTAAATAAATTCTAGCAACTTCCAAAATTTACTAATAACATCCTTGGTTTATTTCTGGTTTAATGTGCTTTTTTGTATTAACAACATATTGTTTCACTCCTCAACTAATAAAAAGCATGCTAAATATTCATAAGCCTTATTGGTGTCCTTTCACAAGGAGGGTCTCATTTTTAATTCCAAATGAGTGTAAAAAATTTTCTGGGATGACGCTACCTTCTTGGTGAGCCTATTTTTTTAAGGATGGATATGAAGTCCAGCCATGCAAAGTGGAGGCCGTCCAGTCTTAATCTATCCCGCACCTTTCAGAAACAGCTCTGGAATTTCCTTGGTACAATAATTTTCTTGTAGATGTTCTCCTCAGCCCTTGTTCAGTTATCTGAGACCCTCTGTTGAATTTTGATCTTCTTCAGGTGGCTGGTTCTTCTTCTGCGTTATGGTGGAGTTTTGAAAGTCTATTGTATGAAGACAATAGACCAGATGGTGACTATAGCTAAAACATAAATCCTTTGTAATAGCAATTGAAAGTTGTCTCTCCTGTCATTACTTGGACGATGGCACGCTGCCCTGATCTTATTGATCCCAAGTAAGTACTCAACTTCATACAGCTTAAAGTATTAAACACAAAAAGCGTATAATCTAAACTATAAACTAGTGGTAATATTTGATTGTATTTTATTAGTATCATCTTGGAAAAATTTATAGGGTTTGATGTTTACCACTTCTTACCCATGACGTCTCATTTTCAATGGCACTTGACCAGAAGAACATGTAAATATTCATTTGAGGGTCTACAAATACTTCGACTCAGGGAATCTTGCATAGCCTCAGGGTTGGTGTAAATAACGTCAATATTCTCAAGATGGTGTTTCAGACGCCTCTGCAAATAGCTGAACTGATTCACTTTCACAAACAATTGGCAGCAAATACCAAGGCAATTCATACCACTAATTAGTAATTAATTCGATCAAAAACTTGAACAGCATTAGAAAATTGTTTTTGAGATAGACCAACAATTCCCACATGCCCAAGTCATTAAGTCAAATCTTAATGTTAAGTACAAACTAAACAACAAAGCCCTTGATCCCATGTCATCATAGTCAAATATTATTAAGGGAAAAGCGCCAGGCTGCAGATCCCAAGCTTTGCATAAGTTTAGGATATTCCTGAGCTATAATCACTGATATCCGATATGATCCATAATTAGTTAAGCATGTTAACATTATTATGTCCTATTAAGTATCCAACGATTAGGTCCAGTCAATTACTCAAAACTTCCCCTGCCATGACTGGATATAAGCGGAGGGTACCCTTCTTCCTGGGTCACAATGTCTAACTTTTTGCGCTCAACAAAATATGAATGTTGTATCAATAGCCTTTACACCTCAGACAGACAAGTTTTCTAAGACTAAGCAAGTCCATGTGGCGCACTATGGTCAGCTTGGGCGTGTTGCCCATGATTTCTCAAGCTGGATCGACCAGCTATGCTTCCATGTACTAGAGAGTTTGGCTTTACATCCCGCTGCAATATCACCAATTGATGAACCCAAACAAGCCCTCATAGCTTCAAGTACTGTTTGTCAAACATTCCAATGGGTCGAGTGGGATCCCCTTTTGACTTATTCTTTATCTCTTCGGCCTTCTGAATTTGTTCAGTCCCAAGAAACTCTCATCTGAAATTAATTCGCTTTGGATGGGGATCTCCTTCAAGACTTCTTGTTTTTCCTTTTTTGCATCTTCACTTCTAAGAATCTTTCTTTCTCTTTGCATGTGGGCAGTGTGGCTTTGTTAGGTCATGTGCTCAATTTGATGTTGGTGCTTGTAAATGCCTACTTGTCATCCACACTTTCTACCTGTCCTGAGGTTGCTGCATACAATTTTTGAGTCCAACCAGGCACTTATTTTCGCTAACTTGGTTGCAGGATTTGGTGCAAACCTGCTTTGGTACATACCAATTTTTACATCTTGTTGGGCCTCAAGACTCAGATTTTGAAAGATCGGCGCACCCTGGTGTTATACTGAGCTCTTTGAAAAATCTTGGCAGAAGGTCTTCCCAAGAAGTATGTCCCCCAGATGGCTCTTTTGGGTCATGCATTCGCTTCCCTCCTTCCTTGATCCTCACTGATACCATGCCTAACATGTTCAGGGTATTAGATGAGGCCTGTTTGCAAATGTTTTGCACAAAAGTGTTCCTCCCCCCAGTTTACCCCTGTCTTGATAGCCTTCTTGCCAATTGTATCTTCCTTTCTGCGGCATTTACTACTTAGTCAAACCTTTCTCGCCTATTCTGAAGTCCCTTCCAATGATCTTTCCCTTTAGCTTAATGGCCTTTCTTAAGCTGACAGGGCCAGCATGCCTGGCGCTGGGCTTTTTTGGGTTTGGCACATATCTGACAGGGTCTAGATAGTTGGTACTTGTATGAGATTTGCATCTCTCAATTCTGCTACAAACTTCTCTTGTTCTATCACACTCTCCTCCCCTTACCAAAGAAGGGGTGCCTAGTTCCAATGCCAGTGAGGCATCAAATCTATGAATTAAACTTTAAAGGTTTTCGATTATTTTTTCTGTCATTTTATTATTTTTAACATTATAAAATATCTATATTTATTATATTCCTTTTTTTAGTTTGATTTTTTTCTTCTTTTTTTGTACTATTATTCTTTATGATACTAATGAAGGAACTTAGTGTGTACTCGATTCACAACCCAGCTGCCTTGATCCTTAATGGTATATACATCTTCAGAAAATTTTTCCAATATAATAAATGGACCTTTCCAAAGCCAGACCAGCTTGTGCGCGCAGCCTGTGCTATGAGTGTCACAATATACTACTGGATCTCCTTCCTTGAACTTACACCATAGCTCATCTAGCATCTTCATAGCTCTTTTGAATAGTTTTTTGACTAGTTGTGTTTTGATAGGCTTTGTATTGCAACTTTATTAGGGTCTTCACTAGTTTCTCAACATAATTATTTGTGTTAATTGCTTCAGTTGATCTGAGTACTGTATATAATAATGGAGGCAGAGCAGTCTGTCTACCATACAGGAGTTTGGACGGAGAGTGGCCTGTGCTGATGTGGTGTCCAATATTGTATGCAAACGTGGTAGCACTAATTGAAGTTGCCCATTGAAAAGGCGCCTGTCACAAAATCGACCATGGGCTCCGCTAGTGTGCCAGGCCAACCAGTATGAAGGCTGGTGGCTCTTTGCTGTTTATCCTTCATTGGCATACCAACCCCTACAAGTCCTGCATCCAACCCACCAACTAACCACCAACAGCCTTGCCTTTAGCCCCAGGCGTCCTTGGCGTGTGCCCCAGCAAGTCCTGACCCCTTTTTGGGCAGCTATGGCACCTCCCGCACTGCACCCTGCTAGGGTTGGTAGCTATGCAGCTCATCCACTGGTAGCCAGCTGGCTAGGCTCCCGCTGGTTCCTCATAGAGAGGAGGCATGGGAGCTGGAAGCGCTGCCACTCCAGGCATGATCACCTGCGCCTATTAGGGATCTCCTATCCCAACTTCCCCACTCTAGTTGCACTAAGCTACTTCAAACAAACAGGAAAGATGGGCAAATGAGAGATGTTTATTAGGAGGGAATGAATGACTATTTATACTACTTTCAGGGCTGCTGCGCTCAAGTTCTCTTTGGCCAATCAAATAATGGAAATTCCATCAGCCTCTTGATCCCAAAACTCTATCAGATCATAAACTATTCATTCATACTTCATAGCAATTCCTCTTCAGATCCGCTCAACTGATCACCAAATTATTAATATTAGGTCAATCCATCCTCAGCATAAGTCGCTGGTCAATCATATAAAAATAATTAATAGGATTTTGAGCATCCTCAGCATGAGTCACCGGTGCTCTGAATTAGTCAGTGAAACCATTTTAGACAATACATACCATATTCATCAGCTTTCCACTGGAAACACCCACAATGATCTTCAGATGGCATTTCAGCAGCAAACACAGCTTCTACCAAACCTAAACTCAATTAAAAATAAAACATTAATTAGTATCAAACTAGGCAATTAGCCAGCAATTATGCCTGAATAACTAAAACCACTAATTTGGATACTATTGGAAGGATTCATTTGGTTAAAATATTAACAGCGCCAAGGCTGCATTTTTGTGTAAAATGCCAACTGAAGTGCCATTCACTCGCTCTACCATACCATTAGTCTCAGGATGACATGGTGTTGACAACACTCCCTGATAAACATCAACTCATCTAACCGTTGTATCATTTGGGCAGTAAATTTCATGCCATTGTCCGTCAAGATCTTCTGAGGGCATCCATGCTTATATGTTATTATCCATAATGAACTTGGCAGTAGTTAGAGCCCTGACATCTCAAATTGCTTTTGCTTCCACCCATTTCAGAAGATAGTCAATAACAACAATTATGCATTTGTTGCCTAGGCTACTCACAGGCAAAGGCCAATTACATCAATTGACATGGTATGCCAGGCCAGTTGGGTTTTGATCAAATGATATTTCACATCCAACTTCATAGGTTTTACAATTTGGCATAAATGACATTTATCAAGCACATCTTGGATATCGAATTGCATGGAATCCCAATAGTAACTGGATTGAATTATTTCTAGCGTCTTGGTCGTTCCCTCATGTCTGACAGCCTTGTGTGCTTGTGTAATAATCTCCATTTGATCAGAAGGTTTTGGGAAATTCGACGTTGCTCTTTGGACTTAAGCTTGTATAAAACTCCATTTTGATATTTAGTGTTAATTAATTCTTTTTTATCACTTTTTGAACTTCAGGTGGCTCATCTCCATAATTTCAGGTTGTCATTTTTTCATGAAGCTCATCAGACAAACTGCTCAGGACAGCTACAATAGGAAGTTGTGATAGTCCATCTACATTTTGATAAGCTGCTCCAGCTCTATGAATAATTTCATAATTGTACGCCTTTAATTTTAGGGCCCAGCGGGCTAATCATCCTTCAAGTTCCTTGAGATTGTGGAGCCATCATAATGAGATGTGATCCGTCACTACTTGAAACTTGGTGCCATGAATGTAAGCCCAAAATTGCTTACAAGCATAGACGACTTCCAAACATACTCTTTCAGTCACCATATAACTATGCTCATGCTTATTCAGCATCCTGCTGCAATAAGCAACTGGATGCTCCTCGCCATCATCCCCCATCTGAGATAGCACACCACCAATTGAAGTCAATGAGGAATCGGTTTGTATGATAAAAGGCTTACTGAATTATGGATATCAGAGGATAGGCGCCGAGATAATTTTGTTTTTAAAGCCTCAAAGGCTTGTTGGCACTCCTCTGCCCAAACAAACGAACTCCTCCTTGCAGTAAGTGGAATATGGGCTCAGCAATCTTTGTGAACCCTTTTAAAAATCTTTGATAGTATCCTACCATGCCTAAGAACACTTGAACATCTCTCATACTCGTTGGAGGTTGCATTTTGTTAATCGCCTCCACCTTTTGAGGCTGAGGCTGCAAGCCCTTGAAATCAATGACAAACCTAAGGTATTCCAATTGTTTTTTATAAAAATTGACATTTTCTAAGCTTTATCTTCAGATTGGCCTTCAACAGCTGTTCAAACACTTGTTCAAAGCTCTATATGTTCAGAAAATGTTCGCAAAAAGATGTTGATGTCATCCAGGTACACCAGAACGCAGGACAATTTAAGGCCCCCCAAAATCGTGTCCATTGTGCGCTGAAAGGTTGCCGGTGCATTACACAGCCCCTGTGGCATGTGTATTGGTTGAAAAAGCCCTTGAGCAGCAATGATTGCGAACTTTTCCTGCTCCTCTTGAGGCAGTTCAATTTCCAATATCCTGAGATGAGGTCCATTACGGTAAATACTTCACCCCTCCCAGACGGTTCAGGCATCATCAATTCTGGGCAACAGATATAGATATTTTTTTGTAATAGTATTGAAGAGGCAATAATAAATCACAACTTGATTGCTGCCATCTTTTCCTCTGTGATTAAAACTGGGCTGGCCCATGGGCTTTTGGAGGGCACTATCATACCACTTTTCAGCAATTTTTCTAGCTCTTCTCTGACTGTTTCATCACTAGCTCTGGGGCACTGAATTGGCCTCATTTTAATAGGCATATGGTCCTCAGTATCAACAAAATGCTGTACTCCTTTTGCACAACCTAAATCTTGGTCATCCTTGGCAAAAATATCAAAGTATCGTTCAAACAACTCTAGTGTTTCATCCTTCTGTTGTTCTGATAATATGGTAAATGATTCTCAAGAAATTACAGTATGTTCCTCAAGGGTTTCAGTTGGTAAGCCAAACTCAGATAATTCACCATATTTGACAGCTGATTTTAACTCGTCCCTCAAAAACAGATGCACAAATGCAACTACTTGATATTTCTTGACCTTAATATTTTGGCTGGTCAAATTTGCTAGTAGGACATCAATCTCTCCATGCCCTGGTATAAGTATTCCAGGCGCCACACTAGGTTCCATTTGATAATGATGCCACAGGGATACAACCTCCCCATATAGTCCTTCTGGAATATCCAGCGTGGTCCCAGTCCTCATAACCAGTTGATAGCCTGGAGCTATTGTCACATCCTTATTAGCATATAGAGGTATTCCTCGATTTTTGTTTATGGCAGTTGGCATGGGATGGCTTCGACTTCCCCAATGAATATAACCTACTGGTATTATCCTGTTGGCATAAGATATATTGTTAAATTTCTACAATGGCTTGTGGGCTTTGTATCATCGCAAGAGTAATAAATTGGAAGTGATAGGCCCAATATTGGCAAGATTTTTCTTTAAAATTGCATGAGATCCCATAGGTCCTTAAAAAACTAGCTCCAATTAATATGTCATAATTGGCGTTTGGAAGCACTATAGCGGGTGTGGCTACTACCAAAGCTCCAAATCACAGTGTCAAAGCGCTGTAAGAACCTTCACTATTAGTGCTGTTAAGGCCTGTGGTCCATTATTCTTGATGATGGTCAATGTCCGGAGCTATTTTCAATATCTTTACCAACTTCATGAAAACAATGTTTACAGGTGCTCCACTATCAACAATATCTACAACTCTGATCTTGTTGACCAGAATATCCACGTAAGTGCACTTAGGGTAGTAAGAATCAATAGAGTTTACTAAGTGAATATGGGAAGAATATGGGGAGTTAAGAGTGCGCTTCAGAGTACTTCCAATACTGGGACATTCATTGATGAATGTGCTAATTGGCATGGCTATATTCACCCTTTCAAGATAGTGGGTATCTTCTGCATTGCTTGGCCCTTCAGCTGAAATATTCTTAAATATTTGTTGCACATAGGGTTTAGTGACTACTTCAGAGGCTTCAGGTATGACAACCTTACTCAGGGAGCGAGTTACCACATGTATGTTTGAAGAATCTTCATTCGATACTAAAATAGAACCGCTTTCATTGTTAAACAAGGCCCTTTGGCCAGCGTTTTCTTGTCAATCATGTGGGACTGGTGTCTTAGGAACAATAGAGCGTCCCACATCTATTGTGCTTGTTCTTTTCCCTCCTCCTGCATGGTATCAGGAAGGACTACATTGACATTTTGCTGATGGCATCAGGAAGCAAAGTGACCTTTACAATTGCAATTAAAGCAAATAATTTCACTCATTGGGCATGGGGCTCTTGTATTTGAGTTTTGCTCATTTTTTACAGGAGGATTGCTGTTAATCTTCTTATTGGTTTCAAAGGGCTTTCCAGTAGAGGCAGCAGGTCCTGATCTGTACCTGATATTAGGAGGGCCATAATTTTTTTAGCATCTGCACAAATAATCAACCAAAATAAATGTTGCAAGGTTTTGCACAAAAGCAGGCAATAAAGTGTTTGACATATTTGGGTGAGGTTCTACTGCATGGTCTAGTGAAATCTTAGCATCAAAATCGACCAAAGCCTTTGCACCTAGGAGAACTTGAGCTTTGTAATAAATTTGATCCATAAATTCATCAATTGCTTCATCTTTCTTAAAGCAAATGTTCATAAACTTAGATTTTCTGGTTGAAATTCGTTCTAGACCTCCAAATTCATGAAGCACAGCCTCTTTAACTTTGGCATATGTTGGGTTTTCATTAAAGTGAGCTATAATCAACTCAATGCTCCACTCATTCAATCAGTTAATCATAGTGGCTGCTTTGTTATGGTCGATGGCCCCATATTTGGCCATTTCAAAGCATTTGACAAATGTGGTAGTACTTCCGTTCTTGTCAAAAGCAGGTAGATTTTCTAGTTTATAATTATTGCTTTCCCATTCCTGGTTATCACAATTACTTCTTTGTTGACTTGAGCCAGGCGTATCGGGGCACTGAGGCATTGTATCTCAGTTTGAGGTGTTAGGGTTGGCCAAAGCAACCATATTGATAGGCATTTATTGACGTGGCTCAGCATCCATTTCAGTAGCTATTTATAATGCTTTGTCCTCATAATATTCGGAAAAGTTTCCAGTCAAGTGGTTTTTAGCACACTGACAACGCCCATCATCCAGAGCTCAAATTTAATCATTGATATTGTTTTCCCAATTGACACAATTTTGGTTTTTAACTTTAATTTCACATTTTCCTCATTCAAGCTAGTAGTTAGTAGTTGTAAGGTGGAAATTACTTGGTCCTTTTCTTTTATTGCCTTCTTACACTGGTTTAATTTTCCATGAAGAATATTGTTTGACTCATTAATAGCAGTAACATCCTCATTAAGATTTGATCTGTAGATTAAGATGATCAATAGAGTTTTGATTTTTTTTCATTTTTTGCCCGTTGGTCCTGAAATTGTGTTTGCCAGTATTTGCTTTTTCTGGTGTATTCATCCTTCATCTGCAAAATTTGGGTGCTCAGAGGCCGATACTGGTCATAAAATTCATCGTTATGGTTAAACATTGCCTCTTGGGCTTTGTGATTAAGCCTCATGAACTCTGAAGCATTAATAGAAGTCTGAGTGATATTTATAACCTAAGATTCGGTGACTCCTCTTTCCTCTAAGAAATTGTCAAAGATGGGATGCAATCTGTCATTTAGCTCTTGTGCTAATTCTGCTACTTGGTCATTGGCCCAAGTGGTTAAACTATAATTTGCTTCCAAACTAGAACGGACCTCAGAGAAGTTGATTTCCAATCGCTCATTTAAAATTTGGCCTGCCTGGATGGAGTTGCGTGAGAAGTCTACCAACTCAGTAATGGCTGCATGATGGCGGGCGATTGTCATCTGAGAATTTCTTGAGGCGAAATGTACAAATTCAATTAAGTTTTGGGCGATATTCTCTATCCCAATTAAATGTTTTGGATCTGAGCTACACTCAATTGATGATGAGCTTATATATCTCATCCACAACACATCTTGCTGTCATTGGCAATAAAAAGGATTGCTATCAATGTCCGTGGGCCCTTGTCCTATTTGATACCCTCTTGACAACTGCTGTTCAAGATGTTTCAGCTCTTCAGGTGAAATGGGTTTGTCAGGGTAGGTAATAATGGGTACATCCTCCCAATTAATCTGGGACACAGTCATTTTAGTATTTCTACAGGGCCCAGTAATGTTTCTGAAAATTGATTGGGATTGCTCCACTGCTTGGCGTGGTCACCATATGCAATACCAGCCATGAGCGCCACTTGTTGAATATTGGTCTTATTCAGATGGCTGGTTCTTCTTCTACAGTATGATGGAATTTCAAACTTCTATTGTATGAAGACAATATACCAGATGGTGACTATAGTTAAAATATAACTCCTTTGTAATAGCACTTGAAAGTTGTCTTTCCTGTCATTACTTGGATGATGGCACGCTACCCTAATCTTAATGATCCCAAGTAAATACTTGACTTAATACAACTTAAAGTATTAAACACAAAAAACTTATAAAGTTAAACTATAGACTAGTGGTAATAGTTGATTGTATTTTATTAGTATCAACTTGGAGATAATTTATAGGGTTTAATGTTCACCACTTCTTACCCATGACTTCTCATTTTCAATGGCACTTGGCCAGAGGAACACGTAAATATTCATTTGAGGGTCTACAAATACTTTGACTCAGTGAATCTTGCATAGCCTCAGGGTTGGTGTAAACAACGTCAATATTCTCAAGATGATGTTTCAGACGCATCTGCAAATAGATGAACTGATTCATTCTTACAAGCAATTGGCAGCAAATACCAAGGCAATTCGTACCACTAATTAGTAATCAATTCAATAAAAAGCTTGAACAACATTAGAAACTTGTTTTTGACATAGACCAACAATGCCCACATGCCCAAGTCATTAAGTCAAACCTTAATGTTAAGTCCAACCTAAACAACAAAGCCCTTGATACCAAGCCATCATAGTCAAATATTATTAAGTGAAATCACTAAGCCAGGGATCCCAAGCTTTGCATAAGCTTAGGATATTCCTGATCCTTAATCACTGTTAACTGATATGATTGATAATAAGTTAAGCATGTTAACATTATTATGTCCCTATCAAATATCTGACGATTAGGTCCAGTCAATTACTCAACACCCTCAATTAACTTATGGAAAAAACGTTCCCTTTTAATGGTCTGACAAATACCAACAGGCTTTGAGGAGATAAGGAGATTTTCCTGTCAGCCCAGTTCATTGTCATGATGACATATCCAGACCTTCATTGTGACCTGTAATGCCTTAGCAGTCTCTGTGAGAGCAGTGTTACTACAGACACAAGGGGATAGAGCACCCTGTGTCGTACTTTTCTTAGATTTTCACCTCCAGAGAACAGAAATAAACTAATTATGATAAAGAGCTGGCAAAAGTAGCTTGGTCACTCACTCTCTGAGATATCTCCTCCAGGAACCAACATGAGATTACTTTGTGCACAGACCATAAATCTTTACTGTACTACCAAAAGCCCCAGAACTTAGCCTATTGACAGGCTTTTACCTATTGGGTTCTCTGTTGTCTTTACTTTTGCTTAAATTCATTAAAGAGCCACTGTACGTTCTGCTCAATGTATAAGCTTCAACCCAGCAATAGCTCCAGGTTCAGAGATTGACCTTTCTGAGCTCATTACATTTGTGCAATGGATGGGTTCTCTCTAGCAATGGCTAAAGTTATAGTGTAAAAGCAACCATGTGATTCTTCACAAGAGAGTAAGTACCCCAGAAAAAATTAGTTTTGTCCATATACCAATATTATGTGGGTGAATAGTCCCTTAGATAAGGATATAAATTATTCTTAATCACAACAGGGCTCCTTGTCTCCAGGGGAGGGCAAAGAGAGAAGCTACAAATGACTGAGTCAAGTGTCTTGATCCATTTAGTGATTATTCATTCTTATTATTTTATCTTATAAGCTAAAAATTATATTTATAAGCTGATTGTATTTTTTAAGCAAAGCCAAATCTGTGTAAGAACTTAGTATTAAGGTATAAATAGCTTTAATTCTGTATAAAAAGGTGCGAGGAGAATAAATGGATGAACTTGTTTAAGTTTAGATAAAGACTATGATGTGTCCAATGATTCCAATAGCTTTGTAGGTAATTGGAAGTAATCTGTTAATTGTTTCGCGGATTTTATAATTTTTTGATGATCATTTAATTGGCAGGGCATACATATATAGTAATCCCATTACTTTGATGGAGTGTGTTCAAGTTTCAAAAATTGAACAAATTATCAATTTATTTATATATTTGTGTCGATTCATGAGGGTTAGAATCATTTCTTCATCTATAAAATTTTCTTAATTTTAACCCCTATTTATAAAGCAATCCTTCCATTCCTATGTTTTGATATCCACTATCAGTTCAGCGTTATATGATGGTTTTCTTACAACTGATAAGTTTGGATCAATCATTTTATTTTATTTAACCAAGGCAAGCCGACCAGGGGACAGGCATTACCGAAAGAAAGAAACGACATGAAACCCGAACAGGGTCAACTCCATCGAAGAAAGTTTTTCCACCTCCGGATCGGGACTCAAATTTTTCTGGTTACGTCATGGGTAAGGTTTTCGTGTTATTAGACCTGCTAACCGCCAATAGCTTCCTTTGGCTAGCACCCCGATCGATGTGCGAAGGGCGGGAATCGAACCCGCAACCTTCAGGTTGGTAGCCGTACGCCCTTACCGACTCGCCTTCCACCCCCAAGTTTGGATCAATCATCCTTGGATTATATGGATCCCTAAAAAGTATAAAATGCCCAGAATTTACAATTGGTTTTTGTGCTGACTTTTTACAGCTTTTCAAATTTCGTTATTTCTAAATTAGGATAATGTGATGGTCAGTAATATCCTGTACCATCACCTCCCCTTTGAGATTAAACACTCTAAATTTTATCTGGCAATAACGACAATCCTTGCATTTACTATGTGGAGTTTTCATTAAGAACATCTTTCCACCTTACCAGATATTTGCGTTGACCATATACTAATTTTGATTGGCCACAATTTCATTGACCTCATAATCTGGAGTTTTAGTGAATGCAAGTTACAGAGAGAAAGACTTCTCTGGAAGAGGACCAATTGCATTTTGAGTTGGAAACGTGTATAGTGAGGTGCGCTCTTGATCCTTCTGGTAAGGGAGGTCAAAGGCCACAGTGTTTACTTGACTGACAAACTTATAGGTACCTATCCATATTGGACCAAGCTTGTTATATGGCGCCTTATTAATGTATTTAAGTTGGATTAGTACATAGCTTACCACCTTTATCCCATAATTTTTTAGTATTTTTTGTCAGCCTTTTGTTTCTGGGTGGTTACTGCATACTCCAAATGTTGCTCCAGAAGTTTGAAATCTCCTTGGAATTGTCATGGCTACATGAAACGATTAAGGGAACCAACTGCAAAGATAAGGCTGGACATCAGAACTCCAAACAAGCCAGCTGCAAGACCTCCCTGACTTAAAACATGCCTTGGACCAACGCTGGGTGTGATCTAGACATGCCCAGGTTGGTCCAGGGGATCTTTGTGATGCTCAGCCCTGTTGTACAGCAAGGTTGTTAAAATGCACTAGCTATTTTCTTAATGACAACAGTTCAATTCTATTTCTCAGAAAATGGGGCTCAAAACCCGTTCAATTTCAATATTGCCAAATTAGGATGGCTTGCCCTGCAATTAATAGCTCAAGTTTGGTCAATATCAAGATACAGTACCCATGCTGATGGTAGGGTGTACCTATTGGCTCACTTAGGCTTGGCACCAATTCCCCAATCAATGACTTGCCTCCCATTGTTTAAAATATGGTTAACATGATCAACTTTCCTCAGTGGTAGATTTACTAAATAAATTCATCATTAAGTTTAACTTTTTTAACTATGGTTCCTTGGGTGAACCTGTGTGAGGACCTTTTTGAGGAGGTCTACAACAACGTTCACAACATGATTTTAACCGAATTAACTACAGTATCCAGTGCATCTTTGGGTCGCCCAGGTCCCCTCTCAGATCGAGGCACCCAAGCACCCTAGCACCAATCTCCACTTAATTATGGATTTCCTTTGGGGTCCAACCAGGTTCTGTTGTTTCTTTGTTATTTACTATTATATACTGTGTTGTACACCCTCGCCCTAGGTCCTTTTTGCTCTGTTAACCCTCTGCGGTGCCCTATTTCTGATCTTGCTAATGACTAATTCCCTGGTAGTATGGCTGTGCATCCTGCATCACCTCTCTGGGAACTAGAGAGTTACAGACACTCATGACATTAGTTGACCAACCCTTTCACTTTACATGCACCAAGGTTTATTCATGTGGGACTCTCTTTATGTGTAAACCGGCTGTGCTGGCTGTTTGTCACGGCCACTATGGTGCTCATCACAGTTTTCTCGTTTGGTTTTGTATTGGTGAATCTTGGCGTTATTCTTGCAATTAGAAACTGGAAAGTGACCACCAACCTGCTTGTGCATGGTGGACTCAGACTTTGTGATCCTGTTGTCATGATTTCCTGACTTTCCCATGAGATTTAATCCAAAATTTAACAGGTCCTTGCTTCCCTCTTGATGGAATCTTCTTTTTATAAATCACAAATTTTATTGTTCTTGTCTATCCTCATGTGGGGTGGCTTTGCTATATTATCTGTCTCCAGAGGCAGCCAATTGGGATTTTGCGGTGTTCCATGCACAGCCGCTTTTGTGGAGATCAGTGGAGGTTTTGGAGCGTGTCCTAGAGTAACGTTGTCTAGATGTGTCATACTTCCACACCTTGTAAGAGTTAATTTCTCTGCGCTAAGCTGGCTGCCAAGAGAAGTTAAATTTTGAATGAAATTTGTGACAAAGTACAGGACTTAACATTGCCCAACTTTATTAAAACCTCAGTTCTTTATCCCACCTTGGACCTTCCCATGAGAAACTTCCCAATTTGGCAGTCATCCCCTCTTAACTTTAAACAACTGATTAAAGCTCTGTGGGGAGGTTTCCCTGCCCCAACCTGAAAGGGGCCAGGTAATTTAGCCTTCATTGTTTCACCTGGGGCGGTCCCTATATATATGGACCCCAAGATCTCATACGCGCCCCTCAAAAAGGAGCAATATTATCCTTTTAATCTTTGAGTTCCGCCAAATTTGAAGGCAAACAGGGGTCTATTCTTAAGTTTCAAATAGATGTTTCAGATGATTCCACCACAATGATGTCACCTGTAGTAGCCCCTATAAATACAGCGACTGCAACTAGTATTTTTTTCCTTGAACGGGGCAGAGCCCCCACCAATTCCCTTCCCATTTTGGCGGAATTTGAGGGTCAAGGAGAGTCTAGACCCAAATATAACAACCTAGAATAATAATAACAATCTTTCTTTGCACCGCATTTTTTTGTTGCAGGCCAAAGCCTCAACAAAGGGCTTGGTGGTGATGGCCTTGGATAATGAAGTATACCTGGTCATCGGAGCAGAGATGGGGTCATTGATGCCTGAAAATACGTTTTTTAGTGTTAATGACACAAAATAATGAGCAATTTATTAGCTTTTACAGCTCTGACGAGTACTCTATTTCAGTATATTAAATCACTCCTGAGAACCCCCGCTTGACCCCACCATGATCTGTATAACACAGGAGTGGAAAAGGAGCTACGTTTAAAATACAAAATTTTTGTGCAACTGCTGAAATTATGGTGGGATATGTGGCCTCAGTAGTAAGAGTGGTCAATTATCCCTCTCCACTTTATGATGCAAAAACGCACCCTTGAAGCATGTTTATGCCTCATGAAGAGAAACCTGGCGAGGTGTTAGAGTTTTCTGCTTTGAATAAAGATCATTATGTATTTTTTGTTAAATGCTACCCTTTCATACCCTTTAGGGAAATTCAGAACAATTAATTTGGTGCATACTGGAGCCTGTGAGAATTTTATTGGCCAAGACCTATCCAACTACCTTGAGTTAAATTACTTGCCATGTAATATGGTTAGTGGAGGGGCTTCACGAGTTATTCCCACGCTGAAGGTTCTAGGGTTAGTGGATTATCAAGTTGGTAGATATCATTTGGATGACCGCTTCCAAGCAATCTAAAACCTCTTGTACCCCATTATTTTTGGAATAGAGTTGTGGCGAAAGTTTGACTTCAGAAACAACTTGAAAGCTGATACCTTGTCCTTAACTTTTAAGTATGGTCATAATTAGTTGTCCCTTTGTTTGAGGCTAATTCTCAAGGTGACTTTCCCTAATGGTTCATGGTTCATACTCTCAGACTTTCTCCATTGCTGAAGCCTTAGTTGGAGGTACAATTACCTTCCTGTTTGGAGGGGCTTGAATCTTCGTTTGACATGGCTTCAGACAATGTACTACCTGAACATTTATTTTTTGATTGCGAGTTCAAACTCACCGTTGATCTGGTGCATATATCCTATCCCATTTACCCCTTGACTGTATGGGAGGAAGCAGCGTTGGATGTGTTGGTCAAGGAGAAGTTTGCCAAAAGCATGATGTATCAGAATACATCTCCAGTATGCTCTCCACTTCTCTTTGTGGCTAAAGCCGATGGTACCTAACACTCATGTGTAGATTATGGAAATCTCAACAATGTTATGGTACCAAATATGCATCCCATCTCATTGGATTCTCATATTGCTTGCTATGTGAAGAAGGCTAGAGTCTAATCCAAATTAGATTGCTTAAACGCGTTCAATCAGATCTGGATCAAGAAGGGCCAGGAGTGGCTAACCACTTTCTGTACCAGAAAAGAAATTTTCCAGTTCTGGGTATTGCCCTTTGAGCAAAAAAGCGCCCCAGCCATCTTTCAACGCCACATAGATGCGACATTGGGACTTGCTGGGGTGTGTGTTGTTGGGATTTCACCAAATTCGCATATCTCCAAAAAATCCCCTTCCTAAATTCCCCTGACATCATCAGAAGAAGCGAGCAATCTATTGCAATCTATTAAAGTTGATTAATCAGATCCTGATCAACTGATTGAAGATTCGATCATGCAGAGATTAATTCACTCTGATAGGTTATGAACCATAAAAAAGCCTATAAATATTTCCTCTTTTCAAAAATAAAAATTAGGCCAAGTTTAACCTGTATTTTCTTATTACTTAATTGCATTTTTGGAAAATCCGCCATGTGTAACTTTGAGATACAACCTGCCCCATTGGAAGTGTAATTCAAAACTTCCAGACTGGTGCTCACTACAGGGGCTCTCTGAGTTACGCTCCAGTGACCACGTCTATCACCATGGATTCTCAATTCTCGCCTGATGAAGCTCAAGATCAAGAGCAAGGCAGTATTTTATGATGGGTCCCTTCAATTGGAGCCCAAATCCCAAGATTACCCTCCATGTTGGAATTTTAGGCCAACTTTGAATTCTATAATCCTAATTTAAGTTTTGCCTCAGAATTTCAAATGCTACCTGAGGCCTTGCGAAATATTAGCAATCAATTACTTGAAGGGGCTCTAATCCCTGGAATATGTTCTACCCAATCTTGATTGAACGCAGTACCTTCTATATTGCGAGAAGTGCTGCAAACCTCTCAAATTCCAGGGATTGGCTCTGAATAATATCTACAACAACTTGTACATCCTAATTATACCACTTGCTACCTGTAGTTGGAATGCACCATCAAGGGATGCTCAATTTACTAAAGGGACTCCAATCCTTGAATAATTATATTTCTGAGTTTTTCAAGTCAGCCTCTGAGTTTAGCCGAGATAATCATGATGCTATTATTAATAATCGAACTTCCCTCAACGAAGTACAACAGCAGCTCATTCATTTTGATCATGGGATATCAAATTTTATTGATGTACAGTTTCCAAAAAAGGTTCAAGAAAACCAGAAGGAATGGAGAGAGGGTGTTTCCCAACTCTCTGAGCATAGTCTATCAATGGAGGAAGAAATTAGAACCCATCTTTTTCAATTGGAACAATTGTACTCAGGAATTCAGTTCTGGGTCAATGAAGTAAAGAAAACCTCTGGAAATATGGGTCCTACTGGGGTAGAAGGACCTCGTGGGCCACCTGGAGGTATAGGGCCTCGTGGACCTCCTGGAGCTGATGGTCATTCAGGATCTTATCAGCAAATTAACTCTCTCATGAACATGATGACTCACTTACGTGAACAATTCTCTAAGGTGTCCAAAGAATGCAACCTAACCCCTGATGGGGTACCAATTGACCCCCTTTTGACTCTGCAGCCCTTGTCCAATGAATTGATCAATTTGGGAAAGTGGGCCAAGGACACTGATATCCTATTACATGCTTGTGAATCAAAAGGGGAATTGCTCCAAGCGAAAATTAAGACTCTGGAACTCAAGTACAATGCACAACAGGAACAGATTTTTGAGCTATCTCGCTGACTAGATGAGAAAGAAGGGCATGCAGACCTGAATCGATGGATTAACAAAATTTAGATGGAAGCTGTTGGTCCTTACCCTCAATTTTCTTCTCAAGCTTCAGATTCTGCCTCTTATGTGTCTACTCATTCTGAACAACTTGGAGTGCATGTTTTGACTACCAATGCTCCCCTGAGTTTCAAGCCAGTATTCAAGGACAAATACTCCCCAGGGGAAGGCAGCATTATCACCTTTCTATATCTGTATGAAAAGGCATTAAGTGAGGCCACGGATCACCAAAAGATGAATTACTTGCCTAATTGCCTTACTCAATTGGCTCAAGATAATATGGTTCCCCACTTAATAACTTGCTCTGCTTGGGCTCAAGTCAAAGAAGCATTGATCGAAGAATTTAGAAGTGAGCAGACCCTATCTTCGCAAAACAGGCATTTATGGGTATACAGCCCCTCTGAAATGAATCTGTTAAGGACTTTGCTCATTGGTTCTATTGGGAAGCTCAAACTCTTGTAGCCTGTGGTCAGTTAAACTTAAACAATGCAATAACCACAGTTCTGTCAGCCTTTACTACTAGGACGAAAATGCAAGTTTATCTGATCAGTGTCAAAAAGAATTTCCGAAGCATTTTGGGTATTAAGGAGGCCTTGTTGGAGTTGCCCCCTCAATTTTCCAAAAACCCCGAGTTTATGAGTCTCCTAGACCTAGTCAGCCCAAAGTCTTTGCCATGCCTGAGAACATTAGAGCGATCCAGTGTAATTACTGTTATCACTACTTTCATACTGAGGATCGTTGTTTTAAAAAAAAAAAAGAAAACAAAAAAAGAGATAAGACCAATAAGATTCTTCATTTTGATAATGATGTGAGTGCGCAGCAAGAGCAGCAAAGTTCAATCAAGTGTAATAAAGATGACTATTCTTATTCCTTGCCCTCCTTATTGGCATTATCCTCATATTTTGGAAACACCATTACCCGAATTAATTTCCTAGTAAATCAAATCAATGCCAAGGCTATCATAGATACTGGATCCCCAGTGAACGTTGTCTCCTCCAAATTGGTCAAACAGATCAAATTAACCCCTAATATTTCTCATTATGAAGAATATGGTACCGCCAGCCCTCAGAGTACTTAGTCTATTGGAGCTTTTTCATCCCTTCCTCTGAAAATTGGGAAATTAACCTTTACCATTCCAGCAATTGTGCTCAATAATTTGAGTTATGACCTACTCTTGGGAACTCAATTTTTACGAGAATTTGATGGAATTATCAACTACCCTGACTTGTCGTTGTCTCTCTTGGGGTATCAAGTTCCCTTACTTTTATCTGATCATGCTTTCACTTGACGTCGGTTATGTCTGCTAGAAGGACTAAAAGGTCTTATTCACTTCAGTATCAGGTTGAAGATCCTCATGTAAAATTACCTCCTACCATGGCTGATATTGAAGAGTGAATGCCTATTTTTTCTCCTGAGAAATTAGTTATTCCACCAAAATCACAAGTGATCATAAATACTTATTTACACTTTTTGATTCCCAAGGGTCATTTGCTACAAGTCCAGGGCACTGTCAATCCTTCTGCCAAAGAACTATTTCCTTGTCCTGGAATATTGATTTATGCTTATTCAGGCTCTTTATCTGTCTTACTAGCGAACATTACTGATGTGCCAAAACTGGTAGATCAAGAGTGCCTGATTGCTTATGTCAAGCTGTTACCCTTATCTCGTATCTATGATGTTAAAACCCTTTGGGAGTTTACAAGACTTTGGATTGGAGAGTGATCAGGAAATCCTTACTGTGGGACTTGCTATCGGGAAACATCTCTATAAGGAACAGGAGAAACAAGTGCTTTAATTATTGGATGAATATTCCAACATTTTTGCTAGGCATACTTACAAACTTGGGAGGATGAAAGGTGTAGTGCACACTGTTGAAACTGGTGATCACCTTACTATCTGTGCGAAGCCCTATCATAAATCCAAAGTAGAGGAAGCCCAGATTACTAAGGAGTTGAATCAATTGTGGAGGCTGGATTATTGAAACCCTTTAATAGTCCCTGGGCATCCCCATTGTTGTTGGTTAAGAAGAAAGATGGTTCTCATTGAGTCATGATGGATTATCGTCGATTGAATGCTATTACCCAACGGGACTGTTATCCCTTACCTAGGATTGATGATCTCTTAGATTGTTGGCTGGATCCACCTATTTTTCAGCCATGGACTTAGCCAGTGGATATTGGCAAATCGAACTTTCTCCAGAAGATCATGCCAAGTGTGCCCTGATATCAAGTGAAGGGTTGTTTGAATCAACTCTCATGCCTCAAGGCCTAAGCAATGACCCCACAACTTTCCAAAGGGCTATGGACAGTATGCTCCAGGATTTAAAGCTTACTTGTGTTCTGGTATATCTTGACGACATTACCATGTTTTAAAACCTTTACTGAGCATTTAAACCATTTAAAAGAAGTATTCAGCTAAATTTGGGGCTCTTCCTTAAAACTCAAGCCCTCCAAGTGCTCATTCATTCAATTGAAATGGACTTCTTAGGGCATCAGGTTTCAGCTAAAGGGATTTGACCCCTTGCAGACAAAGTTCGAGCCATCCAACAGATGCCTCCTCCCTCTTCTTTATGGGATATTCAAGTCTTTCTCGGTATGGTTGGGTATTATCAGCAATTTATTCTCAACTTTGCTGATATGGATGAACCCTTATTTTATCTATTGCAAAAAGGAGTGTCTTTTGAGTGGGGATCAGCTCAAGAACAGTCTTTCAATTCTCTGCGTACCGCCTTGATGAAGGCACCTGTTCTAATTCACCCCCAGTTTGATAGGTTCTTTCTACATATGGATGCAATCAATGTCACTATTGGGGCTATTTTATCTCAGTGTGATGAAGAAAATAGGATCATCCTGTTTCTTACTATAGCAAAACTTTGTCAAAGGCTGAACAAAATTATAGTGTTACTGAGCAGGAATGTTTGGCGATAATTTTGGCCATCAAGCTTTTTTGGCCCTTTTTTATATGGTACCCATTTCACCGTTATTACTGACCATTCCTCCTTATGATGGCTGCAGAATATGAAGGATCCTGATGGGAGGTTGGCCCGTTGGGCTTTATGATTTCAAAATTATGATTTTTCCATTGTTCATCGCTCAGGAGCTCAGCATCAAAATGCAGATGGGTTATCCCGACTACCTATTCTGACCTGGAACCAGAAAAAGAAGAACGCTTGTATAATCTTATTGGATGACTGGGATTATGGGATTGAGAGACTCAAGAGGATCGAGCCTATCTAAAATCAATTACCAAGGATACTATGATTCAAGATGGAGCTTTTTATAAGAAAGTCAAGTATAAGTGGTTGCCCTTCCTACATCCCAACTCCAGGTTTCACGCTGTAATGGAAGGTCATGAACAAGTTAGTCATAGCATCTTAAAGAAAACTCAAGAATGGTTGAAGACTTGATACTATTGGAACAGCATGACTGAGTTCATTCTGGAGACTCTTGACTCATGTCTTACTTGCAAATGTCATGGAACTACCAAACCTACTTATCAACATCAAGTCATTTCCCCAACTAAGGCGTTCAAAGTAGTCAGCATTGATGTTGTAGGGCCTTTTCCTCGAGAAGTGCATGGTCATCAGTATATCATTATGGCTGTTGACCATTTGACCAAATGGGTTGAGGCCATTTCAATTGCTACTCCTTTGGCTAAGACTACAGCCTTATTTCTATATCAGCATATTATTTCCCAACATGGATTTTCAAAGGTCCTTATGTCAGATAATGGGACTAATTTCACCTCGCAACTTATACAGGAGTTATTAAAATTGTTTAACATACTCAGCGATTTTTTTTCCCATATAATCCATCCACAAATGGGGCCATTGAACGAGTTAATGGAACCTTGGTCTCAATTTTAAGGAAAATGGCCTTGACTGATCCAACACGATGGAATTTTTATTTACCTAATGCCTTGTTTGCTTATCAGATAAGCTATCACCACATTATCAAGATGTCCCCATTTAAGTATATATATGGGCGAGATCCTTCAATCCCTTCTAGTGTTCAGACTATCCATGAAGAAAGCATCCCAGAAAATTCCAATTTAGATATGAGAAAGTTGGCTGATGAGATTATCCGCCTCCAGGCTCAAGCAATGAATTCAATTGAAATCACCACTCGAAGAGAGACTCTACAAAGCAATCAACATAAACAAGTCTTACCTGATTATCAGATTGGAGATTATGTTATGTATTATCATTCTTGGCCAGGTGGACGGACTGAAAAGCTGGGAACTAATTGGTCTGGTCCTTATAGAGTTATATCTCAAAAAGGATTAGAATATTCAATTGTTCATACTGATACTGATATTGTGATAAATTGTATTCATCCTAGGTTTTTAAGAAGTCATCCTCCACCGCAATTGAATCTTGAGGGGGAAGTGTCAGGATTTCACCAAATTCACATATCTTCAAAAAAATCCCCTTCCTCAATTCCCCCAACATCATCAAAAGGAGCGAGAAATCTATTGCAATCTATCAAAATTGATAATCAATCGGATCCTGATCAACTGATTGAAGATTTGATTGCACAGAGATTATTTCACTCTGATAGATTATGAACCATAAAAAAGCCTATAAGTATTTCCTCTTTTCAAAAATAAAAATTAGGTCGAGTTTAACCTGTATTTTCTTATTATTTCATTGCATTTTTGGATAATCCTCCCTGTGTAACTTTGAGATACAACCTGCCCCATTGGGAGTGTAATTCAAAACTTCAAGATGTGTGGTAGCCTACATGTATGCTATTCTTGTGTTCTCCCCTTATAATAAGTCTCAAGAAGTACACCTGCGGCAAGTGGTGGAGAGGTTAGAGCAGTCAACCTTACTTTGAAAAACACCAAGCTTGAATTCTTCAAGTCACAAGTCATCTTCCTGGCAACATCTTGTTAGACTAAGGTCACATAATAACTCCAGACAAGGAGAAGGCTATTTGTGAGTGGTCCACCCTGACTTCAGTCAAAGAATTGCGGAGTTTTTTGGAGACGTGTACGTTCCTTAAGAAATTATCACCAAATCTTTCTGAGTTGGTGGCGCCCTTGTATAAGGCGAGTGGAACAAAAGTGCTCCAGTGGTCCCCATTTTACAGGATGCCTTCCAAGCGGTAAAGTGCACCCTGTTGTCCACGTCCATCCTTCTCCATGTAGATCCCATAAAGGAGTTCATTGTGGCTACTGATGCCTCCAACTTCTCCATAGCTGAGGTTTTATTATTAATAAGCGAAAATGGAATAGAGCTTTTGGTGTAGTCTTTTTCTTGAAATATGTCCCTGACTGAGTTAAACTACGCAATTATAACAAAGAGTTATTGGAAGTGATTTAGGCACTCATTTATTGGCCTCATCATTTACATGGCTCATCCCAACTATTTTACGTTTGTACAGATCACTGTGCCTTGTTGTACTACTGCGCACCTCATGTCTTAACCCCATGGCAAAACCACTGGCATGAGACCCTGGCCCAATTTGCATTTTCTTATGATTTTACAAAGGGCAAGGAGAATAATTTGGAGGATGCTTTGAGCTGAAACCCTGCACTGGCTCCCATCCTAAGGAGGTAGAGATGCACAATACCCACTTGATTATTCCGTTGGGTAAGGTTGTGTCACAACTTCCATCTCCATTGGCCCATGAGCCAGCGCTTGTTCCTCTGGAAAATGTGAAGGAATATGTTATGTTCAGAAAGGAAGACTTTTTACAAACTATGTTGGCAGAGTATACTATGGTCTTCTCCAAAAGCAAGTTGAATCACGAAGAATTTACCATGGGATACCACGTTAAGGATGAGATAGTGCGGTTTCTGGGATGCCTCTGGTTCCCAAATGACCTCTTCGCCTGGAAATCATCCAAAATCGTCATGATGGGATCAAAGTTGACCACCCTGGAAAGGCAAATTTCAGGAGCAATCCACCGCACTTACAATTAGAAGGATTAGTAGTGCTGGCTGCCTGGTATTGCAATGAGTTCCTGGTCTGCAATCAAATGAAGCCAAATCGCCATCCCCTCGCAGGTTTGTTGGTGCTAGTTCAAAAGTCCAAAGGGCCTTATAATTCCTCAATTTCTGGGTTTATTGTGGAGTCACCTGCTTCTGAAGGCTACGACGCCATCATGGTTTTGGTTGACCATTTTCCAAAGTTCGTTCACTTTATCCATTGTAGAATCACAGTAATCGCAGCTGAGATGCCTAGGCTTTTTGTATCTCATGTGTTTGCCCTTCATGGGGTGCCCCAGGAGATCATTAGCGATTGTGGTACCCATTTTACCTCCATCTTTTGGGAAAAGTTGTGTAAGACCCTTCGGATTCATCCCTGCCATTCAACTGCCTATCACCCAATGATATGGGCAGACTGAACGAGTGAGCAAGCGTTAGAACAGTTCCTGCGGTTTTACACTGCCGCAGATAATTCATATTAAATTTCCCATCTCCCCAGGACCAATTCAGCTATAATAACGCACAGCATAAATTAATCTGTTGTTCTCCCTTTTTTTGCAAATATGGCTTCAACCCCGCCTTCAACATGGAGCTCAGCTTTGGATAAAAAGTGAAAGCAGCGGTGGACTTTGCGAAGACTCTCAAGAAAATACACCAGGGGTAAACAAAAATTTGGATGCCGCAATGCAATATTATAGGGATAACGTGGATGGAAAAAAGATGAATAGGACCAGCGTACAAGGAAGGGAATCTCGTGTTGCTGGATGCTTGAAACATCCCTATCAAGCAGCCATGCAAAAATCTGAGACCAAAGAGGAAGTTGTCTTACCACATTGTCAGAAAAGTGGGTCACGACTTGTACCAGTTAATCTTCCTTCATTGTTCCAGATCTTCGCTGTTTTCCATAAAAGTAAGCTTAAGTTGTTTGAGTGTCCCCACCAGAGACTTCTGAGGCTTATCTTGTGGATGGGGCGCCAGAGTGGGAAGTGGAGGAGATAGTAGCCTCCCATCATGTAAGAAGAAGACTTTAGTATCTTGTATCCTGGAAGGGATTTGATGCAGCGGAGAACAGTTGGGTACCAGCGCGTGACTGCGTCCATGCCCAAGATCTTATTGAAGTGTTCCACAAGCGTTTCTCTGAGGCTGCAGGATCAAAGTCAAAGCAAGCCATCACCGTCATGAGTTGGCCCCTGCCCACAAGAACTTTTCCTTGGAGTAAGCCCCTAAAGGGGTTGGAGCCCTAGAAGAATGAGAGGGCAATGGCACGGCTACATGACATACTTGAGGGAACCAGCTGCAGTTACTTGGCTGGACGTCAGAAATCCAAAAAGGACAATCTTTAAGGTCACACTGACTTAAAGCATACCTTGGACCAATGCTGGGTGCAGGCGAGATATGCCAGGTTTGTCCAGGGGATGAGCGTGATTCTTGGCTCTGCATGCAGCAAGGACGTTAAAACGCAGTAGATTATTCTTAATGGCGACGGTTTGGTTTGATTGCTTGGAGAATGGGAGCTTAAACCTGAGCAATTTTTAGTATTGCTAAATTGGGACAGCTTAACCAGCAATCAATAACTTAAGTTTGGTCAATAATAAGCTTCAGTATCCATGAAGATGGTAGGGTGCACCTATTGGCTCTCTTAGGCTTGGCACCTATTCCTCAATCAATGACTTGCCTCACATTTTTTAAAAATATGGTTTACAAGACCAACTTACCTTATTGGTTAACTTCCTAAATAAAATCTCCCGTTAAGTTCAGATTTTTTATGGTTCCTAGGCAAATATGTGCGCATACCTCTATAAGGTGGTCTCCAACAGCGTTGGCCACTTTATTTTATCCAAATTAACTAAAGTATCAGGTGCGCCTTTTATGGCTGACCTGGTCCCCTCCAGATCGAGGCACCCAAGTACCCTAGAAAAGATCTCCTATTAGTTATAGGATTCTCCTTTGGGGTCCAACCAGGTTCTGTTGTTTCTTTTTATTTACTATCATACAATGTTTGTACACCCTCGCCCTAAGCCCCCTTTGCACTAGAACCCTCTGCGGTGCCCTATTTCTGATTTTATAAAAGCTAGTTCCCTGGAGGTGTGGCTGTGCATCCTGCACCACCTCTCTGGGAATGAGAAAGTTACAGACACTCTCATTACAGGCATTCTTGGCGATTTCATATACATAGGGGGGTCTGTCCTCCTACTGTAGGATCTCAGGGGTCTAGATGATATTTATGGTTGGCAAAGAAAGGGGGCAACCCGGTTAACTCATGAATCAAGTTCTTGTTTGAATGTTATTCAAAATTTACTTAATCCTTTTAGTATTTTTGACGACCTTATTTATAGTAACGGTGTTATTGTTTCAGCACCTGATTTACCCTCTCTGTCTGTCCATCCAATTGTGGATGGTAGGCAGAGTATCTGAAGGACTTGATAAGTATATTTGAAAGTAGATTATCCCAGAACTTAGATGAAAACTGAGGCCCACGATCAGAAATGGTTTTTTATGGCACTCTATGTTGTAAGAAGATTTTTTTCATAAATAATGCTGCTTCCCCCTTAGAGGTGATCTGCGTAGAAAGTGGAATAAACTCATCATATCTGTTTGATTGGTAAACTACTACCATGTTTTAATCAGTTTTGTATGATTTAGGTAAATGAGGAGATGTAGTAAACGCTAATGGATGTCCATGTATTGGTGAGTCTCTGAATGGACATTATATAACTACTGGAAGATTATGTTAAGGCTTAATTTGGGCAAATTTCAGACATTGGGCCGCATATTTCTTGACTCCTATACTAATTCAGCCAATGGATTGTGTCCTTTATTAGTTAAAAGGCCTTTGTCATTCCTGGGTGTCCATCCATCAGATAATTGTGACAAGCATCCAAAATCTCCCTTTCTAAAATTATCAGAGGTGCCCAATACCATACCACGGATATGAATTCCATTATCCTCTTATTTAAATCCTTGAACTTGGTTGAGGTTCCAATTTCAAGTTTTTTCTTAAGCGTTTTCTCAAAATAATTTTTTTCTTGGGTAGCTCAAATTCTTCTATAGATCCCTTTGGCAACAAACTTGATTATTGCAAAAACGTTAGGAGGCAACATGGTGGCATTATTGAAGTTGTTTAGCTCTTAGTTTCTATAAACTAATCTGTAGTCACAGCTCAAGAGATCAGAGAGCAAGTTCACATTGCTTGATGATATTTAGTCTTGAACTTGAAATTATATATTCTCAGGTGCCAATGAACTTGTATCTAGTTCATTCAGTATGTTCTTCAATTAACATTCCAGAGTTTTGCGATCAAACAGATTATAATGGACCAGCGTGCATACATCAAGTGGTGTTGCAACTCCTGGGGATTTGATGATTGACAACAAACCTTATTGTATATGTGGTAGTAGGTCTCCGCAATCTGCATTTTATGATTTAAATAGCAGATGGGATGTTCTAGACCATCCTCCCCTAATTGAAGAAGGACAGAGCAAAAAGCAAAGTCATGTGCATCAAATTTAAATATAAATGGCATTTACAGGTCAGCATGGTCCATGAAATAAGCTTTTCTTAATTTTTTTTTGTTTTTCTTGAAAAACATCTTCTTCTGAGCCTCAACAGAAGGACAGCTTCCCAGTTAACCAAGTAAGAGGTACTTTAACTGTGGTAAGGTCTTAAGAGCTGTCTTGGAAAGTTAATCTTTCTTTGAAATCTTTAAACTCCAGTCTGATCATTTAGGGTCTTCTATTCCTTGATGGCCTTGAGCTTGTCTGGGCATACCGCTAGTCCTCCTTTAAATTACCTCATTTTATAAAAACATCACGGATGACTTGTGAAACTAACATTTTGAGGATTTCATAATGAGCCCGCGTCTTGTATAGCTTTCAAAGCAGACTTTACATCTTTAATATTCTTTTCTTTGGATTTAGAAAAACCAGTATATTTTCCATATATGCAATATAACAACAAGCTAATGATTTTTAAAGTACATGATCACCTAAGCGTTGGAATACTGCAGGAGCGTTTTTTGATCAATTATATTCACCCAATACACAAATTTTTTGGGCGGCACCAAAATGCCATGAACTTGTGGTGTTTGGGGTATACTGATACTTGATGGAACGCTTCTAAAAGTCAAACTTGGTAAACCAGTTTTTTCAAGAAATCATTGGCAGAATGTTCCCAAAGAGTGGCATGGAATAATAATCAGGTTTTTTAACTTCATTTAACTTATGAAAATCCACACATGGGAAGAGCTCACCAATAGATTAGGTACTAGCATGATAGAGGATTTACAGATGATTTGGAGAGTACAATTGAACCAGATGTTTTAATTAACCAAGGCAAGCTAACAAGGGGATGGACATTACTGAACTAAAAACAAAAACTAAAAAGTAAACGTAACTAATTGATTCAAACAAAATGCTCAAATGAGCAATTGAATATAACACCAAACAAAATCAACCAACCAGATGGGCAGTGGAGAAAACTTATACCTCCATGGTGAAAGGGGAGGGGAGATTAGGGGGCTCATCTTTGGCAGCAGCTATCTCTTCCCAGAGTAGGGTGCATGCCTAGGCAGATAGCAAGGGAGTTGGGCCATTGGCGGTATGTGGTTCTATATCTTCAATGATTGGTACTACCAAGTAATTTCCAACCATAAAAATGGAAGTAATATATTTGGCTAAAGCTTTTTGGCTTTAATGCGGGCATTTGGTAGTTTAACAAACATGGCAATATTGATTCAGGTAATCTTAGCTTTTGGATTCCGTGCTACAGTTACCACGCTCTGGATAGCGTTAGTGACATTTTTGTGTAATTGTTTTACTCTAATATTACTTTTTGGAGTCAGTTTTTTGAGTATACCAGGAGGTGGAATTCCTCCTGCAAGCACCGCCACTGATTTGGCGGTGGCTTTGCGGAGGGGACGGCAATCTGGTGTGGCAGCTGCTTCTACTGCAAGCTGGTGGTCGCTGAAGAATGGTTCAGCGTTTGTCTGTGGGGCATATAAACGAGGGAAGAATTATGCATCCCATTTTGTACTACAGAACTAGTCAATTTGCAGCGATGGTTCTTCAATGGCATTACCTGATTCATTGATTTCAATCAAAAAGTCCCTTGGGTTTTGGTTAAATTAATTGGTGAATTGGCATATGGTTGAAAATTAGTTGATTCATTGGAGGTTGCATGGGATCATATTGGATTTAATCCTGCGCTTGATTGGAAGAATCATGTGTGGCACTTGGGCAAGGTGGAGGCTGATTGGTGGCTGCAGGTGCAGCTGCAGCAACAGGCTTTGGGGGAGGTTTAACGGATCAGGAGGCACCAGATCCATAAATTGCTTCTGGATTAAGTGGCGTTTGATCCAAATGTTGCTCTAATCCAAAAAGAGCCTTGATCTCAGGGAAGTCGGAGCTAGCAAAATTTGACATCCCAAAACTGAAATGCAACCGTGAAATAAAGTTGGGCATATGCACGGCATGAATGATGATCCAGTGGGATGAGGAGACTTTGTAAGAGATGTGCTGGACAATGTTTGAAAACTTAGCATAGGAGGAGCTTATTCAATACTGGCGAAGTGCTATTTATTGGAGGATGTTGTGTCCCTGAAGGGCCAGTTGCGTCTTCTACAGTAAACAGAAAAATTCAAATAAAGAAATGATTGCTTGCTAAATAAGAAAATATTATTTCATCAAGATTATTTAAAAATCAGATGTGAATTTATGAGCTCAACCAGTGAGCTTGGTGAGCGTTGGCGTCGTTCTCAGCCATTTCCTGGTCCCAGACCCTGCTATTGATGTGCAGCGTCATGAGGACAGTGGTGAGGGAATATGTGGTAATGACGAGGCATGGTGAAAGGGTTTGGGGATGAGCCTCGGCTGGTTGTCCCTAGTATGGTCAGTAACATGGCTCTTACTTCCCAATTCATTCATAGCATATTGGCGTAAACCCGCCTGTTACATTAGATGCAACTCAAACACTTTTTTCAGTTTTGTGGGGGCCCCAAGAAGAGGTGGTAGCACCAGGAGGGGGGAATGGTATCGCCATGTGTTGACGGTGGTGATGGTGAGTTTTCTCACTGACATTCATTATAAAAGAGGTGGTTTAAAGGTGTGGCACAAGTCCCATGAAGATGGAGGAGAGCCATGGGAGGATCTACATCTCCAAAAGATTGGGCGGCACTGCCCATGAAAGCTTTGATGAAGGTTCACCAAGTGGTGTCATAGATTCATTTTCAGGCATAGTTGGCCCAAACAACGGGAGGGAAGACCCCTTTGTCACTGCAGATTGTGCAAATTGTGGAGGCACTACCCTCAAAGCTGGCAGGGTGGGTGCAAGAGTTGATTGAGGAGCAGGGTTTCCTCCCAGGATCCATGGATGAATGTGTCAATTGGATCTACAGGCCTGCTTGTCCGGATGAGGCGCAGGATGAAGCGTGGTCAGCTCTGCTGACGGTGTGTCAGGGGCGAGGATCAGTTGAAGTATATGGGCGGATTTTCTTACCATTGGCAAAAGCAGCATGAGTCTTGGATTTGCTATCATTGCAAATGTTTTGACAGGGGCTGCAAGCAGATAGGTTAGCCGCTATAGTGGCTGGTAAAGTTCAGAGTACGTTGGTGGAAGAAATTGCATTGGTGGTGCAGGTTAAGAAACAATTGGCCTTGGCACAAAACCGGCGGGAAGATTCTATGCCTCTGAGAAGGGGAAGTCGCCTGCAGTGGCTA
>JAKSZP010000148.1:102500-171238 GCA_022478985.1 Massospora cicadina
AGGGGGGAAACGCGCTTGGACTGGTTGATTCAGTTTTAACCAATCCTTAGGTCAGTTCATTCCACTCAAGGATCTTGCTGTTCACCTCACATGATCCCAGGTGGTGCCCTGTTGCCCTCTCAGCCTGCCCCGCCCTCACATGAATTTCAGACTTTGGGTCAAATATGGGAAGTTGTTCCCATATGCAGACAAACCCATAATCAAATTAGCACAGGCGGTGATGCAACCCGCCAGCTTTATTGATTTTCGCCCCTATAAGGGGTACTTTGACCTCAGTTTCCAAGTGAAGCTGATGCTGTTACTGAAGCAACTGTGTCCCTGGGTTTCCAGGGTACCCCAATTCCCACAACACGCACCCAGCTCCCCACTGACTTCATGATGATGGTTCAGTTCTCTTGGTTGCCCACTCACCTTCCCCTGGCAGTGCTCCATCAGGAGCTGATGGCAGGTTTGGCAGCCTATGGCGCTGACCCCATCCTTCGATTTGTGGTCCCCAATGGAGTCATACGCCTTGATGGGACTTAGGCTTTTGCCACAATCAGCCCTAAAATTACAAATATAGCTGAACAGATTCCTCCACGCTCATTCTTTGCTTCTGCCCCTGACCAACCATTTTGGGCCCATGTCAAGGGCGTGCAGACCATATGATCATCCTGATTTGAGTTAGACTACTCAAAGCAGAGTTGCCCCTACCTCGCTGCCTCTGCCGCCTCTACAGTCTCATCCACCAACTCCTCATTTGCTGTTCACCCTGAAGTCCTCTAAGAATGGGGCAATATTACCCACACCTCTTCCAAAGCCTACTGCCACTGCTGTATCTACAGCAGCCAATCAGACTCATCCTAAGTCTGGAGCCACTAATGCTCCCACCAATCAGGATTTGACTTGGACAACAATTCGCTCATGTACCCCAACTCAATCGCCAGCCTCAGCCATCCCTATTGAGGAAATATTGGAATTGTATGACTTGACCCATGATCCTAATTGAGTGAAACTGACGAATCAGGTAATGTGGTTGAAGGCTCTGAATTCATCATTGGAGAATTTATTCCTACAAGATCCCCCCATTGATATACCTCAGCACTTTTATGTCCCACACCTGAATGGCGAATTGTTATGCATCTAACACCATTTCGCTATGGCAGCTGCTGCCCACCTGATAAAAATTTCCTCTGCAACATTATATCCCAAACAGTAATGAAACTGCACAAAGGTCTCCCCCTCCCATTCTTTCCCAGACCTGCCCCTCAGAGCAAAAATACCATTCTCCAGCTACATAAACATGCTGAAGATGCCGTTCAGAAAGTAGTTGTGGCTTTACAATTCAAAACAAAAATAACATGAGCTAACACTGCTTTAGTTTCCCAACTTCCTGCCATCCGCATTCAAGCGGAAAAGTGCTTATCCACTTACCTGGGTGCCAATTAAGACGATGATGATTTCTACAAACAACTGATCTGCAATCTCAACCCACATATGCTTATAAACCTACGCCCTTGCTCTCTGCCTTGGCCCACGCTTTGTACAATGTGGATACAATGGATGAGCCCCCTGATCCTCCTTCCCCTTCTGCCATAGTGGGATGTGCGGTTCGCCGCTGTGCCACCTGGGTGTTTGTTTTTTTTCGTTTGTGTTTTGCTGCCTGTTTATGGCGTTTAGTTCAGGTTTTTTGGTTTAATTAGTTTTGATGCTTCCATCTTGGTAATGTCCATCCCCTGGTCGGTGTACCTCAAATAAATTTAAAAACACAGGCGTCTAATTTTTTGGAGGTTACATGCCCCAAACACACTTTCATAATTAAAGTAATTTTTTAAGGCTCTATTGTTGGCTTCTTTGGATAATATTACAGCTTAGCTGATATGGAATTACATGTTGTAAATTTTCACTGGGTGTTTTAGGAATTAAAAGGTTTATGGTGGCCTTCATGTCTAGAATATTGGAATAGTTGAGAAACGGTACCACCATCTCATCCCCAGAACCATGGGGTAGGTTAAGTGGACAAGGGTTCAGAAGCTTTCTTCAACCATTTTTCCCATTGACTACTTAAGATATTATTTCTTAATCTCCAATAGGTAAAAATTTGGTAGGCTCAACTAAATTCACCTAGCTTGCATTTTTTTAAAGGTAAGTTATGTTTTTTGATAATTCAATTTGTAGATGGTTCTTATTAGCCCCAATATCTAATAAGGAAATCATATCTTCTATTTTGTTCTTGTTGTTGACTATTTTAAGTGGCAAGAAAATAAGGAGTAATGTAAGTGGTCCTTTATTGTCCTGAGTAATATGAACTGGAGCTTATATTGAAATTGATCAGTTCTATTTTGTACAGATCCTTTGGAATTAACTAGTATTGTAACTTTATGTGACCTTTCTGAATCTACAGGCGGTTCTAATTAAGTATTACTAGTTTTTTATAAAGGTTCAGACACCCCACGGTGATGGTCATTTCATTTTTCGTTCATATACCACTTTGCATACATTAATTCTTGTTTAGTATTAGAAATTTTAAGCTGGCGCTTCACATACATAATGCATCCTACTTCCTCCAGATTATTAGCTAGGAATGTCGCCGCCAATGCTAAAAGAAGGTCCAGGTGCAAGTATTTTTTTAACATCCTTGGTAGCTGTTCAGGAGTAACCTTAGCTGCCCAGGCAAGAGGGCGGAAAAGACTTGCATATTCCTTCACTGTTCTCTTTTTTGGGACGTCAACATGGCTGACCTGGCTGCATCTTAGCTCTCATTGGGACATGCTGTTTGGAAGATGTCAAGAGATTAATATCGCTGGACAATAAGTCATATACCCGGCGGATTGTATTATATGTGTTAAGGTGAGCCTCAAAATCAAGCAGAATATTATGCCAATGGGAAGTGAATCGAGCAAAGTACTGATAGTTTGTCATATAAAGGGAATTCCGCCAAAACCACAAGATAGAACAAACCTCTAAATTGTAACAAATAGGAAATAATTAAGCGTAAGAGTTAAAATCAACAAAATATACTGAGGATAAGAGTTAAGGGGGATAATGAGAAGGGGGAGTTTTTTAAGTAGATAGCTGAGATAGTCTGCGTTTCATATATATAATAAAAGTGTCCGTTGGGGTGATAGCTTCATACTTTATATTGGTTTCTATTAAGGATTGGTGATCTTTGAGTTTTTGTGTGCCCGTTAGGGCACCCAGTGCAGGCAACTTTGTGGGATGAAACCTAGGTAATGTCCCCAACCGCACTGGGGCTGCGCAAATCTAAGCACCACCAAATTGGGCCTAACCACGGGTGGAGTGGCTCACACCACCCCCAACTGACATATTATTCACTGTTTGGTATACCACGTAGAAAAGGGTACCGAGCCAGTTCAGAGATATGCCTCCCATACTTTACTGCGAGGAATGAGACCAGAATGACCCCCAAGTTGGACTTACTTGAGAAAAGAGGATTGCCATAGCTTTCTACAGCTATTTCTAGCCTTCGGTTGACTATGGACAGGGAGCTTGTTGATTGGATTCCTTCTGAAGGGAAGTAACGCTGGTTTCTGGCAAGCCATAGACCATATATCACCTCCTCCCATATCACGCACCAAACCCTGAACCCTCCTTGTTTGCAAGCAGACTTGGTGGGGCATATTCAGTCAGGATCTCTGGCCATACAAGATGACCAGAGGATAACTTACACCCTGGTTGGTATGCTTCATACCAAAGGAGAACACAACTCCACGCAGCATCCGCTGCTGGACACTCTGTGAAGATGTGCTTTGCCATCTCCTCCCCTCCGCATACTTTACAGGAATACAGAAGGTCATCCTCCTTATGCTTACTCCACTTGCGCAGAGTCGCCCCAGTGACCAGGATGTTGCTGCGGAGTTGGAAGAGAAAGTTCTGAACTGGTATAGACCAGCATCCTTAACTCTCCTCCCCCACAGGTCCATCAGGATAGGTTGCAATTTGCAAGTGATCTGGGACAAGCATGTCGAGCAAAGATCTCTGGCTTGTAGCTTCCAGAACCTGGTGGTTGTGAAATCTGAGATGCAGACACCGCTACCTCCCCCACCTTGAGACAGTCCCAAAGGATGAAGAGGCTTTCCCATTGGAGTATCTCCAGCCTTCTCTTTCTTGCGGGAACACCTGCTGATCCTGCCCTCCACGACCTTCTGAATGGGCTTTCCCAGCCTCTAATGAAGCCAGAGAAGGAATTGCTTCCCTCCAGCAAGAAGGCAGTTCAGTTGCTTCCACAACATCCCATGCCTTCCTTACCAGAACCTTGGAGGCACTGGCAGCATTATTAGCTGCTTCCACCCTAAGCACCCTTCGGCCATCGCCATTAAGGAGGTCCCCCCAGTGAACTGCCCCAATAAAGTGCTTGAAGGCCTTGAACAGACGAGGTTCCATCTCCAGTCCACAAGCTCCTCCCCAAAGGGGAATCGCCCAGATCCTTTCGATGGTCCACTCTCCACCCTCCAATCTACTATTGCTTCCCACCCAATCTCTAAAGTAATCCTTCCAGTAGCCTGGTAGGTTTCCCGCGCTCATGATGGCCCCTTGATTGATGCCCCAGCTGACACCAAGATCCTTGTTAGAACTGTCCTTGCAAGCCTTGAAGAGGTATTCCTCTGGTATTGGAGACCAACAGATGGATTTTCCCTCCCAAGCAATCCATGCGATCCATTTCAGCTTCAGTGCTTTGATCATACTATCAAAATTAATCAGACCGATGCCCACTTCTTCACCTCCTGACACAAGTTAGAGTAGCTGGCTTTTGACGCTCGCCCTCTCCAAATGAACTGGATGATTGAACTCTGTTTTCTCCTGATGAAAGATGCCAGCAGTGGAACAAATCCAGCAATGTACCATAGTCTGGAAAGAATGAAAGTGTTCATGACAATGGCCCTGCCCAATAAAATAAGTTGAGCCATTGCCACTTCCAAGCCGCTTTTTTTAGGTCTGCTTCAAGTTAGAGCCATATTTCATGTGGCGACGCCCACCCAGGGATGGGGCACCCGAGGTACAGAAACTCCTCCCCTGTTGCCATCCAGGGGATTGAGCTCTTTGGTGCCACACCCAACGTCACCATTCTGACGATGGGCCAAGCCCTGGATTTTGAAAGATTGACCTTAGCGTTGCTTGCGTTCTAATACATCTTCAGAATGTTCATCACCACCTTCTCCTTCTCCTCTGACAAAACATAAATCCGCGTATAATCCGCAAACATTTAATGAGAGTACTCCTCAAAGTTTATGGTAAGTTTCCTCCAGTCCGGCTTTCTGAGAGCCACTGAAAGGGTCTCAACTGCAAGCACAAACAACAAGGGAGATAGAGGGTCTCCATGACTCACGCCCCTAAAAACCTTAAAGAGGTGGGAGAGAACCTCATTGATATTGATAACCAACGAGGCCTTCTCATAAATCGCTTTAAGCAGTCTCAAAAAATGCCTCTTGATTCCAGCCCTACTTAACACTTCCTAAAGAAACTCATGATTCACCTAATCATACGCCTTTTCTTGATCAAAAAACTGTAGCCACCCCCTCTAGTCATACTGTTTGCTTGCCCACTCTTCTATCAGGTGAAGCAGCATCAAATTGTCAGTAAGGAGAGTCCTGGGATAAACCCATTCTGCTCTTTCCCAACAACGTCTGCCACAACCCCCTTTAGTCGTTTGGTTAGGATCTTCATTAAGATCTTATAGTCAATGTTAAGCAGAGTCAAAGGCCGATAGTTCCCCATGAGGGAGGGATCTCCCTTCTTATACAACACCACCACCACACCCTTTGAAAATTCCGGCTCAATTATACCGGAGGCTAGCAGTTGATTGTAAATCTCAGCAAGCATCTCAGACATTTCTGCCCAAAATAACTTGAAGAGCTCCAAGATCAACTTATCCTCCCCAGGAGCCTTACCATTCTTGCCTTTGTGGATGGCATCTGACACCTCCAATTAGCGGATCTTACTATATAGGTGCAGCTGAGTCTCCTTTGGCAGTACCCCTCAGTCCGCTTGAGAGTACTTTGGGTGCCTCTGGGTCATTCTCAGAGGTGCTGTAAAGGTCCTCATAGTAGGATTTGGCCACCTCAGTCATGCGAGCTGCATCATTCACCTCAACTTCCCCATTACGAAGTGACAAGATCATCGCTGAAGGTCTGAATGCCCTATTGCCTTGCGGAGTAGGGCCACATTGCTGTTAGAATCCTCATCACATATAGACTTCCTTTGTTTGAGGCGATCCACCATGAAGGCTCCCATCGATTTTGCATACATCTCAGCATTGGCCGTGTAGGCAGATGCCCCACGACCATGGCCTGCTTGCAGCTACTCTTAAAGCTCTTCTTCAAGGTTTCATACTTCGAATGCATGGCCCCTAGCTGCCTCCCAAAGATTTCACAAGCCATTTTGAGATCAGCCTTCCTCCACACCCATTTTACTGGTGCATCAGACTTTCCCACAATCTGGCTTCTCCACCACCTCACCTTTATTCTCATGATATCCTGAAGTGGACTCCACTTCAGGAGTTCAGGGTTCAGTCTCCAGATTTCTTTCCCTGCAGAAGCAACCTGAAGGTCACTGATATGCAGTTCCAGGGGCCTGTGGTCTGAAGCACTTGGATCATGATTCTGAAGGATCAACTTGCAGCGACTCAGGAGAGGCTGGGGCACTGACACAAGGTCAATGTGGGAGAAATGATCCCCTGGATGCGAGTCCAACCAGTCTCCCCCTCCTCACCATGGCAAGCTCTCCACACATCCAGTAGGCTGAGGTCGATCATTAAACCAGCCAACTTATGGGCTCCAGGATCAGAACTCCAGTTGCCTGAAGCCCAAGCCTGTCATCTCTAAAGCAGACACAGTTCATGTCTCCCCCCAGCACTACTGACCCCAAATGCCTTCCTCCTGGATCCTCAAGGCCGACCTTCTGAAAAAAGGCCTTCCATTCAGATCCAGAATTGGACGCTTAAGCTGAGAAACCAAATTGATTTCTCTCCAAACAGTGACATCATTGCCACTGCTCTTCCAGGAACCAATATCCTTTTATCCAACACATTAACTTTGTCCACCCACCAGACCAAGATACCCCCCTTTGCTTCTCTCCCTCCCTCTTTCCCTCCCCTAAGGGCGAGTCTGAATTTGGTTGATCCACCAACTTAAAGTAAAATGATTGTTTCAGAGGAAACTGGAAAGCCCATCCCTCTTCCACCCCAGGTTTGAACTTAGTCTTAGTGAGGAAGCCAATATCTATCCCATGTTGTTGCAATTAGAGTCTCACCTGCTGACGCTGCTTGAGTAAATTCAGACTCCACGTTTTAGCAAATTCAACCCTGATTGCCATAGGTTTGAAACCTAAGAGGCCTTGGGGTTAGGATCCAGGGGGTCCCCATCCTCTTCCACCTCAGCTGGTTTAGCGAGACCACGTTTCTTCCTCCCCTTTCCAGTACTAGACTGGGCTGGGGGTGGAGGCTGTTCGGTCACAACGTTCTTGGAATCTTAACATTGCCAGGGTCCTTGAAAGACCCCTCTGCTTCGGTTGGAGGCATTGGGTTAGAAGGCGCTGGCCCACTATTGCTAGCAGGCAACACCTCCCTCACCTCTGCCTCTTAAATGATCAAGTGATGGGGAGAACCCCATCCGTTTGGGAAGCAGCTATTCCAAAATGTCCTTTGCAGATTGGGACAAAGCGCCACTTATCTCGATTTGGAGTCTAATGGCTTCCCGCGCCTTCTGGGTCTGCTTTGACTCCTTGTTGACCTTCCTCACACTTTTCAGCACTCCAGTCACCGCCTCTGAAGTGATGCCAGCCGCAGCTCCTCCCTTGCTTTTGCTGACATCTCAGTTAGCTTCTCCAACGCCTCTGGAGAGCCAAACTTGTCCTTCTCAGAAGGTGCCATTACTGACACCCCCAGCAGGACTGCTAAGCTTGGCCACTGCCGCAGGAAGTTGAACCTGAGGATATTTAGCTCTGATGTGCCCCTTTTCACCACACAAGAAGCACCTGTCCAGCGGTACCACAGAGACACTCCAGGTCCTCACTTTGACTGAATGAGGTAGATCCCCATATGATTTCGAAAGTTCAACCTTCAAAAGCCAGTCCCCAGATCCTACTGTGAACTTTTTCAAGCTACCATCCTTCTGCTTCAAGTTCTTTAACAGCTTGTTCTCATTAAAGGAGATCACTCTGCCAAAGACTTTCAGCTGAGACTTCATGGACCCTCTAGTGATCACAGGTGGTACGTCCCTCAGAATGAACCTTCCAATCTTGGTTCTGATGTCAAAACATACGGCCACCTCGTTCTTTGTGCTCAAACTGGCATCCAAAACCTGTTTCTTTTTGAAGCTTAGACTGAAAGGTCATAAGTTTTAACCCAGGAGCCAAACTTGAAATATGGAGAGGGGAAAACATACACATCTCAATCACCCTGACCATGAGCATCTCCTTAGACCACCCAGTATTCACTTTTTACGGCGTGAACCCTCTTGAGGCTCTCCACCATGCTCGCTGTCAGATGCCTGGATGGGCCAGAGTTCCCCTCTTTGAAAAACTTGGTTCTGACACCAAATCCAAAAGCAGCCGCCGCTGCAAAAGAGAACAAAGCACCCTGTGCAGCAGAGGCCGCCCCCGCTGTTGATTTTTTACCAGAGTTGGCCTCTCTGGTTTGTTTTTGTGATAAAGTTTGCTCTCCGGGCCCTTTTTGTGCAGGAACCATCGCATCCCTTTTGGGTCAGTCTGTCATTTTGGTACATGAGTGCTCTCGCCTTTTTCTACACCAGTGTAAGACCACATAAGCTACTGGCCACTATCCAGGCTTCATGCCAACCTAGAAAACCGTGGTGATTATTGTAGACAGGTGAGCCAAAGCTCAGCCAAACAGGATTGCCCTACTCTTGTCTCTGAGACCTGCTTTTACAGCGCCTCGCATTGTAGGAAAGTATTATGACTGACGATATGCCCAACTATTGCCTACCCCTTCCTGCCCATATCCCCCCCAAGGAGAGTGGAAGCACCTGAAAGAACAGATTGGGTTACAGTCATTAGCTTTTATCCCAATCCCCATCCAGGCCACTACATGACCCTTCGAGGGCGCCTCTATGGGTTTTGGTATTAGCTACTCACCCATGTTTCCTTGAGCTTTACTCGGGTATGCCACGTGAAGGCCCCAGATTAACCTACCTAGCTCCCAGGATTGGCGTTCTTCATATTTTAAATCCATTGCTTAGCGGTAATTTACCTGTATAACTCATGTAGCAGATCTAAGAGATACTAAAACTTAACAGTTGATCTGTTATAGACATTCATCAAGAGTCTCAGGAAGAATCTCTTGCATGACCAGGAGAGTCATAACCTAGGTTACATGTTATCTGGTAATTCTACTTAAAATTTAGCGATCTGTTCAGAATATCTTACTGCCCCTCCCATTGTCTTTATTAGACGAACTTAAAAATGGGCTCTGTCAAAAGCCTCATGGATTCATTTTAAGGCCATTGTTTCAGGTGTGGTTAGTCAGTGATAACTTTGATTGAAGCGATCTCATTGTTAACAGGCACTTGCACCCACTTCTTCATCATAATAAATCTTACAAACTTAAACACCAATAAAAAGATGATCATAAGCTTGGTGGTATGATTCTGATATCAGTAAGGTACAGATGGCTGAGCAGGTACCTCTCTTGAAGCGCTCCAGACAGACCAAAAGGTGAAAGAATTATGTGTAATGTATAGGTGGGCTTTCTCCAGCAATGGACAAAGATATTGGGTAAAAACAGGTGAATGTCAACAAGAGAAAGTACCCTAGAAAGGATTATGTTTGTCTGCATATAAAATTATTTGAGTGAATAGTTCCTTATATAAGGGTTAAAACTATGATTAAACACAACAGGGGTTCATGTCACTAGGGCAGGGAAAGTAGAGAAGCCACTAGATGACTGAGTTTAGTGTACTAATCCATGTAGTAATGATCTATATTTAACTTTTTCTTGTAACCCTAAAGTTTTTTGAGCTGTTTGATTTATTTTGAGTTAAGCTAGGTCTTCATAAAACTCAGAATTTATGTGGACAATAGCCCAATTCTGTATAAATAAGTGCGAGGAAATGATCAGATAAACTTGCTAAGTTTATTTCTAATTCTAGTATAGGGTTTAGAGATTGCTATAAATTTTGTATCTTAAAGCATTATTAATTATTTTTTGTGCAATTTAATATATGTTTTAAAAATTATGCCAAATTTCCAGGCCTATCTATAGGCTTGGTCCAATACTTCATTAGGATGTTCAATCAATTTAATAATAATTGGATGGATTTAAAATTTCTTATCATGTTTGTGTTAGGCTCATAAGGTTTAGAGACATTTCTCCATTCAATCAAAATTTTATTCTTAAGTTTTGAACCCCTACTTAAATGGATAATCTCCATTACTTTAGTTGAACATTCCATATATTAGTTTGCCGTTATTGATTGTTTTCTTACAACAGATAAATTCAAATTAACCATACTTGTATGGGATAAATCTCCAAAAAAGTATATAAGACCCAGAATCTACTGTCAATTTTTTGACTTTGTATGGCTCTTCAAATTGCTATTATCCCTAATTGCGATAATGTGATGGTCAGGAATATCATGTACATCACAACTTGTTCCCTCCTACAAGATCTTCACCATGGAACCAGTCATTATATCTTGTGCTTGATCTTTCCCTCAAGGCGCCCAGCTGCAAGGGTCTTGACAACCCAATTATGTTGACCCAAAGGAGTGGAGTTGGTGGAAAACCTGAAGAATAGAACGTTCAAATGACCTCATTATTCACTAAAGGATGGGGTAGTTTTTTTCATGATAGAATTTGGTCTAGCCTGCCCTGCTCACAAAGGTCAATGAAGATCACCAATTCTCACCTTCAGTAGGCCACCTAATTCTAAAATTGTGCTGAGCTTGTCAAAAGGATATATAATAGGCTCAGGTCCTCTAAAGATGTCAGAGAATTTCTTTTCTGGAAACAGTGAGCTCTGCTAGTGTTCCAGGCAAAACAGTATCATGGCTGCTTGGCCCTTGCTGTTTCGCCTTCATAGGTGTGCCAACCCACTAGAAGTCCAAGTCCAACCCACCAACCCAGCAGACCAACAACTTCGCCTTAGAAATTAGCCCCACTTGGGAGTGCACCAGTGGTCCTCAGCCCCCTTCCTGGGCAGCCTGATCCCTTGATCCTTCTCCCTCATGACCAATCATCAGCCCCTCTTAGGTGTGCCCTGAAAGGTCTATCCCATACTGGGCGGCTTTGGCACTCCCATGCTGCACCACCCTTATGGCTGACGGCCATCAGCCCATCATCATTGGTGGCTTGTTGGTTAGGTTTCCGTTGGGGTTTTTTGTAGGGATTAGGTATGGGAGCTGGCAGCGTCAGCCCCTCCAGGCGCGTCACCACCGCCTGCCTCAGGATCTCCAGTCCCATCTTTCCTTAATCTAGCGGACTAAATACTAACAACTAACAAAAGATGAGCGAAACATAATCTTTATTTAGGAGGTAATGATGACTAAGTATACCCTAGGCTACTGCGCCTATTCAAAACCCATTGTCCATCCAAGCTGAAACCTCATCTAATTATCTGTCATCAAAAGTAACACTTCCCTTTCAATCAGTTGTTCCCAGAAACCAAATACTCTTTTGGCTCATCCTTGGCAAAATTTGCCAGTCAAACATAAATTACTACTTATTACATAAATTGAGCATCTTTGGCACTAGTCACTGATACTCAGATTTGAGGCAGCAAATCATTATCATTAATTTGATATTGGAGATCTCGCTTTCTGACAGAATATCCCATTATGGCTCAACAATTGGCAGTTGGCGTTAAACTAGGATTCCGCCAAACCTGAACAATTAGCAATTAATTGGTCAACGTCCTTTGTATTAATCGCTGGTGATAACCTTTGAATATAAATACTTTTGGAGATTATCCCCAATCTTCAAAAGGGCTCAGCCTACCCAAATGGGGAGCGCCAATCGGCAAATATAACATTAAAATAATATTGAATTAGGCGATTATCTGGCAATCACGCCTGCAAACTGACACCCTTAATTCTATTATTATTGGGAGGAATCCAAATGGAAATCTTCTGACAAATGACACTCCAAATTTTTAGTAAGCTGCATCTTATGCACTTGCTCTATATCAAACCAAAAAGTGAAAAAGACCCACCCACTGCAACAAGCAGAAGGCCCCTGGACATCAGTCTCAGTGACATTCATTGCGGAACTTACACATTTCACAATTGATGCATTAATGGTGGCCATGAATAGGTTCACCAAATTTTTGCTGTATAACATGTTGCATAAAATATAACTACGGCAGAGCAGCGGTCCTATTCATTGCTAACATATTCTCTATGTTCAAATGATCAAAAATAAATTTGAGAAATTTGGTCCTAAGTTTATGTCTAAGATCTGGTATGCATCAATTGGACTTTTCAGAAATAAGCCTTGCAGTTCTATGGCATATTACTTACAATTAGATGGGCAAAAAGAGAGGGTCAATTAAGACCTAGGGCAATATCTATTATGTTACTCCTCAGGCTTCCAAGATACCTGGTTAATGGACCTACCTCTGGCGCAATTTGCTTACAAAGACGCGCTGCAACCTCCACCAGGTTTCCCAATCTGAGACCACCCTAGGGTATAACCCTAATTTCAGATTGGTCCACGCTTGACCTCAGAGGTTCCTGCGGTGGAAGACCGCATTGCTCATATCCAGGATACCCAAAATCTTTTCCAATTAACATTAAAAAATCCATGGAGTTTTACAAGAGTTTGCTTAATTGTAGCGACTTCCTGGCCAATATATCTCAGTAGAGTCTCTATTCATGCTGGATACCTGCAATCTGATGTATGAAGATTCCATCCAGGAACTATTAAGTAATCTAACAGGACATTTGAAGTTAAGAAGGACTTAGTTAATGGTTCATACCAAATAATTACCCACACTGGAAGCAACATAACTTGTTCCACATCTCTAATTATGCTTATTCAATTAAGAGTGACCCATCATCCCAGGGACCATCATTGTTGGTGACTCTCAAAAGGTAGATGGTGAGGCAATACTGGCCTCAAGAAAATCTCATTGTTCTGTGCAGTACCTGGTCGCATGGAAGAGCTTCTCTTCCTATAAATAGCTGGGTGAGTGCAAAGTACTGCGCAAACTGTAAAGTTAATTGGCTGAGTTTCATGAGTCGCACTCACAAGGCACACTAACCTCCTATGAAAATGTCGCCCCTCTTGCCATCAAACTCCCCGCAAGACACAAAATCTACGCCCTAATACATATTCCAGTAGGAGAGATCTTTATTGCTGTAAAAGGAGATAATTCTGAAAGTCAAAAGACCTAGTACATCTTCCTAGACCGTGACAAGCTCCCCCACAGGCGCAAGAGAAGACTTAAGGTACCAGCAGAACCCTTATTTCAGTTGAGCGATCTTGTGAATGTGTTTTTTTAAAGTTGATTCACTTCTCTGGCTCCAAAAGATTCTCCCAGTATTCCCTTTTAACTCCTTCCCTTTAGTGAATAATTTAGCATTTTATGGTGTCTTAGATCAGGGGTCACCAGAAGGTCTCTAAGACTAATACTACACCCAGGTCAATAACCCCCAAACCCCTGGAAGTGATTTATAAGCCTCAAATCTTGGAAACCCCTTGCAAAATCAGAGAGGTTAAATTGGATTACATAATATAGAGATTCCATTTTTGTGTTACTAATCTGAGTCAGCAGATCAATCCTGATTTTTTTATTAAACAACCAGTAAGAAAAATTCCTTTAAGTGGAATACGCAAATTAATTGATCTGGAAAATCAAATTAATCTGGATCTATCAAATTAGTTCCACTGTCAATTTATAGTATCTGTTGTCAAAGATTTTCTAAGTTTGTATGAATATATCCAGAAATACTTCCAACCCATGCTGATCTTCCCTATACAGCCAATTTAGAACTATTAAAAGAGGACCCAGGTCAAGCTAGTTCTAAGTCACCTTACTATCTCCTCTCTTCCCACAATATAAAGGCAACATCCCCTCATATGGTCTGTTGTTTAAAATTTATTATGGTAGAGCCTATTTTATATAAAAGTCCTGTTTTTAAAAACGTATTTAAAGACTCTGCATGTTCTCAATTTTCACTATTTTCTACTAATCCAGTGAAGCATACTTCCATCCACATCCTGGACCCTTTGATTGTTGAATGAGCACTCAAATCCATTGATACATAAGCTCACTACACCCTATCAGAAGTTAAAAAAATTATGCGGCTAATTTTATTTTTTTCAATATGCCACTCATGAAGGTCTACCTCAATACCAAATCTTTGCCGCACTGATCCAACTCTGAATTGGCTTAACCCAACCAAAAAGGTGCTTCCAAACACGCCAATCTCAACATGCTGTTCGTGAATGAATATTGTCTGGTTACCCAACCATAAAGGAGTTTTCAGTCATTGGATTGCTTGGGGAACCCATCTTCAGGCCATCTCCTAGTTATATAAATAAACTGATCCACTATCCTGACACCTTACCTGACCCTGAATGGCAGTTTAATTACCCACCAACTGCGCAATGGTCACCAAAACTTACATAATCTATGAATATAATTGTTTTGCTTTGATTCGAAAATCTGTTGATTTAAAGCATGAACTAGTACAAAATGTGTTTGATGAACATCAGCGTCCTGGTAGCAGATTTGAGCGCCTTGGGAAGGTTATTAAAAGTCCAGAAACTGCCATCATAGTAGGAGTGGTTGTCCTCTTTGTCTATATAACCCTTGGTGTTGCCCCAAAAATACCCGCGGTTGCCTCATTTCAGACATTTGGTTTGTTATGGTGGCCTTCAGTACATTTATAAACTTTTACTACCTCACAGAAATCCTAGGAAGTCCCTCCTACAAGTTTTAGGAACGCTGTGCCACTGGCATTCTGGTACTTTAACTGGGTCTAACACACCCAGACTGAAAGCCCAATCTTATTTTAATCAGCAGAATCCATGACAAGAACCACACATAATTTATATGACTAATAGTGAGAGTGCTGACTATGGAAAGACATGGCACAAAAGAATTCTGGTTGCCGTGGTTACAAGAATAGCTCAAAAACTGCAGCATCTGTGTACTTATTTTCTTGAGCCAAATTAAAATTAGAAAAGCGGTAATCAAATTAAAAATGAGATCTTGTTTTAGCTAGATGAAAACGAAACTAGCAAGTTTTGGGGTGGTGGAGCTGCTAATAAGAAATTCTATATAGATTATTCCTGTACTGATTAAATATTTTTGAAAACTTATACTTTTTAAAACTCTTTATAGATCAAGTGCCAATGGTAAATCCTGAATCTTTGAGCTAACCATTTCTAATCCCCTTTATTCAACATATCAGTTTAATGGTCTTTAATTTTGAGATCTGGTGCTATTTTTGAAGTTGTTGAGATTAAAAGCACATTACTGATAACTTTTATTGGGCCGCAGACCAAAAGTTTTTAACTGTTCTTGCCTTTGTTTGGGATTGTCGCAGATTATTTTTAATTGTATTTTAAGCATTATGTTTGAGGACAATTTGCCTAAAATTAACTAAATCTGAGAGTATTCTTTTGACCAAGTAAACCTACTTTGTAAAATCACTCCCCTCTAAGTTCATACTCTTCTTGACGAGAGATTCTTTTATTTTTCAAGGCAGTGAGTGCAGTCAGCAGTTTACTTCCAGGTGGTTTCTTCAATATGGTATCCCAGACATTTAGCCAAGTAGAAACGATTACCTTAGATTCTTGATTCCAAGAATGGCCTCAGCTTTGTGTTCTGCATTGCCAAAGTTCTTTGAACAAATGTGGCCTGGGGTACCACAACAGGATCTTGAAACTTTCTTAGTTGAGAACATGGAAATGGGTGAGCTTGTAAGCCTTTGGGTAATACCAACTCATAAGTTACGTCATTGATTTTGTGCAGCACCTTGTATGGGCCCAGGGCAAGAGGACCCAACTTACAACAATAAACAGTATTCTAGTAGTTTTCAGCATTAATAAGAGCCTTATTGCCTTCTTTGTACATAGATGAATCAGAGCGGCAAGCGTCAGCCTTAACTTTATGGCCTTGAGGGCATTGTTGAGATGAGTCTTCAAGGTAATGATTTTTGACGGTTTGCCCTTTAGGTCATCCGTGCTAGTACCACACCATCAGATTGTCCATCAAACATTTAAGAGTGAAACCATGGTAATCAAAAAGGGGACTTACCCATGTAAGAGTTAGTATTCTCCTTATAGGTAAACTTGGCAAGAGGGAGTTAAGTGGTCCAAGTGTCCTTCTGGGCGAAGATGTAGCAACAAAGATATTACTCCAGAGTCTGGTTGACCCATTTATGATCATCTGACTGAGGAATGTAAGCATAGTAACAGCAAGGATTGATGCCCAAGTTGTTCAGAATATGATTATAAAAATTGAATATAAATTGGGGCCTTAGACTGAGACAAATTTATCAGGTAAGCTTTAACTAAAAACCTCCTTGACAAAATCTCAGCGGTTTCCTTTGATGTGATGTAAGATGTGCAGGTGAAAAATTCCGCATATTTGGTGATTATATCCTACCATCATGTCTGCACAAATCCATTTAATAGAGGAAAACAGGTAATGAGATCCTCATAGATATTAGAATAGGTTAGCGGTGATTTTGAGAGGCATCATCTTATCCTAGGGATTGGAGCCCAAAGCTCTAGATCTGGAACACGATAAGAACTCAGAGAGTAAACACTTCACTATAAAATTCATTATATGCCAATAGTAGCCCCTTTTGGGCAAGATCATGATTTTCTCTGCATCAAGAGGTCCATCCAATGATTGTGATAAGCCTTAAATATCTATTCTTACATTTGTATGAATGGCATCCAGACCTTCTCCAGATGCCTTATGATACCCTTGACAATGGTATATCTCCTTTACGCCTCATTTATAGAAACTTTAACTGGTGCTTCTTGTAAGACCAGATGACCTGCCCCTCCAGCTGGATTGTGATAAATTTCTACATAGAGGCAGGGAAAGGGCCCATGCCCCAGTAGAGCCCACCTCTAGAGTTAGGACATAGCTCATGTAGTAGATGAGCGGTGGGTAATGCCCTGGCTCCTAAATAACCTCCCTCTCTGCCCCCATTTACTCTTCTGACCTTGTAAAAATGATAAAGGTTTGTAGAGATGTTGTTCAGTTTAGGACCCTCCAGCAGGACCCTCAGTCTACCTCAAGTGTGACCAGGTCACTGAAGGTATCCAAATAATTGACCCATCCCACCCAAATCAAAAATAAGCCCAAATTTGCATATTAAGTTGAATCAGGGCTATATCAATGGTTTATATTGTGGATAAAACTAATGGATTAAAAATTAAATAAAAGAATACTCTGGTTTGCAATATCAATAAGATTGGCCTTATAAAACTTGTGTTAGTGTATACCCATTTGGCGAAATTTGTTCAAGTATGGTAGTATTTCACTCAATTTATACTTTCTTCAGTGAACAGGAAGCAAAATTTTTTATGACATATTGAGACTTATAATACTTTCCCTCTAAAATCTATTGCAAGGTCCTAGGTGATGTTTAGGTTGTCCAGTAAGAGGATTAGTCATCACAAATTTTCACGTTCCCATTTCCCCCTCCACTATATAAAGAACACCCACCTTGGGGGAGCTTGCTGGTTTATCCTTAGTTTTTCTCCCTATAAAATTTCTTAATAAACAGAAGTTTTGTGTTTATCCCTTTGTCATAGAATCTAACTCCACGCCACCTTGCTGAATTTGACTAAAATTCTCTGGAAATACATTTTACCATGCACAAAATTATATTCATAATTGTCAAGCAGATGTTCCAATCCATGTATCCATCATCGCTCCCTGCCCTCTGCAAGATAGTGGATGACTACCTATGTAATTTTAATTGCCAATATGTTGTGCATGCCACAAAGGGTATTAAACACTTTAATTATTCCATTTCAAGTGCAATCCGTGCCATTTTATTGCAAGCATTTTCACAATATTTGATGGAATGATATCCTATTTAGGTATGTTTATTAAACCGCAAACCTTGTAGGGGTTATTGTCCTCCCTGCCTCTCCCACCCTTGTGGGTTGCCTCAGTAAGACCCACGGTTGCTCCTACTACAGCCTCCTGGTTTGTTGTAAGGTCCTTTTATATGTTTTTAAACATATTGTCCCTCAATTAGTCCTTAGGGAACTCCTCTTACAATTCATTAGAGCAGCTGAGCCCCTAGAAATCTAAAGCCAGCAACTGGGAACTGCCAAACCCTCCTGATGGTCAGCCTCTTCCAAACTAACTGATGCCCTGACATTTCTCTTAGTTCCTTTTCTTGGGAAGAATGACCTTAGGTCTTCTGCTCCCTCTTCATGAAGGATTATGGGCCCTTAACTAAAGAAAAAGATTGTGAGGAAGCTTGGACGTGGTTTTATACTCGTCCAGTTTTGAGCAAGAAAAAAACTAGGTAGGGTCACGGATGGGGGAGATCTTGGACCAAGTTATGTTCCAGGATTGTACTTTAATCATAAAGTTGTGTTGGGTAAACTCCTGGTACCTACGGGCTTGGTATTGGGTCATTTTTATGGGCGCTCTTGTAGAGCTCAAGAGCATGGTGATCTTACCTTATAATAAAAAGATGGCGGGCGTAAAGCATATTATTCTGCTATCTGTTAAGTGTCGCCATGATTGCAAAGGGCTCTTTAACATACACATGGTAGTTTATCTCTACAGGTATCATCTTGTGGCAAAAACACGCAGAATGTTCCAAAACATCCTCTTCCACTGTAAGTGAACATACCACAAAGCAAATTTTAGAATCATCTGTCACAACCATAAATGTTAAATTGGATAATAGTGGCCAAGACAATAGAGGCTAGCATATTATCTTTAGCAGCCTGGAACGCAGTTTCTTCTAAATCCTCCAAAAATGAGATGTAACTGTCCTATGAGATGGGTAAAGGCGCGGCTGTGGCGGAGAAATCCTTGGCAACCTATAAAAAGATTCTAATCACACCCAAGAAACTATGTACACCAGTTTTATTACCCAGGGGAGCAAATCCCTGATTGCAAACAGCTTATCAGGGAAGATAGCCATGTCATCTTTAACAATAACTTTACCCAAGATTGAGACAGAGTCCTTAGAGTTCTCATGTATTGAGGGCTTCAGCCTCAAATTGGACTTGTGTTGAGATTATTGCTCACCTTTACAGATTCCTAGGTTGAAAAATCTGCTGGTTCTCTAGTGGATAAGTCCCATTAGCATTTGAATTGATATATTGATTAATTTTTGATATTGGTTTAATAATGTCAGCAGATTTCTGGGTAATTCTCCAGGTTCAGATCTACTGGGGGTAATCCGTGAAAATGCTTAAAATCTTGTTGGGTAGAGTTGCTGATGAAATTGAGGCACCTGATAGTTGATTGTTGATTAACTACTAGATTTACCAAATGGGATCAGTAAGGTTTCATTACCAACTGATTGGGAAATTATTTTGGAGTTGTGAGGCGAGTGATGCAGCATGTAACTAGCAAATCAATAAGTTGGTTCACAACCTGCTATAATGGGTAAAGAGTCTCATTAACTAATCAGGTCGCTAGTCAAATTTGGTTAATTCGCTGTAATCAAGTGGAAACAATAGAGACACGTTTTCTTGCTCTTTCCGTTTTTAGGTCTCTGGGATGTCCAATGGAGGAATCCTTATCCTGATGGAGAAACCATCACTGGAAAAGACTTTGAAGGGAAATTAAGTGGCAACAACTGCCTTTTCCTTAAAAGGCGCCAACAGAGCAGTTGGGCACCATATTTCCCCATGAATTTCCTAGCGTGTTGTAATAATAAAGCATATCAGTTACAGTGATAAAGTTCTATTCATCTTCAGTTTATTATTGTTGTAGTACAATAATTATTGACTCTTTAGTGTGATTAATAGTATGGGTCGAATATCTAGAGAAGGGAAGCAGACCTTTGAAGTAGATCTCCGCCAACTCAGCATGACGGGAACAAGGGCTGAGAACCTCTAAATCTAGAGAGTAGATTAAGCTCAGCTGGGAGAGAGAAGTCTCTAATTATCAGCATAATCAACATTTTGTGGAACATTCCAATTTTAGAGTTGGAACACATCTCAACTTGGTTATTTATTCAGCTACAGATAATAGTCTCCATATTATTATCACTCATATATTAATATCAATCAACTTGAATTGTGCACATAGGAACTGAACATGTGCAATTAACTTCTTTAAACAATCAGCAACATAGCCAGATTTTACGCCTTATCAATCACTTAAAGAACCCTTCTCAACATCCTTAGCGTTCTCCTCTCTATTTGTAAACAAGAATGTCATCCATGTACATCAAGCAAATTCCTCACAAGCTTTACCAGCACCTAAAATTCCAAGTTAATTAAATAAGGAGCAACTATGAACAAAAAGGACATCACCTTGTATTTAAACATGACTAGGTGACACTTGAAGGTGGTGTGGTTTTGACCTTGAAGTTGTATTTAAATTAAGCGGAAAGCAATAAGGTCCAGCTTGAATGAAAATTTTCTAGGTGCGATCATTGGATTTATATCCTCCATAAGTGTCATGGGGAATGCTTCTGGTTTAATGACCACGTTGAATCTATGAAAATCTTCACAAGAATGTAGGTCTTCAATGGCTTTGGGAACCAGAAGCACCAATGGAATCATTAAAGTCTTGGAGGGCTGGATGAACTTGCATGCAAGCCCATTCTTCACAGAGACATCCAGAGATTCCCTATCCTTTGAGCTAAAATAATATACAGTGCACCCTTATAGGGAGCTCTGTACTCACCTTGAAACTAAACGATAATTTAAAGGCTGGAGGCAGATGATGAAGAATGACAGAAGGCTTAAGTGTGCGAGCAAAGTACTGGAAATTTAATGAAAGGTGTGGAGATGGGTGGACCTTTGTGATCACACCAAGTAATGGACCTTTAAAGATCTAAGAACTAAATTAAAGCTGGCGAAAAATTTCCATTAAATTGCAATTTAACTAACCATTCTCCATATCAAAAAAGGACAATACTTGTGACATAACCTCATGCAAAGTATTTTTGTGCAGAAAAAATTTCCAGGTCACAGAAACGTTCCTTGAACTTATAATGGACTTGATGAATAGTAACTGGATGTTGGACTTCCCAGCTATGTGAAGACTTGGAGGTGTAAGCTAGGATAACTCCATCACTAAGTGAGATGGTCAAGGAAAGTCATTTAAACAGAGCAAGTTCCATGAAGATATTTTCCACACTAGTATTAACCAGCGCTTCTATAGCTTTTATTGTAACTCTGCCTTATGACTTTTATGCTTGGTAGTAGGTATAATCATGTAAATGAAGGGTTAGACCCACCTTATTCACATGCATATAACGTGCAGGAGTAGGGTGCAAGATTTAAGATGGTATCAATCCTTCAGTACTAAAAATCAGAAATCTCTCCAGGGGATGGACCATATCAGGTACAGGTGATGCACTCACAAAGGAGAGCTTAGCTCTCATTAAGAGAATTAGTGCTGTGATTGCAGAGGCCAGGATATGTATTTGGGACCTCTTGTCATGGTTGATTGACATCATTGAGGGACTGATTTCAAAGACAAAGCTGGGCGTGATGAGTCTAAGAGAACCAAGTTGACTGTCCTGCCTGACCTGAAGCAACCCTTGTACCAACATTGGGTAGAGGCAAGATATGCCTAGGTTGGTTCTGGAGGTGCAAGTGATGGTCAGTAGGGCGTTACATCCACAGCTTTAAATAGCACCAGCTATATCAAAAATCATGGCGGGAATTTAAAAATTGTTCGGAGAACTAGGTTTTAACTCATTCAGTTTAAATATTGCCATATCTGGGAAGATTCATATCTAGTCAATTACTTGAGTTTTGGCTTACTCGAGCTACAGTACAATGACTGATGAAAATTAATGTTTATTGTTTCATTTGGGCGCAGTGCCTCACCTAATGAATGGATCCCCATGAAATGTTTATTTAGATTTCCGGAGACCAACCTTCTTTGTTGGTCGACTTGTTTAAGAAAACTCCATTAGTTTTACATTTTATCTATGGTCTATTGATCTGACCTGTGCGTGGACCTCCTTGAGGAGGTCTCAAAGAACATTTTTCACTTTATTTTACCTAAATTATGTATTGATTCTCCTCCCCCTTTTTGGAAAGCCTGGACCGCTTCAGATAAAGGCCCCTAAGAACCTGAATTCCAATATGCACTTGTTAATGGACTTCAACCTAGGGGGCCAACCAATTTCTTGAATTTCTAGGTTATATTGTCGTTTATATAATGATTTACAACCTCACCTTGGGTCCCTTTACTACTTGTCCTCTCCGCGGGTCCCTTTTCCCTGTGCTATTAGAAGTTTGTTACCTGATTGTGTAGTGGAATAATTCTTATCAGCTCTTCAGAAACAAGAGTTGCAGACACTCTCTTGACATTAGCCGACCAACCCTTTTACTATATGCGCATCTGAATTCTCAAATAGGGCTCTCTCTGAGCGTCAACTGGGTACGCTGGCCAATTGTCACAGACACTATGCTGCATACCACAGCGTTTCCATTTGGTTTACTGTTAGTCCAGCTTGATGTTATTCTCGCCATGCCATCTGGGAGGTCTCCCTACACTTCCTGCTCATACTTGGTGTTTTGGACCCTTCAGGATCCTGGTAGCATTCTGAGACCTACCCCAGAAGTATATTCTGAAATTTTCTAAGCTCTAGCTTCCCTGGATTCAGAAGCCTCTATCTTAATAAACTTAAATGATTCTCATCAATCATTTTATAGAGTTGATTTACTGTATCACTTATCTCCCAGTGCAGCAAATTGGGCATTTTTCGTTTTCTGAGCACAGCCACATTTTCAAAATTTGTGAGAAGTTTGGGTCAGTTTTTGGAAGAATGTCATCCTGATGTGGCCTCCTTACAAACCTTCTACAAGTTCTTTTTTCACCAAGTGGGCTGCCCCTTGGGGCAGTAGTTGAATGAAGTTTTTTGCTCAGGTTTAGGCTTTACCACTGTCTGACAGAGTTAAAATGCCTTTCCTCCGTTGCACTTTAGATCCTCTCACAAGGAACGCTCTGGATCTTTGGGGTGATTCTCCTGCCTTGACTGGAGAGGGGGAAAGTCATTTGGCCATCATTGTTTCACCTGCACAGACCCCTATAAAAACCAACCCAGAAACATTGAGCGCCCTTTTGGAAGTTAAGGCTTCATTCCCTTCCATACCTTTGGTTTCAAAGGATATCAAAGGTTTGTGGGGGGTCTATCCCTGAGGTAATAATTAAACATCCAGGTAATTTGGCCGCGTTGGTTTCACCTATGGAGACCTCTATAAATACAGGCCCTTAGAACTCAAGCTCACCTTAAAAAACGGTTTCATTTTCTTCCAAATTATTAATTTGGAAAAATGTGAGGGTCAGTGGAGTTTTAGCCCTTAGTTACAGTTAAATGACTCAACTTGATTTGGCTGAAGAGGTTCCATCTGAGGAGACCATATAAATATGACTTCTGGGGATGTGGATTTTTCTTGAATTGTGGTAGCTGCTCCCTATGAGACTACCTCAGGTTTGGTGGAACTCAAGCGTTTACAAGATTCTATCCCATATTGAAATTAGTTAAATCTCATGAAATTATTAGTCCTATGGTATCCCTTCTATGGAGCCGAAAGAACCCTTATTGCAAGGGGGTATTATCATGCTAGCAATGGATAGCGAAGCTCAAGCTGTTATCAGATCAGTTATTTTGCTTTTAAATCCAAAAAACGCCATATTTAACAAAAATTATTTAAGTAAAATGAATCAAATGGAAGCACATGTGGGTCCCTATTGCGAATATTCCTATGTATCACATTACACCTGAGAACCCACACTTTCCACCAAGATGATTAGGAAAACTGAAGAAGTGGTGCAAGTGTTAATTCTACAAAATGTTGGTAAATATGCCGCTGTTGAGGATACGGTGGGGTATATATCCTCAGTGATTAGGTTGCAAACTACCCTTCATCATCCCCTGATGGATAAACCCGATCTTAGGGGTGTGATTAAGTCTAAGGAGGAACCCTCTGGTAAGCTGTTGTCATTATCTCTTGTCAATAAAGATTATCATGGTTTACTTCTGTTTTCTGCTACCCTTTACTCCACTCTAGGGAAATTCAGCACAACTATTTTGATAAACATGGAAGCTTATGAGAACTTTTTGACTTTAACCTAACTGAAAACCTTGAGTTAAGCTATTTACCTGGTGGTATGGTTAGGGTGGGAGCCTCCAAAAGTATTCCCACATTGAAGGTTCAGGGGCTGGTTGATTATCAAGTGCAACTACTATCTGGCGGACAGATTTTCAGCAGTCAAAATCTTCTGTACCCAATTACCTTAGGAGTGGAGTGGTGGCAAAGATTGACATCAGAACCAATCTGAAAGATCACACTCTGAAGTTGCTCCTTAAGAGTGGACAAGAGCTAGTAATCCCTATGTCTGAAGTAGGCACTCAATGTCATGTGCACATGACATAATAGTGGGGACAAACCCAAAGATAAGGCTGGGTGCTAGGAGGCCCAGAGGGTGAAGCTACGGGCTTTAATGACCTGAGGCACACCCTGGACCAATGCTGGGTTTGGGAAATGTATGCCCAGGTTGGAACTAGTGGTGTGCCAAACGCCCAGCCCCTGACGTTGAGCCAGGTATTAAAACGAATGATCTACCAAATAAATGAAGATGGTTCAATTTGGTTTGTCAATGAACAGGGTTTCTTACCCATTCCATTTACAAAATAACGCGCTCAGGTCAAATCCATTTTCAATTAATCACTTGAGTGAAGGCAGTTTCAGCCTACATAACTAACTCAGATGGCAGTGTTGCCCTATTGGTGAGTCAGTGCTTGGGCCCACTGCAGCATAACCCCTATTCCCCCGTTCAATCTTAAATACGTTTCCCTGACCAACATTCCTTGTTGGTTGACTTCCCAAATAACATTTCCCTGTTTAAATTATTTTTACAAATTTTATGATATCCTGAATGCTCCTGTGTGAACCTCTTCAATGAGGTCTCGCGCACCGTTACCCTTGCCCTTGCAAGTACATTGCAGCTCTCACCTCATGCACCATTTGATTGCCCGGGTTCCCTCTAACCTGAGTCGCTCAGCCCCTTTTGATATGTTCACTGAGTCACTTTTAATGGGGTTTTTATTGTAAAACTCGCGTTTCTATTCTTAAGCTGTTATTGCTCCAGCTTCCTCTGCTGAGCTTTAATGACTTTGGCACTAACGGCTAGTTCCCTGGCGTTGGCATTGTGCACCGTGCACTACCACGCTGGGAACAGGAGAGTTATAGACACTCTCCCTACACTCAAGTCAATCTACCTCAATGTCCTAATATACAAAAATTTACCCTAGCACCTCTAATGAAGCCCACATCAGAAATATCCTTACTTTCTTGCTTAAAGGATTGGAATCTTCTTTTGATTCAGCTTCTGCTGATGTCCTGCCAGACCATTCAGAGTTTGATTGTGACTACAAGCTCACTGTGGACATAGTGCACATTTACTACTCATATCACTTGTCGTCTTGGGTTCTGCTCACTTGTCTCTGGGGTTTATGAACTTGGGGCGTCAAAAAGGGTAATCTGTTGCACAGATCTTATATTAACCAGCTAGGCTTAAACTTTTTGAGAGAACTGTAAACTTGACACTCACACGCCAACTGTGCGTCTTCTTTACATTAATCCTGTGTACGTTGGAATCTTCCCTTGCTCAATGGAGCTTAACTCAACCTCTTTCCTTGCAAGCATAACCTTAAAAGGAATCCTTCTCAAAATGAGTGTCTTTAACTGTAGTGTACTCAAAACTGGTTACTTGCAGTCACTACTTTTCACTTTACTTCCAGTTAAAGTTAAAACCCAAAATGAAGGAAAAACTAAAAATTATGTGGAATAGACTGTTTATTTTAGATAAAAACTTATCATTTTTATACTAAATACTAAAAATTGGGATGTAAAATAATAAATTTATGATAAATTGAATAGTGGATTTTTAAAATCTTAGAATCTTTTTCAGAGACTTCAGTGCAGTCTCTTCTTTAATTAATTTCTTTATTAGGCAATCATTTTTTAATGTTCCTGAATTTGTGCACTGCACCGGTGTGTGGAGCCTGCAGTACCAGGGTCATCAGCTCCATGGCTCCTGTGTGCTTTGGTGGAGTCCAAATTTTAATTCCCATTGGTGGACTTAATTTCCTGGTTGCTTGATGACACCATTTTCATTCGTTTTTTTGTTTTCTTTTTTGATGTTACTCAAATAACTATGTCAATTTCAGGAGAATATCTCATTTGAATTTTTGCCATCTCTGGATTGCATCTCTTTAATGATTAGATTGTCTGTCATTTCGTCTGCAACATTATTGCTATCACCACTTTCGTGGCCAATTTGATTTGCAATTTTACTTTTTGGAGCTAGACTCAAATTATGTTGATAATCCTTGAACTTTGATAAGAATTTTCTCAATTTTACAAGAGGTCAAGGTTTTACCAATTTTGTGGTGCACTAAATCTGTGACACCACACCTTTCAAGACGAGACTGAGGGTAGGATCTGAGGTGTCTCACATGAACTCTTTTAAACACTATGTTGGTGGCATCATATTGGATTGAGTATTCATGGCCCCTCTTGGCCATTACAGTCAGTGGTCTAGTCTAAATGGCTTGAAGATTCTCAGGCTGGCTTCCGCAGATGCGTTAAAACAATACTGTATCATTGACTCTAAATTCCAGTAGTTTGGTATGTCTCTGATTGTCTTTCAGCCCTTTGGGAATATAGTGCTCAAAGTTTTCCTGTATTATATTTGTATGTATATGAGATCATCAGCCAACTCTTGATGATAGTTCCAGGGCATAAGTTCTTCAATCTGTGGCAATTATTGGAGCCAACAGCGTAGGTAAGGCGTCTTCTCTCCCATAGAGCGCCTTGAAAGGAGACATCACAACACCCTGTGGTGGCTAAGTCATTAAGCAAGCAGTGCGGATGGTAAGAGATATCCCACTTCGACGTGTAGTTAACTACTATCTTCGTGATCTTGGCTAATTGTAAGGAGAGTGTCTATAACTCTCCTGTTCCCAGAGTGTAGTGCATGGAACACAGGGCCAACGCCAGGGAACTAGTCGTTAGTACAAAATTTACTAGAACCTAGAAGAGGATGCTTGAGCTAGAATAAATTATCTAGAGAATGCTTATTAGTAGAGGAAGTAACTAAAAGGAAGCCACGTGGTGCTCAGAGGGGTAATGTATAGGCTCCTTAGGCTGGAGGGAATCTGGGAGGCCCAACGGGACATGGGCAGATAAATTTAAAGTAGTTAAAAGTAAATGGTTAATGTTACATGAGACCTCCTCAAAGAGATTCGCACACAGGATTATCCAAGATAACATACTTATAAAACGTTGTACTAATGAAGGGGTTTATTATGAGGGAAGTCGACCAACGGGAGATTGATATTGAAATGAGAATTTGGGGTTTAAGGAAACAATCAATAGAAGGAAGCAGGTCTAGCTGAGGTGCACTAATAGGCTCACGCTTCCATCAGGCAATACACTGTACTTGGTAATTGACTAAACTCAGGTAATTGATTGTAGGAGCGGCTGACCCAAGCTGGAAATTTAAAAACCCAAATGGGTTTTGAGACCCCGTATACTAAAGAAACCAAAGCAAACCGTTTTTGTTTACCACAAAGCTAGGTTGTTTTATTCATCTTCTGTTATACAGGGCTGAACTATTCTTGCATCCTTTGGACCAACCTGGGCATACTTCACCTTAACCCAGAGTTGATCTATGGTATGCTTGAATTCAGGGAGGTCTGCCAACTTCACCTTCTTGGCCTCCTGACATGCTTCTTTATCCTTAACGTTGGTACCAATTATAATGTCATTTCCCAGTCATGACATTACCCTCTTCTCCTTTTGGGGCTCCACCCCCTCCAGGAGCTTGCGCCAAGGAAAAGTTCTTGTGGGCTGGGGCCAACTTCATTGAGGCAACGGTTTACTTTGACTGAGATCTGGCGGGCTGGGGAAAACGTTTGTGGAAAGCGTTGATCAGGACTTGGGCATGTGCACAGTCGCACGCTGGTACCCAACTGTTCTCCACTGTGTCAAATCCCTTCCAGGATACCAGGTACTCATGTCTTCTTTTTACTCTGTGGGGGGCTACTATTTCCTCCCCTTCCCACGCTGGCACCATCCACGAGATAAGCCTCAGGAGTCTATGGTGGGGGCCCTCAAACAACGTCAATTTGCTCTCATGAAAGAAAGAAAAGATCTGAAACGAAGAAGGAAGATCCAACTGGTATGAGGCATGGCCCACATTTCTAACAACGCGGTAAGAGCCAATCCTTTTTAACCCCAGATTTTTGCATGGCTGCTTGATAGGGATGTTACGAGCATCAAGCATCACGAGATCCCCTTCTTTGTACGCTGGAATTACTCATTGCTTACCATAAGCGTTCTACTTGTATACTTTCATTGCTGCCTCCAAACTCGTGTAAACCCTCTGGTGTACTTCCTTGATGGTCTTGGCTAAGTCCACCACCGCTTCCACTTTAGATCCACAGCTGGTCTACATATTAAAGGCGGGTTTAAAACCATGGTTGCAAAAATAGGGAATTTTGATTGAAGAATGCAAAGTGTTGTTGTAGCTATTTGGGCCATAGGAAGGTGAGGAACCTAATCTGAATGATCTGCGGCAGTGTATGACCGCAGAAACTGTTCTAAGAACTGGTCATTCGTTCAGTCTGCCCATCTGATTGGGGATGATAGGCAGTTGAACAGCAGGGGCGAATCTGAAGAGTCTTACATAACTCTTCCTAAAAGATGGAGGTAAAACAGGGTCCCCAATTACCAAAAATTTCTTGGGGACCTCATAAAGCGCAAGCATATGAGTGACAAAGAGCCTAGCATTCTCAGCCGCGGTTATTGTTGTTCTGCAAGGTTTAAAGTGGGCAAAATTTGTAAAATGGTCCCCCACCACCACCATGCATCATAACCATCAGAAACAGGTAATTCCATAATGAAATCCACCAATAGGGAAGTTTAGGGCCCTTCAGCCTTTTGAACTGGTACCAACAACCCTGCTAAAGATTGACGATTTGGTTTCATCTGATTGCAGATCAGGCACTCTTTACAATACCCTCCCACCTGAGCAGGTAAGCTTTTCAAATTGTAGGTGCGTTAATATAACTCCAAATTCTTTGCTTTCTCAGGAGGACCAACGGTGATTCCGTCATGATGGTCCCAAATGATTTCCAGGCGAAGTGGTCCAGCAGGAACCCATAAGCGCCCCTGAAACTACACCATCTCATCCTTTACATAATAACCCCTGGTTAGATCCTCCTAATTCAACGCGCTCGTAGCAAGTACCATAGTATATTTGGCCAATAATGTCTGAGAAAGGACTACCATTCTGAACATACTATATTTCTCCACATTTTCCAGAGGTGCAAGTGCGGGACTGTTGGCCGTGGAATAGAGGAGTGGAGACATAATCTAATTCAGCGGAATCATCAAATGTGTGTTATGAGCCTCAACCTTCTTTGGATCGGGAGCCAATGCAAGATTGCAGCTCAAAGAATCCGCTAACCCATTCTCCTTGCCCTTGATGAACTCATAAGAAAATGCAAATTGGGCAAGGGGCTCATGCCATTGGGTCTGCCGTGGAGTTAAGACATGAGGAGCGCGGTAGTACAGTAAGGCATGGTGATATGTATGTACACAGAAAGGTTTGGAAGAGCCATGCAAGTGATGACGCCAATTAGCCAGCGCCTCCACCAATACTAGTAACTCTTTTTGTAAACAGCGTAGTTTAACTCAAGCAAAGACATTTTTTCTAGAAAATTTATCCCACCAGATGCTCTTTACCATCTTCGTCTACTTGTATTAAGGCAGTCGCTATGGTGAAGTTAGAGGCATTAGTAGACACATTGAACTATTTGGAAGGGTCGACATGTTGAAGGATGGACGTGGACAACGGGGTGCACTTTACTGCTTGGAAAGCATCCCTTAAAACGGGGACCACTAAAGCACTTTTGCACCACTGACCTTATACAAGGGCGCTGCCACCTCAGAAAGATTGGACGTGAACTTCTTAAGGAACGTACACGTCTCCAAAAAAATCCTCAATTCCTTGACTGAAGTGGGGGTGGGCCAATCATAAAGTGCCTTCTCCTTGTCTGGAGTAATCATATGTCCTTGATCAAACACGACGTGCCCATAAAAATGACCTGGGACTTGAAAAATTAACACTTGCTAATCTTCAGCGTAAGGCGAGCTGCCTTTAATCTCTCCACCACTTGCCAAAGGTGTACTGCATGGGGCTCATGATCAGGGAAAACACCATAATATAATCCATGTAGGCAACCGCACATACCCCAGCAGGTCTCCAAAGCTGCATCAAAATGGCGTTGAAAGATAGCAGGGTCATTCTTAAGCCCAAAGAGCATTACCCAAAACTGGAAAATCCCTTTTCTGGTACAGAATGCGGTTAACCACTCCTGTCCCTTCTTAATTCAGATCTTATTGAACGCATTTAGGCAATCCAGTTTGGAAAAACTTTAGCCTTCTCCACATAGCGTGCAATCTGTGCATCCAAAGGGATGGTATGGAGATCTAGTACAGTAATATGGTTTAGGTTCCCATAATCTACGCAAGGGTGTAAAGTTCCACCAGATTTCTCCACAAAGAGAAGTGGGGAGCATAGTGGAGGAGGTACGCTGAAAAATAGCACCATTGGCTAACTGCTCCTTAACCCACACATCTAAGGTCTCCTCCTCCTGGACAGTCAATGGGTGAATGGTGTAAGATATATGCACCAGATCCACAGTGAGCTTGAATTCGCAATCAAACTCTGATTGGTCTGGTAGTGCGTTAACTGAAGCTGCATCAGACGAAGATTCCAACCCCTCCAAACAGGAAGGTAGTGGAACCTCCACAGAGGGCTTCAGCAACGGGGCAAGACTGAGAGAGTAAATATTGGGCCAGTGGGGCAAATTGCCATGAAAGTTGGCCTAATCCAAAGGAACCACCAACTTGTGACCATTCTTCAAAGGTAAGGATAGAGTACTTTCTTTCAAGTTGGTTCTGACGTCAAACTTTCGCCACCACTTTGCACTCAAAATGATGAGATACAAGAGGTTTTTGATAGCTTGGAAGTGGTCAGACAAGTGAAATTTACCAAATTGATAGTCCACTAACCCCATAATTTTCAGCATGGAAATACCTTGAGATGCCCCTCCTCTAACCATACCACCTGGAAATTAATTCGACTCAAGGTAGTCGGCTAGGTCTTGGCCAATAAAATTTTCAAAGGCTCCAGTATCCACCAAAATAGTCGTGCTGATCTTCCCTAAAGGGGTTGAAAGGGTAGAACTCATTAGAAAATAACCCGGATGAAGTTTATTTAAAGCTGAAAACGCCAAAAATTCACCGCCAAACGCTTCTTCAGGGTCTACCATTCCCTCAGGGTACGTTTTTGAATCATAGAATATAGAGGGATAATTGGCCACTCTTACTGGTGAGGCCATATATCCCACCATATCTTCTGCAGTGGCATAAACATTATTATATCCTAAAAGTAGTTTCTTTTTCACCTCCTGAGTTCTGCAGATCTTGGTAGAGGACAGGAGGGGGTTCTCAGGCTTAATTCGATATACTGGAATGGGATTTTTATCAAAGCTATAAGAGAAAGGACAGCTCTTTAGTATATGGGGTGACATCGTTATAAAACGCATTTTGAGTTGAGAATGACCCTATGCCCATTTTGATGTCGAATTGCATGATGTTATCTAAGGCCAACACCACCAGGCCCTTTGTCAGTGATCCCGCCTGCACCATCCAAATGTGATGCCAAGAAAAAGATTATTTGGTGTCAATTTTATTAAATTTAGTGTAAAGTCAGGGAATCACAACTTGAAGATCACAAAGTGGCCATATCCACCAGGTACAGGCAAGAAGGGTGAGTACTTTTTGGTTGGAAATAGTAAGAATAACGCTGGAATACTCCAAACCTTAGCAAAACTCAAAATAGAGGGAAGACCAAGCTGGCCGTGGCCTCGGCTGGCACACTCCATGTGCACTTTGCAAAAGTCCCACACAGAAAAAGTTCATGCATGTAAAATAAAATAGTTGGTTTATTAATGCAAGGAGAGTGTCTATAACTCTCTTGTTCCTAGAGTGGTAGTGCACAGAACACAGGGCCAATGCCAGGGAACTAGCATTAGTACAAAAGTTACTAAAGCCCAGCAGAGGGTGCTTGAGCTAGAATAACTTAGGTAGAGAATGCTTATCAGTATAGGAAGTAACCAAAAGGAGGCCACGTGGTGCTCAGAGGGGTAATGTATAAGCGCCCTAGGCTGGAGGGAACCTGGGTGGACCAACGGTGCATGGGCAGATAAATTTAAAGTAGTTAAAAATAAATGGTTAATGTTATATGAGACCTTCTCAAAGAGATCCGCACACAGGATTATCCAAGATAACATAAATTATAAAACGTTGTACTAATGAAGGGGTTTATTATGAGGTAAGTCAACCAACGGGAGAGATTGGTCTTGACATGAGAAATTTAAGGGATTTTGGGAAAACAATTAATTGAAGGAAGCATGAATAAGCTGAGGTGCACCAATAAGCGCACGCTTCCATCAGGCAATACACTGTACTTGGTAATTGACTGAACTCAGGTAATTGATTGTAGGAGCGGCTGACCTAAGCTGGAATTTTAAAATCCCAAATGGGTTTTGAGACCCCGTTCACCTAAAAACCAAAGTAAACCGTTTTTGTTTGCCACAAAAGCTAGGTTGTATGCACCTGCTGTTATACAGGGCTGAACTATTCTTACAACTTAGGACCAACCGGGCATACTTCGCCTTAACCCATCGTTGATCTATGGTTTTCTTGAGGTCAGGGAGACCTGCCAACTTCACCTTCTTGGCCTCCTGACATGATGATTTATCCTTAACGTTTTTCTGATTTTAATGTCATACCCAATTATGACACTAATGTCCCGTTTACTTGTTCCACACTTGCTTTTTTATGATGGTGTATATGGGGTAGTGAACAGCTGTTTCACCCCTACCAAGTCTATAAGTTTTCTCACTATTTCATAGATGAAGTTCTTCCCATTATCCAATAGCAAGATTAGAGGACAACCATGCTTGTGATGATCTGATTGTAAAGGAATTAGGCGGTGGTCCCTGCGGTGTATGTCTTGATCGCCGCTGCCTCAATTCACTTTGTAAAGTGGACAATTTATACTATGACAAACTTGGTTCCACTTGAGGCAGTTGGTAGTGGTCCTACACATCGATAGATAAATTGTGAAAAGGCGCAGATGGTGGGACTGATGTAAACTTAATATTCATTTCCAACGGTCTAAATCTTACACATGGTACACACATCTCCAAGGCTTGGTGAACATTGGCAGTCATAGACTCACAATATAAACAGTCCTTGTGATAAACCAAAGCCTTCTGAAATCTTCCGTGTCCCACGTGTTTGTTTGCCACCATCACTACTTCCATTCGATTTCTAGGTCACACATATGAATACCACTTCCCCTTATTAAACTTATGTGGTCTGCATCTACTCTTTGCGTGTCCTTTGAACATCTTTTTAAAACTGACTTGACTTATTTAGTTTCTTCTTCCCATTTCTCTTCAGGCAATCCAATTAGTTCATAAAGTCGATTAATCTTGTGAACATGCAAACAGAACACAGGCAACCTTGAGAGCCCATCTGCGTTCAAGTGGGTGCTTCCAGCTCTGTGTATAATTTTAAAGTCATATCCTTGAAGCTAACCCATCTGGTTAGTCTCCCATTAGGATCCTTCATGTTTCTGAGCCAGCGTAAGGGTGCATGATCTGTTACAACTTTGAAGTGAACTCCATATAGGTATGGCCAGAAATGCTTCACTGCTATAATTACTGCAAGACATTCACGCTCTGTAACAGCGTAGTTTCTTTCCACTTTGGTAAAGACCTTGGAATAATATTCAATGGGATGGTCAATCCCCTCCTCGTCTAGTTGTGCAATTATTGCACTGAGTTCTAAGTCGCTGGCATCAGTGTATAGGTAGAAGGTCTTGTTGAAGTCTGGTATGTTAGGATTGGCACCTCTACCAACTTCTTCTTCAGATCCTCTAAGGCTTGGTCTTGCTCTAGTCCCCACTTAAACTTAGAGTCCTTTTCCAGTAAGTACGTCAGGGGAATAGCCAAGTCTACAAACTGTGGGATGAGCTGTCTGTAGTAACCGATCATGCCCAGGAACACCTGAACTTTCCTCATACTCTTCATAAACTCCATTTTTTTATTGCCTTTACCTTTCCTTCTTGAGGTCAAATCCCCTGTTCACTAATCTCATGTCCCAAGAACACAAGTTGCTTCTTGAGAAAGGATCACTTGCTCCATTTCAGTTTAAAATTTAATTTACTCAACTGTGTGAACACCTCTAGAAGGTGCTCAATATGCTCTCTGAAAATTCTACTGAATACAGTTATATTGTCCAGATAGATTAGAACACTCGTCTTCTTTAGTTCTCCAAATATTCGGTCCATGACGCATTAAAAGGTTTCTGAGTCGTTGCCCAGCCCTTGCAGCATCAGGGTCAGTTCAAACAAGCCTTGGCTGCTGATCAAGGCGCACTTTTCCTGGTCTTTGGGCGACAGTTCCATCTGCCAGTACCCACTAGCCAGGTCCATTGCCAAAAATACTTTGAACTGCCCAACCGTTTCAAGGCGTCGTTGATTCTTGGGAGAGGGTAAGAACTTTTTTGTAATTTCATTCAAGCGATGGTAGTCCATGACCACTCTGTGTGAGCCATCTTTATTGCTCACCAACATGAGTGGCAATGCCCATGGTCTCTTTGAGAGCCTCAACAAGCCAGCTTCTGTAAGTTGTTGAAGCTCCTTAGTGATGACCTCCTCTTCAATTTTAAATTGGCGATATGGCTTCAATTTAAAATTATAGCCAACCCTGTATCCATACGGTGCATCTCTCCTTTACACAGATCATAATTGTTTGGTTCTTGGCTGAAAATATCTTCAAACTCTTCCAGTAAGTCATCCAGCTCTTTCCATTCTTACTCTTTCACGTTAACAAGTCCCAATCTGTCTAATACTCCAAAAGCATCAACTGATTTGATAATATCACAATTGGTTAGTTTCGCGCATGCCACAACTTGTCCTTTCTCAATTCGGATAGGTTGAGTGGTGATGTTCCCCAGGAGGATAGTCACTTCACTCTCGTGATTAGAGTCAAAGAATCCAGGCAGTACTTGCGGCTCCTGTTTGCATACTCCTTCTCAGGTGTATATTTTGAGTGCAGTGTTATGGGGAATCTTCACACTTATGGCGGTTTGCATAATTCTTTTTTCTCCTGGTTGAATCTCCATTACCTCATTGACACTCAGGAGTAGCACATCTTCAGTGCACACTGAAGCAGGTAGTTGCTTCACACCTTTTTCACGAAGTATGTAGTGTACCAGGTAGATTGATTACTCAGTTTTGACCAGAAATTTTCGATGATTCCTTGATTTCAGGCCTTCATCCTTAAACACAAGGCATCTGGTAGTTTAGCAGACTCACAGTGCTGCTATCAAAGTCAATCTTTGCTCTGAAGTCCAGTAAAAACTGTGTGCTTATAAGGAAGTCATAGTGGTCGTCATCTAAAACCATGGCAGGGGCAGTGAGTACCTTTTGTCTAAAACGTAGGGATAAGGCAGAGTAAGCCCTTAATGCACGTGTGGTGACAGGTCCTGCTGTCCAATATCTCACATGGTAGTCAATGTCTGGCATGAATTTTAGCTTCTTCATCGATTTTGAGGACATGATATTGACTGGGCACCAGTATCGAGAACTGCCAGTACATGTACACGCTGTATCACAACTTCCACTTTGGTTACACTCTTCCCAAATGAATTTCCAGTTGACAGCACGTTGTCAGCTGACTTTTCAAATTCCTCTAATTGCTTGGGTGTACTGGACGTCGATTCAGCGTGCAGTATAGTAGTTTTCTCGTTATTCTTAGAGGTGTCCAGTACAAGTTGTTTGCATTCCTCTAGACTATTGACTACCTGAATGGGCTTCATTGCTTGAGCTAGGTATGTAGATTTCAACCCCTCATTGGTGGATTCATGTACTCGTAATCATGCAAGTACAGATACAGTACTGGGGGCTCCTAAGACATGGTAATTGGCATCCATCAAGTCTTCATCTTGGTGATCTTCCTCACCTTCCACATGTTGGTTCACCCAATTTATGATTCCAGGGTTTCCTCTTTTGGTGAAGGGGGTTTTCTTCATCATCTTTCATTGGATAAGATTGCTAATAGTTACCAGGCTTGTGACATCTGTGGCACGTGAACTCCTTACGCTGATACTGTGGAACTGGTTTGAAGTTCTTGTTTTTGGCTTGTCACTCTTGTCCTGAGTAGCATACACCACTTTTCCAACTCTGCATGTTAGTTTAGTCATTGGTCTGTTTTTGATCTTATAAGTTCCTTTCACATCGAGTAAAGCTTCCTTGATGGCCTTGAGAAATCCAGATGTTTTGACTGCAAGTGTCATGTGCATCTTGAGGGCTGGGTGTGCTTCTAAGGAAAAGAGTAGGACAGTCTTCATGGTAGTTGAGTCTAAGGTACCTGTTGTCCATAGTTGTTGTGCTCAAAGGTAGTATCAAGCGGCATAGTTTGCGACTATTCCATCTTGCTTATTTTCATCAATATGAACTCTTGCTTCATATTCTCAACATACTATGCGCTACCAAATTCTAACAGGATTTCCTTGGCCTCGGTCCAGGTCAAACTAGGGCGTAAACTACCGCTTAGTATCTCATGCACTTCATAGCTCATGCATCCTTGGACATGGCAAGCCTTCTGCTTGTCACTAGCGCCATTAATGCTGTTCTCGTACATTTGTAAAAATTCCTAGCCATTGTTTCCTCGCCAGGAGTGAACATGGTATTAAAATAAGGTTTAAAGTTCAGATCTTCCTCTACTGGAGCACTTCGCTTATGTCATGGAGATGTTGCTCCCTGTGCCACTAACACTGGTGTTTCCAAACGTGAGATTTCTAGTGAGGGTCTTAGAGCAGGCTGTAGTTTTACTTGAAGTTAATCTTAATTTCCTCCAAGTTTTGATCAATTTCATCCAAAATAGTCTCATGGTGGTCTAAACGTTCACCATACTCATTCAATGTTTGACATTAATTCCATTTTCCACTTCAAGGTGCTGTACCCGTTCCTCAAGTGCCTTCAGATCAGTTTTAATTCTTCTAGTCACTGGTATGTGCCCTAACACTGGTGTAGTAACCACTCAAGACCATCAAGCGGTGTCTAAAAACTGATCTAGGTACAACCTCAACTCCACTACTTATTTTTCAACACTTGCAGCCTTTCCTCGATCATCTCTTTTTCAGTTGGGGTCAATTTTCCTGCTGCTTCTTCACCATAGTATACCTTCATGGTCTCAATAATAGGCATTTCCGTTTGCCCTGAACTCTCTCTTCTCAACTGTGTGGTTGGCATCACTCCTGTAGGGAGCACCAGTCTCGCCGCCTTGGGTTCTTCTCGCTTAACTTTGGGGATTTTGAACTTGGAGCGTCAAAAAGGGTAATCTGTTGCAAAGATCTGACACTAAACAGCTAGGATCCAACTTCTTGAGAGAGCTGTAAACTTGACACTCACACTCCAACTGTGCGTCTTCTTTACATTAATCCTGTGTACGTTGGAATCTTCCCTTGCTCAATGGAGCTTAACTCAACCTCTTTCCTTGCAAGCTTAACTTTAAAAGGAGTCCTTCTTAAAATGAGTGTCTTTAACTGTAGTGTACTCAAAACTGGTTACTTTCATTCACTACTTTTCACTTTACTTCCAGTTAAAGTTAAAACCCAAATGAAGGAAAAACTAAAAATTCTGTGGAATAGACTGTTTATTTTAGATAAAAACTTGTCATTTTTATACTAAATACTAAAAAATTGGGATGTAAAATGATAAAATGAGTGATAACTTGAATAGTGGATTTTTAAAATCTTAGTTTTATCTTCAGGAACTTCAGTGAAGTCTCTTCTTTAATTAATTTCTCTATTAGGCAATCATTTTTTCATGTTCCTGAATTTGTGCACTGCACCAGTGTGTGGAGCCTGCGGTATCAGGGTCATCAGCTCCATGGCTCCTGTGTGCTTGGTGGAGTCCAAATTTTCATTACCATTGGTGGGCTAAATTTCCTGGTTGCTTGATGGCACCATTTTTCTTTTGTTTCAATTGTTTATTTTTTGACATTGCTCAAATGACTATTTCCTTTTTGGGACCATATCTCACTTGAATCTTAGTCGTTGCTGGTTTACATCTCTTTGATTACAGAATTGTTTATCATTTTATCTGTAACATTATTTGTAACACCACTTTCGCCGCCAACTTTATTTATAATATTACCATTTTTGGAGCTAGACTCATTTTGTTTTTTTTAATTCTCACACTTTAATAAGAATTTCCTCAATTCTACCATGAGTCAAGGATTTACCAATTTCGTGGTGTGCCAAATCCATGACACCATATACCATTTGACTTTATGGAAGAGGCAGTTTGGATGTGTGGATTATATAGCAGCTAGCAAAGGGGGCATATTTTGGCAGACCTCTTCAGTGTGCTCACCCCTTCTCTTCATGGAGAAAGCAGATAGGATTATACGCCCCTGTGTGGATTATGTTATCCTAAACAAAGTTTTCAATTTACTGAGGCAAGCTGCCCAGGGGACGGACATTACCAATGCTTAAAAGAGCTAAAATACCACATAAAATAAAAAAATAAAGTCAAAACGAGACAGATGAATCCACCTGAACCAACACAATTCAAACAAAACACTAATTAAGGTAAAAGCAGAAACTGCTATCCATCCATGGCTGTGGGTGAAGTGGTATTGGGAGGCTTTTCTTCCTCATCTGTTGTGGACATATAGTGGCACAAGGCGGATAGTAATGGTGTGGCGCATCATGGAAATGAGGGTCAAGATAACAATTGGGTGCTTGCAACTCCAGTTTGTGCGATGAGGAGGGTGGAATTATAGTCTGCAAGTGCTTTTTCCGCCTCAAGGCGTACTTTAGGTAAGGTGGCAATGATTGAGAGGTTGTTGCAAGTAATTCAGGCTTTATGCTTTTCTTGTGACCGCCGCAACTTTCTAAACTTCTGAATTTGCCATCTGATAATATTGGAGATGGTCTTTTTTCTGTTTTGTAAGCATGGTACTAGGTAGAAAAGGAGGTGACAGGCCCGTAGCCAGCACTACAACTGATTTTGCAACGGTTTCTTGGATTGGGCGACATTCAGGGGAGGCAAGTTCTCTTAAGCTAATTGGTGGTCAATTTTGAATGGAGTGGCATCAGGGCGAAGCGCATACTGGCGCCTTTGGAATTGGGGCGCATAATCATTATTGAGGTACATTTTGAATGGATGGGCCCAGCCCATTTTAGATTCAGGGATAAGCTAGCCTGATTCATCAACCTCAACCAAATAATCCTATGCTTTTTGGGTGAATTTGATTAGGTTGTTTGTATATGGGTTATCTATCGCATTTGGCTGGGAGGATGGTTTATAACTTACTTTATTTCATTCTGGCTTCTGATTGGTGGGTTCAGGAGAAGTGGTTCGTTGAGGTTTTTTAGTGGGTTGATTTAGTGGTTGCTGTGGCTACCACTTTTGGGGGGGAGGGTGGAAGGATAGTGCACCATTTGAAAAATGTTATTGGATCAGTTATGGGGTCATCATGCATAGAGTTGGGTGTGGATGCCAAAGCTTGTGAGATGCAGGACAGCACTGGTTTTAATGGTCCAGTTCAAAACAGGTAGGGCAAATGGTGCGCCCTCCATCCACTTAAGCCCAAAAAGGATAGTCTGGGGCAGAGGGGATAATGGTGTGAGGGGGGATTGAGAGGGCTATTTCCGTTGATACTAAATAAATAGTCACAAAGGTGCAGGGGCCTGTGAGTGAGTGGCTCCATTGGGAACCATGAATTGTACCATAGGATTAAGACCATATTTATATAATCCAGCAATAATTTCTTTAACTAAAATTTCAGGTGGTAGGTGGGTAGGGAGGCCTGCAAATTGAACCACAAGAGTGGTTTTAGTGGGCAACTGGGTATGATTAGTTGGGAGGGGGGTCCCCTGGAACACCAGAGGGATGGTAGCTGCCACTATAGCTTCAGCTTCACTTGAGAAGCCAAGATCAAAACATCCCTTGAAGGGGTAGAAGTCTATGAAGCCTGAAGGCTGCATAACAGCCTGAGCTAATTAAATAATGGCTTTTTCTGAATAGGGGAAAACTTAACATATTCAACCTGAAGGCCAAATTTTATGTTGCTTCAGGGGAGCACAAGGGGGAATCGTGGCACCACCTGGGTTTGGGTGAGATGTAAGGCTAAGTACTTAGGCGGGACATAACTTTCTGAAGAATTTGGAGGGCTAGCTGATCAAGCCTGAGCATATTTCAGCAATGGCTGAAAACCATTAGGGGGTGGTAACCACTGCCCCACGTGGGGGCAGCAGGCGTTGAACTCATCAACATAGGTAACTTGATTAGGGCTATGATGAGTGGAGCTGTTTTTATTAAATTTCAAACTACGATTCAACCAAAAGTGAGTGAATTGGGAGAACTTAAGCAATGTTACTCTCCCTGATCTGCATCCAATCCTGGTGGATGCACAAATTGCTCACTATGTGGAGAAGACCAAGGTCCTCTCCAGATTGGATTAATTGAGTGCTTTCAATAGGATAATCATCAAGAAAGGCCAGGAGTTTAAACTACATCTTGGATCAGGAAGGGGAAGTTACAATTCTGCATCATTCCTTTTGGGTTCAAGAGTGCTTCTGTAATCTTCCAACCTCATATTTGTTATAACTTTGATGATATATTGGAGATACGCTGAAGGGGTTGCAAAGGATCAATCCCACTGAGCAACGGATGGACAATATGGAGATTGTTAGTCCCAATATAACTAAATAAATATAATAAAACCTGAAGCAATTGCTTCCACTACAATACTTTATTTTCTTATATTATATATTACACAGCTCTTCTGCAAACTCACTTCCTCTTCCTACCAACAAAATCTCCCCCTTACAACCTTCTCATCTCACTTATATTCTAGTGACTTTGGTCAATACATACCTTTTTTTAAACTATTCATTCCGCTGTAGTATCATTAGTCTGGCAGAGTTTACATTCATTTAATTCATTATTGCCTAGGTTGAGGCAATTTACCAATTATTTTTCATGCATTGACATCTTCTAATCGCCTTATCATTATAACTTTGGCAGAATTCCTCCTATCTGCCAATGTTGACTTCACTAATAATCAACTCAGATACTCAATAATGCTTATAAAAGCTTATTCACACCGGTTAACCAATGATCCGCCGGCGGTTATTTTGGCTTATCATCCAGTCATATAGCTTTCTCAACATTACCCCCCTTTGACTGGACAATAAGCTGTATGCCGTTATTCAATCACCCTGATGCAGCTACCATGTGACAACAACCACAAACTCAATACTTCAACTTTTTCTTTTGTCTATGACTCAACGAAGATCTGGCCAACCCAGGCCACATCCCATTCCCCGATTTCCTCCTTCCTCTGGCTGATGAAAGAGGGGCTGAAGTGGACGCCAGTGCCCTTCTAGCCCAGGAGGAGCTCCTTTCCAATTTGTCAGCCATTTGTCTTCCTTGCGCGCCCCCTTTGGGGACATAGTGACCCAGTTACGCTGGGGAGGGGAGTGGAGCTTTAGAGCTTCATTTAACAAAGTGGTCCAACTCCTGGAGAACAGCTTCAGCTTTCTAGTGCTCCCATCTCCCACCGAGCCTCATCTTGCAGCATTTTCAGTTCAAAGGATGCTGTTCTTTGTGTGGCGGGATATAGCCAGCTGGTCAGGGTCCTTTCCCCATGCTCCTACCACTTCTGGTCCCTAGGGTTGCACTTCCAAAATAACCAGTTGAATCACATGTGATCTGGGGTCATTGCAGTGTTTGCCGCCATTAGCATCAACGACCTTATCCCAATACCTCCCTGTCATGGCGCTCCTTGGCAACATGATCTTTTTCATCCCATGGGCAAGTTGGGTCAGTGATGGAGCGGCACCAGGTGGCCCTTAAGTGGGCCTTATGAGCAGCTTTTACAGCGTCTGCTCCTTTACCAGCTGCATATTCTAGCATAGAGGACTTCCTTGTGGATTACCTGGCACTGGGAGAAGCTTTTCCATCAGAGCTAAGAATCACTTTCTAGTGCGCCAGCCCATACAACTCTGGCCCCCTCTTCTCATGTACTTGTTGATCTCCTGAGACCATCAGCACATGTGGTTGCAGTATTTAACCCTAGTTGGGCAATAGTGGAATCATCTTGATCATCTGACCAAGCTATCGTCACCTCGCCTGATACCCTGAGTCCCCAGTCCATCATCTTCCTCCAGTTCCGCCACCCCATCCTCCCCTCCATTTGCTGGCATGAGAGCCCCAGAGTGGATACCAACTCCCTCGCCCCCAACATGGCAGCCTCTTCCCCAACCACCAATCCAAGAAGGGCCCAGAAAATCCGCACCACCTCTAAAGTGGCAAAAGAAGAAATGTGGGTCCCATTAATCAAGGCACAAGACTCACCACAAGAAACTGAGAAAGGGTGGGGAGACAAAGACAGCTTAGCAGAAGAACTTGAGCAACGACACCAAATTAAACTAGCTTATATACCCCACATAATGATTTGATTTTTTTATTCTCATTTTTATTTTTTTTGGATAAGCTTTAATGTTTTTATATGCCAAAAAAAACTTCACGTGCACTCAGTTAATAATTTGATCACTCGTGGGGTCCTTAATAGTATAGGCATTAACACCTGTTTGTTATTATCTCAAAATGACAAATCCAGATAATAGCCATATTATGCTTCCGTCCAAACCCATGATGATTGTGGAATAGAACCATACCTCCATCATTGAACTGTGCTAACCTGCTACACCATACCTTATTGGCAGCTTGTTTTTTTTCTTGGCTAAGCTGAACAAGCAAGCTTCATTTTGTAATTTTGACAACGTATTTGTTAGGGTGTTCAAGTAGCATTAAGATCCATTCCGCCAGTATCTTCCATGCAGGCATAGAGCAGCGCGGGTAGAGCAGGGTGTCATCCATATAGCAACTGAAAAGGGCTCTTCCCTATTACCAAGTGGTAGCTAATAATGTAGGCAAAAACAGTGGTAGAAAATAGATAGTACTCCAATTGGAGGGTCTATCTGTTAACTAACTTCTGTAGTAAGTTCACCAGGGTCCCATTAACACATTTTACCATTCCAATGGATTTGGGGTGATATGAGGTTGTTAGAACCCTACGGATGGCCATCATTTTATTAAGCTTGTTAGATGTGAGAGGTAAAATTAGTTCCGTTGTCAGTAAGAATAAACTGATGGCAGCCGTGATTATGAATTATAAATTCTATTACAAACTTAGTCACAGTAACCTCCCCCAGATTTTGTATTGCCTGTGCTCTATCCACCTAGTCAAATGGTCAATTTCCACCAAGATATACTTAGACCAGTTAGCTCCTGTTGGAAAAGGACCAACGACGTCAATAGATACAATGTGCTAAGAAAAATGATGTTTCACCAGCTGGTAAGAGGTCTTCTAGTGGAACAGCTTCTCTACTTGGCACTGGTGGCAGCAGGAAATGGTCTCTAGCACATCAAAGTGCATGATTTCACAATAGTTTTGAGGCTGTAAGAATTCCAACTTCTTGCATAATCCTCCATGACCCACCGCCTTGTGCGCACTCAAAATAATGTCCAGTCAAGTGGAGGGTTTTGGGAAGCTAGCATATTGTTACCAATCAACTTATATTATTCCCCGTTTTTCCAAATTATATTGGCCATTAACCCATTTAGCACCTAAATAACTTGTGGCGGTTCATCCACATATCAACCACTTACCATTTTTCTTATAGCAAGTCACTCAAATCTTCTGTTAACACAATTGTTGTTAGCCAAGATAAGCAGTCAACATTTTGGTGCTTTTCACCGGGACTGTCAGAAATTAAAATAATAATCAAATCGAATTCCCCCCTTCCAAATTTGGCTGTACCAAATCAGTTTTCAAACCTAACCAAGTTAAATCAATTTCAGGATCCTCCTCCCCAATTCCTGAGTCACGTGGGGCGGCGTTTCCACTCATTCAGTCAGGTGAGCAACACCACCTATTGAGGATGCTTACAAGGAGGCCATTCCAGAAGCTTAGTAAAGATCCTGAATGGATGAGGCCCCGACAATCCTGAAGACACTGAGTTCCAACACCCTATAAATATCAATCCTTCTAAGCCTAATAAAATATTGAATAACTTACCCAGCTTTCTGCTTCCTTCTCGATCTTTTCCTGAAAATTTGCACTGTTGATCCACCTTTGGACCTCAGCGCCAGACAAGAGAACTGTAGCACTGACAATAGTGGTGCTCACTACAGGGGGCTCCAAGCTGTCCCAAGTGAAAATATCTATCACATTGAAAAATACTAGACGCCTAGGAGACCAAACCGCTGTTCAGTCGAGAAGTGTTGCCCAATGGGTTAGTACCTCATGGCATGAGTCAATGGCCGCTCTAGACAAATCATTAGAATTTCGAGCTGCTTTCCAGTTCACTTTGCCTTCTGTCAATGGAAGTCAGTACCAACTTCAATACGAAAACCCTAACAAGGTAATCCCCCAACTAATAAATGGCATCTACTCTGCTGGTGCCTGCACCAGTTGTTCCCACGCCTCTGCCATTCCCTCTAACATGCGGAACTATATGGCTCAGCCCAGCTGCTGCCAGCAGAGCTTACATTGGTCCCCAAATGTTTCCTCCGCCATTTTGTTTACCCCGCCATCCATCACCTGCTCCAACTAGTTGGGTTGCACCATCAAGAAGTTGCACGCCAACTGGGGCTCTCCCAGGCCCTACACACCCATCTCGTTAATTTCTATAATGTGGCCTCCTCCTTTGTCCATAACAACCGTGAGGCCATAATTGATAATTGACGGCTGATTAATGAAGCTTGAAACCAGTTAATGGTGTTAGAACACGGGATCTATGAGTATCTCAAGGATGAACTGCATCGGAACATCCAACACCTTGAGACAACTTAAAAATTGATGCCTCCTCTAAGTTGAGGATCTGGTGGGGATCCTACAACAATACTATTGAGAGCTGGCCTCCATGACTATCCATCTAGGAGCGAAAGTCCTGAAGGGCCTCAGGGGCCTGAAGGCTCCGTGGGGCGTGAGGGGCCAGAAGGTCCCCGTGGACCCTCCAGACCCCCAGGTTCCTCAGACCCCACCGCTACCAGCCCTGAGGACCCCTGGTGGAAGGATGTGATGACAGCCTTGGCTGTTTTATGTGAATAAATTCGGAATGTAGCTGAAGGATGTAGACGCTGAATGGATGGGGTCCCATTTGACCATAGGGTCACCCTAGATGCCCTGTCAGATGAAATAGACAACTTAAGTATTTTTGCCAAGCTCACCAACGCCCACATCTCTTTGCTGGAGCAAACCTGTTGAGGGTTTGAGACCCCCGTCCACACTCAAAGACCAATTTTATCGCCAACAGGCTGACATATATTCTTTAAAAGAGCAAGTCGCGGACAAGGTTTCCGTTTCCTCCCTCAATCAACATTGGGACGATGTCCAGGAGGAACTTGAAGGCCTACGACGCTGGCTAGACCAACAGGCCCCTGCAACTATGCGGAAACTGAAATTTTGGAGCCAACACCTATTCCTGGCGTTAACACCCTCTTCGCTCCTCTAGTAACTAAATTTAAACCTAGTTTTAAAGAGAGGTTCATTCCCAGCCAAGAGTGCATTTAATCCTTCCTGTACACTTACAAAAGCTCCATGGAGGAGGCCACTGACCAGCAAAGGGTAAAACATATCCACTCCTGCCTGGATAGCACGGCCTGGGAGATCTTGACCCCTCATTTGAAGGAGTGCACAACATGGGATCAGGTCCACACAGCTTTAATCCAAGAGTTTGGAAGCAACTAAACCTTAGCCAACCAAAATCAGGCCTTCATGGGTATCCAATTAAACAAAGGAGAAAGCCCCATGGAGTTCGCCTGCTGCATCTATACCTAAGCTCAACCCTTAGTCACCACAAATTGTATCACCCTGGACGACGCTATTACCGCTGTCATTTCTGCGTTAGGATCCTACCCTGAGGTCCAGATGCATATGATTGGCCAGAATAATGGGTTTACCTGCATCCAAGAAATTTAGGGAGGCCCTTGATTAGTTCCTATGTCGACTCTGCACTCCAAGGCTACCTCCACTGGCCCCTCTAACCATCCTAGAGTCCACGTGGTCAAAAACCAGAAAAATCCTCAACCCAGATGTACTTACTGTAACTGTTTCAGGCTCAGCGCCAAGAACTGCTGGAAACGACTTGCTGAGGAGGCAGGAAAAGGGCAGTCAGCATGAAAGTTGAGGCACTTCATGCTGACGACCCCACTCAGCCTCAAGAATCCTCTGTAACCATAAGCAAACTAGGAGTTACGGCATCTGGAGAAGAAGTTCCAGTATCTAATGATAATAAAGAAAGTGATACTGCTTACTCTTCTTCTGATGACACTCCCATGTTCCTCACTCTGCCGCCCCAGTTTGAAAGCCTGGTCACCCAGGTCGCAGTTTGAGTTCACAAGATACCAGTCCATGCCATAGTTGACAGTGGCTCCCCTGTGAATATCATGTTCTCCAAGCCGATGAAACGCATCAAGATCGCTCCCAATATGCACACTACATGGAGTATGGCACAACTGTCCCCCAGTGCACCCTATCCATAAGGCCTATTCCTCTCTACAAATATGATTCAGGAATCTCGCTTTAGATACACCCGCCATCGCTCTGGACAACCCCTAGTTATGACCTGCTCCTTGGGACTCAAAATCTTAGAGACTATTCGGCAGTGCTTTATTATGATGGCAGCTTTCTATCCTTGCTTAGTCATCATATTCCGCTTGTTTTTGAGACCCCCTCGTGACTCCAAAACTGAGGTTAAAGCCCAGGCTTGTCTGCTAGAGAGTGAAAGCTGAATCAATCAGCTCGAATATCATATTAGGGGTTCCCAAGTCCGACTGCCCCCTCCTGCTGTTGTTGGGCAAGAAGGCATGCCAATCTACTTACCTAAGGCAACTACCATTCCCCCAAAATCCCAGGTCATTGCCAATACCAGGGTCCATGTCAACATCCCCTTGGGGTATCTGCTAGAAGTCTGAGGCCTAGACAACCCATCCCCAAAGGAAGTGCTAACCTTTCCAGGGATTCTAAATTCAGCCTTCGCTGGATCTATATCAGTGCTGTTGGCCAACCTTACTGATAAACCTAAAATAGTAGGTCCAAACAGCCCCACCGCCTATGTCCGCTTACTACCAGTGGAGGCTATTGCCAATGTCCAGAACTTTGGGGACTTAAGAGACTTTGGCTTGGAAGCTCCACCCTCAGTTAGTCTGGTTGATACTAATATCAGTAAAGACCTCTTGGATGACCAACATCAAAAGTTCCTAGTGTTGCTGGAAAAATATTTGTATCTATTCTTGGCATTGACCTATGACTTCAGAAGAATGAATGGGGTCCTCCATCATGTAGAAACTGGGGATGCTCCTCCCTTTCAGTCCTGACCTTACTGAAAGAGCAAGGTCGAGCAGGCCCAGGTGACTGTTGAGCTAAAACAGCTACTCAACGCTGGACACTTGGTGCCCTCACGCAGCCCTTGGGCCTTTCCTCTTCTGCTGGTTCAGAAGAAGGATGGCAGCCATTGGGTGGTTATGGACTATCAACAACTTAACTCTTTCACTAAAAAGGACAGTTATCCTTTACCTCAGATTGACAATTCCCTCCGACTGTTCACTGGATCCCAATACTTTTCGCCATGGACCTTGCCAGTGGATATTGGCAGGTTGAGCTCGCCCCTGAAGACTGGGTTAAGTGTGCGCTCATAGCCAATGAAGGTCTATATTCGAGCCTACCAGGATGCCCCAAGGCCTTTGTAATGCCCCGCTCACTTTCCAAAATGCCATGGATGGAATCCTTGGGGACTTGAAGCTTTCCTGCGTCCTTATTTATCTGAATGACATTACTGTCTTCTCTCAAGCCTTTAATGGGCATCTCGAGCATCTACAGGAAGACTTCAATTGGCTACAAAGGGCGTTCATAAAGCTAAAACCCTCAAAGTGCTCCTTCTTTCAGTCTGAACTAGAATTCCTGGGGCACAAGGTCTCCAAGGATGGCATCTGACCCATACTGAACAAAATCGCCGCCATAGAGAAGATGCCGCGCCCCCAGAGTTTAAGGGATATCCTGGTATTCATCGGCATGGTGGGCTATTACTGGCAGTTTATTCCTCAGTTTGCTGACCTCACGGAACTGCTGTTTTATCGCCTACATAAGAATGTGCTGTTCGAGTGGCAGCCTGAACAAGAACAGGCTTTTAATGCCTTAAGAATGCCCTAAATACTAAACCCATTCTAGTTCACCCTCGCTTCAACCAACCCTTCCTGTTGTTCATGGATGTGAGTGACATCACTGTTGGGGCCATCCTGGCCCAACATGACAAAAACCAGGTTGACCACCCCATGGCCTACTTTAGTAAGACGCTAAATAAAATTGAGCAGAACTACAGCGTCACTAAGAGGGAGTGCCTAGCCATCCTACTGGCCATCAAACATTTTTGGCCCTACCTCTATGGTACCCACTTTACTATAATTACAGACCACTCCTCGCTATGGTGGCTTCAACAAATGAAGGATCCTGATGGTCAGTTAGCCAGATGGGCTCTACAACTACAAAGCTACATTTCACCATCATCCAGTGCGCAGGCGCTATTCACCAGAATGCTGATGGCCTCTCCAGGATGCTGGTACTAGCAGTGTTGACCCCTGTGGAATCCATCGACAGATGCCACAAATTTTTTGTTAAAGTGAGAAATTTACTTTTTAAATAAAAGTATTAATATCGTTTTGTTAAAGTTTTTTTTATGTTTTTTATTGTTTAAGCGAAGCAAACCAAGAAAAAGGTCCTTTTTCCGATCCTAGTATTTCCTATTTAAACTAGTTTTAAATCTCGGGACCATAGGTATTTGGGACTAAAGCATTATTAAGCTGAGTCATCCAAATTTGGAAATATAGGCTCTCAGCCTATCAGATCAAAGATAAATATTTTGAGGCAAAACTGACCCGTGTGGTAATGACTTGATAAATTGTATCCAATCACCAGCAAGTAAAATCTTCTCACCTCAGAGGTGATCTGACTCATGTGGTAATGATTTGTTAATTTGCATCCAATAATCAGCGAGTAAAATCTTCTCACCTTGGTGGTGATCTGACTCATGTGGTAACAAACACCTCGAATTTGGCTGAGAAGTCAGAGCAATTCTATTATTAGTTCTTACCTTATTTAGCCAATTTTTGTTATAAATCATATTTTCCCAATAGCTAGGATTCCACCGAGAATCCACCAATGTCTTTTTGCCATTGGTACTCATATCATTGATAACCACAATAATATTTAAAGATCAGGCAGGTTTTGAGCCAATCATGGTAGCAGATTTGGGGGCATTCTTACCTCCCACATTCTTTTTCAAAAGTCGAGAAGGAGAATGTCCAACATTGCCCCCCTCAAGAACGTTGGGAGGAGTGTAGGGTCATAAGAAGTGGCCATGTACCCAGTTTATAGTAATTCTTGTAGCCAAAGACTTTATAAAATACTCATTTTCTCTCCTATATGTGATGGTAAATGTCCCCTCCCAGATTTATCCAAGTTTGCCACTACAAGGAGTTATATGATTGTGGTAATATAAAACCCTATCTGACACTTGGAAAGAAGATAGAGGAGCTCGGAGCTCATTGGCAGCTTGCCTTCTTTAGTAACCGTTTTAGCTTGGTTGGTCATAGCCTCTGATTGAAGCTGAATGATACGGTTAGCTAACCTTCGCATGGCTTTCTCAGGTTCCTCTCCTCTAAAAGACATCCTTTACTAAAAGAGCAGGTATGCCCGGTTCCCTGCCATACAAAACTTGGAAAGGGGACATTTTCAAAATCTTATGATAGCTTATTTGATAAGCCATAAGAGCGCTTGAGATAATGATCCTAATGAAGGGTATCAGATGAAGCCATTTTCCATAAAATAGAAACCAGAGTACCATTTGCTCGCTCCACTGTACCATTGGTTGATGGGTTATATGGAGCTGAGAACAGTTTCTGGGCTCCCATGGAAGTAGCCAAGATTTTAACTACTCTGGAGGTAAAATTTTTCCCATTGTCACAGAGTAGTACTTGAGGACACCCATGTTGAGCGAAATTATTTTGATGAAGAAAGGTGGCAGTGGCCTTAGAAGTTTGGGCTGGCAGCGCCACAGCTTCAACCCACTTCATGATTTGGTCAATGCCTACCAAAATATATCTGTTTCCACCTGTGGTTTGAGGAAGCGGCCCTACTACATCCAAGATTAGGGTATGGAACAGCTGTTGCGGGGTAGTTGGCTGATATTGGTATCTAGTCTTGAACTGAGACTGCTTCTTACACGTAAGGCAAGCATCCAAGACTTCAACGATGGCTTCCATGATTCCCTCCCAAAAATATCGATCCTTAATCCACTCATAGGTTTTCTTTACTCCTCCATGGCCTAAAGTTTAATGAGCTTCCAGGATAACAGGTACACGTTCCAAGGGCCGTAGGTAAGGCAACCACTTCGCCCCCACTTGTTTATACAACTTCCCGCTTTCTACTTTAGTCTTATTGGAGTGCCAGGCCAACATCCTCTGTACAGGATCATCTTCATCTTCCCAGTCGTTTGGGGTCATTAAAAGATCATACAGCCACTCCGCTTCACTGTTATCTAGGTGGAGGATGGTCAGCCAAGTTAACCCTTCAACATTCATGTGGCGGGTTCCAGCACGGTGTTCAAGCTTCATATCATAATGCTGGAGCTTTAGAGCCCAGCGAGCTAACCGCCCCGTAGGGTCCTTCATGTTTTGCAACCATTTAAAGATGTGTGGTCTGTAATCACAGTGAAAGAGGTCCCATACAAGAATGGGTGGTAATGCTTCGCTGCTAGTAGAACGGCAAGACACTCCTTCTTGGTAACATTATAGTTGCGTTCCACTTTTGATAAGATCTTATTAAAATATGAGACTGGATGATCTACCCCTTTTTTCATCTAATTGGGCTAGGATGGCCCCGATGGCGTAGTCTGAGGCATCAGTAAACAAGATAAACGGTTTTCCATAATCAGGATGCCTTAGGATAGGCCATTTTTGTAACAACATCTTCATTATTTCATAGGCGGCTTTCTGTTCAGTGCCCCATTGAAAAGGGATATTCTTTTTAGTAACTGAACAAGGGGCTCGCTGAGTTGGGCAAACTTAGGGATGAACTGATGGTAATACCCCATCATCCCTAAAAATACCTGTATATCCCTTAGGTTTTTGAGAGGTGGCATTCTGGCAATCGCTTCAACCTTATCTTGTATGGGTTGGATACCCTCTTGAGAAATGGTATGTCCGAGGAAGTTTAATTTCTTTTGGAAAAAAGTACACTTTGAAGGCTTTAATTTGATAGTTGAGCGTTGTAAGCGTTGGAATACCTCCTTCAAATGATCAAGGTGTTCATTAAAGGACTTCGAGAATATAGTAATGTCATCAAGGTAGACAATAACGCAGGTTAAATTAAGATCCTGCAAAATTTGATCCATCGCACGCTGGAAAGAGGCAGGTGCGTTGCACAACCCTTGAGGTAATCGCGTGGGTTGGAAAAGACCTTCACTGCATATCAACGCGCATTTCTCTTGATCTTGAGGAGATAAATCCATTTTGCTTTTAGCCACTGGCCAATTCCATGGCTGAGAAGAAATTCGATCCTGAAAGCTGGGCCAGGGCATTGTCAATGCGTGGGATAGGATAGCTATCCTTTTTCATAAGATTGTTTAATCTACGATAATCCATAACTATCTGATGACCTCCACTTTTCTTCTTAATTAGCAAAAGGGGGAGGACCAAGGGCTTTGCGAAGGAACTAATAACCCCGCGTCTAATAATTTCGTGAGTTCTATCCTCATTTGTTGCTCCTCCACCTTTGACTTGCGATAAGGTTTTGACCAAATGGGATGGGCATCACCCACATCAATGGAATGGCACCAGCCCTTCATGTGGCCATAATCATTGTCCAACTTTGAAAATATATCACTATACTCATCTAGGAAAGTATGCACTTTCTCTAACTCATCTGAAGTCAGCTCATCCTAGATATGGACATTTGGTAAGGTACATACCAGGTTATCTGCAGGCAGGCCTAAATCAGCCATCGAGCCAATGGAGTGGATTTGTTCAACTTCCTCCACAGGGAGTAAAAACCCTTGGCTTACCTCCTGGTGCTTTCTTACAATTATATCCTTTTTAATGAGGTTTCCCAACAGTAGAGTAATAGGCCTCTGATAGGCTGGGTCTAAAACTCCAGGCAATACCCAAGGCTCAAAAGGGCTAACTCTGTCAATGCTTAAGAGATGTAATAAGCAGTGGCGTGGGATTTGGAGCGTGACTTTCGTGTCAACCACTCATTGTTCACCCGGCTTAATCACCACCTCATCTGCTGCATAAAATGGAATACCATCGCTAGCCTCCACTGAATTGGGCAACTTCCTAGTGTTGCGCCCAGAAGTGACATAATGTAAAGACAAAGCGGAAAAGGGGTATTCAACCAGGCAGGTGTAGTCATTCTTGATGAGTTCTTTGTTGGATTAGACTAATGGAACTTCGTAGTTCATTAAAGATAGGAACCCTTGCTTCATGTTGATGATGCCTTCATAATCGATAATATACTGAGTACCTATGAGCATATCATAGGAGTTAATATCTAAGGCCACAGCGGGGGCTGATAGGATAAGCTTCCCAACGCGTATGGGAAGAGAGGAATAAGCGCCAAGGGCGCGGGTGTTGTTTGGGCCTGCAGTTCCAAACTCCTTGATATAAATCAAGTAGGCATCAATTTAATCTTTTTCATCAGCTGAGATGAGATTACATTCACTGGAGAACCTGTATCCAAGATAGCCATCACCCGGACTTTGTGAACAACTACTTCAACCTTGGTAAGTGTGCTTCCAAAGTTGGCTGACAATGCTAAGACCTCATTGAGATGAAAAGTAGAGGTTAATTTGCGTGCGGTCTCAGGTGAGTCTCCATAATAGACTGCATGGTATGCCCTCGCTGTAAAGGGTGATTCAAGCTCAATAGGAGCTGTTCAGCGTCGCTGACTGTGTCAATCATTGCCATACAACCTATAACTTGGTGGAGGTAGGTATCCTCAGGTATGGTGGTTTCATCTACTACTTCGGCGTTCAGGCGATCAGGGACCTACACTTCTGCGGGAGCTCTAATAAATAGTATCCAACATCATTGTAACCCCCTCATAGTCGGCCTCAGGGGTATTCTCAACCATGGACAAGGTTGCAATTGAAGTGGGGGAGACAGCCACGAGAGGTTGAGTAATTAGCTTCGCTTTAACCGGCATTTTCACAACCCCCAGTAGTTCTGGAGGATATACCCTTAGGGCGCGCACCTGTTGGCTGAGCTGAAGGGGAAACCACAGTAGAGATTTCCGCTTTAAATAAATGAGTGATGTCCGTTTTAAGTTGCACCAAAGAAGCAGGTTTTGCAGGGAAAATAGGCACAGGTGGCCTCACTTCCAACGGTTCAATAGGCCGCAGCTCACCTAAAGGAATATGGGAGACGTCTAACAAAGCCTCTTTTATATCACGGAAGGTTGTAAAGTGGCGTTTCATTGATATGATATGCCTGGCAAGAGAGGGTTGTGAAGATAACCCTGTTAATATGGCTGTGATAGCATCATCCAGGGTAAGCAGGTTAGACGTATCCAGCCTTTGAGCAGTGAGATAGAAACGCTCAGCAAAACTAACGAGGGTTTCACCCCCATACATGGCAAGGCGCATGAAAGCCTGTTTTTCCCTGTATAAGCTCTGCTTGGATCTGAATTCAGCCAAGAGGGCCTTCTTAACATCTGGCCAGGTGTGCTGAGCATCCAGGTGAGGAACAATCAACTCTTGGGCTTTGCGGCTTAAACAGGGAAGAATGTACTGAACTTTATGTTTATCAGTGGCGCCATCCATCGCAGCTTCACAAACGTACAAAAAAGAAGCAATGCTCCCTTCACCCAGGGTGTATCTGTCCTTTATAGGTAATTTGAACAGTCGTTGCTCTAGCTTTTTGAGATGGGAGAAAGAGCTGGCTAGTTGCTTCTCAAGAGCAACTAATTGTGATTCAGAAGAGCTGCCCACATCTACAGCCTCCATTGCTTTATTACTTATTGAAGTATTCAGGGCGAACCCCTGTAGTGAGCACCAGTTTGTGGGATCCACCGATGGATGCCACAATTTTTTTTTTGTTAAAGTGAGAAATTTACTTTTATAATAAAAGTAATAAATATTGTTTTGTTAAAGTTTTTTTTATGTTTTTTTGTTTAAGCGGGGCAAACCAAGAAAAAGGTCCTTTTTCCAATCCTAGTATTTCCTATTTAAACTAGTTTTAAATATTGGGACCATAGGTATTTGGGACTAAAGCATTATTAAGCTGAGTCATCCAAATTTGGAAATATAGGCTCTCAGCCTATCAGATCAAAGATAAATATTTTGAGGCAAAACTGACCCGTGTGGTAATGACTTGATAAATTGTATCCAATCACCAGCAAGTAAAATCTTCTCACCTCAGAGGTGATCTGACTCATGTGGTAATGATTTGTTAATTTGCATCCAATAATCAGCGAGTAAAATTTTCTCACCTTGGTGGTGATCTGACTCATGTGGTAACTAACACCTTGAATTTGGCTGAGAAGTCGGAGCAATTCTATTATTAGTTCTTACCTTATTTAGCCAATTTTTGTTATAAATCATATTTTCCTGATATCTAGGATTCCACCAAGAATCCGCCATTGTCTTTTTGCCATTGGTACTCATATCATTGATAACCACAATATTATTTAAAGATCAGGCAGGTTTTGAGCCAATCATGGTAGCAGATTTGGGGGCATTCTTACCTCCCACCTTCTTTTTCAAAAGTTGAGAAGGAGAATGTCCAACAACCCCCAAGGAGGACAGACTATATAATCTAATAGGCCAACCTGACCAGTGAAAGTTGGAAACCCCGGAGGTCCAGGCTGAACTATGAAGGATGACTCGTGATACACAAATTAAGGATAGGCTTCTTTATAAGAAAGTCAACAAGAAGTGGATTTCTTATATCCGCCCCTCCTCCAGAACTGATGTTATACTAGAAGGCCATTCCACCATGGGACATGGGGCCATCAAAAAGACCCACTAGTGGGTGAAATCACGATGCTACTGGGACCGCATGATTGAGACTATCCAGGAGGTCCTGGAAGCATGCATGGCTTTCCAATTGCAAGATTGAGCTAACCCCCAATTCCAACATTTGGTGGTTGCCCCAACTGGTTTCTTCAATGTGGTAAGCATTGATGTGGTGGGCCCCCTTCCCACTGGGTTTCATGGCCATAAATATATTATCCTAGCTGTAGACCATTTGACTAAATGGGTTGAAGCAATTTCAGTCCTGGATGCTACTGCCAAGGCCACCGCCCTATTCCTCATTTGATCCGTTTTCACCAAGAGTGGGTGCCCCTAAACCTTACTCTCAAACAATGTACAAAACTTCACCTCACAGGTAGTGCAAGAACTTACCTCACTATTCAGCACTACCCAGAGTTTCGCTGCACCTTACCACCTCTCCACTAATGGGGCGGTTGAATGGGCTAATGCAACTCTTATTTCCATTCTTTGAAAATTAGCTGCCTTGGACCCTGCCCATTGGAACCATTACCTACCCAGCGCCTTGCTTGCCTAATGAGTAAGCTATCACTGTGTTATCAAGATGTCCCCATTTGAAGCTCTATATGGGCGGGCATCTCAGCTGCCAAGTAGCGTCCAGCCAATGCTCGAGACCTCCACTCCTGAGAACTCTGATTTAACTATGAGGGCTCTAGCCAATGAAGTTGTCCAGCTCCAATCCTAAGCCACTCAAGGCATTATCACCACCATCGGAAGAGAGACATCCCAATCAAATCTCGGATGACCCTCCCTACCAGATTTCCAATTAGGTGACCTCTTTCTCTTTTATCATCACTGATCTGGAGGCTGACAAAACAAGCTTGACATACTTTAGTCTGGACCCTATAAAGTTATTCATAGGGTAAGGTCTGAGTACTCCATTGCTGACGTCAACCAAGGGACTGTGGTCAATCGGGTGCATGGTCAGTTCCTGCAGCTGTATTCCCCCTCTGACAGGATCTTGAGGGGGGCGTTAGAAAAATTCAAGATAATAATCGAATCAAATTCCCCCCTACTAAATTTGGCCATACTGAATCAGTCGTCAAACCTAACCAAGTTAAATCAATTTCAGGATCATGCTCCCCTATTCCTGAGTCACGTGGGGCGGCGTTTCCACCCATTCAGTCAGATGAGCAACACCACCCATTGAGGATGCCCATGAGGAGGCCATTCTGGAAGATCAGTAAAGATCCTGAATGGATGAGGCCCCAAAGATCCCAAGGGAACTGAGTTCCAACACACCCTATAAATATTGAATCCTTCTAAGCCTAATAAAATATCGAATAGCTTACCAAGCTTTCCGCTTCATTTTCGACATTTTCTGAAAATTAGCAGCTTTGAGCCACCTTTGGACCTCGGCGCCAGTCAAGAGAACTGTAGCACTGACAGGGACAATGCAGTACTTTAAAAATTATAAGCCTGCAGCTTTATGGCCCATCTAGAAAGACACTTTTCAGGCTCACAAAGGTTCTGTAACCAACACAACTATGTATAATCTGTCACAACCTTGAATTTTACTCCCTGTAGGTAGACTCAGAACTGCTTATATGCATAAATTACAGTGAGGCACTCCTGCTCAGTCACAGTATAATTCTGTTTGTGGCATTCAAGCTCCAACTACTTTTTAGCACTAGTGAATCCCAAACCAAGCACCAACTACAATAGTAACTGGGTTCTCCACGCCATCATCATCCTTCTAGGATAATACCACTTCCTACGGCGAAAAGAAATGTGTCCATTTGTACAATAAATTCCTTTTCAAAATTAGGATGTTGTAAGACTGGCGCACTAGACAATGCGGTCCATAAAACATCAAAAGCGTTTTGACAATGCTTAGTCCATCCAAAGGTGGCGCTCTTCTTTTATAACCCGAAGAGGGGAGCATCAATACAGCTGAAGTTAGGCCTGAACCAATGGTAGTACTCAACCATCCCTAAAAACACCTGGATATCCCTCTTGTTTCCTGACCAGGTCATCTTTTGTATAGCACAACTTTAGCCAACTGAGGACTAAGCCCTTTCAAATCTACCACAAACCTGAGATATTCTAATTGCATCTTGAAAAAATGGCATTTTCAAGGTTTAATTTTTATGTTTGCTTTGGCAAGGTGGCTGAACACTTGCAATATTTGGTCTAAATAGCTCAGTGAATGTTTGCGAGAATATTTTTATATCGTTGAGGTAGACTAGCATGCAGGACAGCTTCAGGTCACCCAATATGGTGTCCATCGCCCGCTGTAACGTATCTGGGGCATTGAATAACCCTTGAGGTATATACATGGGTTGGAACAACCCCTTCAAGGTGCTAATAGTGCATCTCTCCCGTTCTGCCGTTGGCAACTCAATTTGCCAATATCTGGATATCAAATCCACGTCCAAGAAATAGTTGGCCCTACCCAGCTGATCCAGAGCATCATCAATTTTCAGGAGTGGATATGAAACTTTTTTTGTGATATGATTAATCTTCCAGTAGTCAATTACTACCCAATTAGTGCCATCTTTTTCTTAACAAACAACATGGGGGACGCCCAGAGGCTCTTCAATGGCTCTAACATTCCCTGTTCAATCATTTTATCTAATTCCGTGGATACAACCTCCTCTGCCACTTTGGATCAATGAATATGCTATGATCAAATGGGAGGGTGGTCTCCCATGTCCAACTGATGCACCACCCCACAGACACATCCAAATTCATGGTCGTCAGATGCAAAAATGTCTCAATATTTTTTCAAACAGGGACATCACCCTATCTATCTGATTATCTTAGAGCCCAGTCAGGGCCTCACGTGGAACCGCAGTCATTACGTTGCTGAGTTTTCTTCAGATGGACCTAGATCCTCCCATGAACAAAAGTCATTTATATGATGAACTTATCAATTGGAGTCAAATTCAGAAAAGCCCCCACTTGGTGTTTTTGAACCCCCATAGACTCCTTCTGTAGATTTGCTAATAAGACCTTCAATTCGCCATGCCCTGGTAACAGTAGTCCAGGAGCACATGGGGTTTGAGCCGCCATTGCTGGTAGGGACACATGATTTCACCATAAAGGCCTTTGGGGACATCTATTTTGAGTTCCATCCCTACTATAACCTGATGCTCGGAATGTATACTTAAGGTAGTTGCAGCCCTTAGCAGAATACCATTACACTCATAAATCTGGTTAGGAAGAGCTTTGGTTATCCGCTTCATCTGCTAATAGTGAACAAATATCACCCATCGCTATATGCAAGATTTATTTATTTAGAGTATATAGGTTCTTTTGGGACTCCGCTGGAGGTGAAATACATGAGAATCCGTTGCCCCAAAACCTCAAAAAGTTTCCTCCGCCACATTGATTACCTTCCCAAATTGCCACATGAATGCAGCCCCAATCAGCATGTCATAATTAATATTAGGCAAAACCATGTCTAGAGTGGAGGCGTCAATAAAGCTAAACCTCAAAGGCAACGCATTTTAGGCACCCTCTGACACTGTGCTTTGTGCTCCAGTGGTCCTATACACTACCCAATGGTCCACATCAGGATTTAGCGGAAGCCTAGCCGCTAGCTGAGTGGATAATATATTGATGGGAACGCCAGTGTCTATAATCGCTAAAAATTTTGGTATTCTCTATAAAGATATCACAGTAGGTACACTCTGAATAAGACGAACTGTTGTATTTTAACACATGTGCATCCACGGGATTCTTGTTATTTAGAAAAGTGACAATACTTGCGCCAACATGAGGATACAATTGAACAATTTCCTCCACTGAAATTTTAGCATTCACACCCTCTAATGCGGCCACATCAACAGAGGGACTGTATTCAGAAGAAACGTTACTCTCAAGGATTTTCCAGACATACAGTGTATATACATCTCAGCAGAACTCTAACTCTGTATTCTTCTTCTCTTCCTTCAGGGGAAGTTGTCGATATAACTGAAGGTTTGTTAGTAAAATAAACCGTTGGTTTGTTACTTTGGTCCAGCACAAAGGGACTCATTAGAATTAACGGGGACAATTAAATTTGACTCAGTGGAGGTAGAGCGTCTCATCTCTACTCCACTCAAGCTTTTCCCTTTTCATTCAGGGTTGGTGGTACTGCATAGACATTCAGTTTGCCAGTGCAGTTAGCTGCATAATAGCTTCTTTGACTGCAAGATTAACAGGAATACTATTTGGCTCACGTACTTGTAATGCCCTAAAAAATCCAGGCTTGACTTTAACAAGGGATTTCAATTTGACCAAGAATAAGCTGAGTGATGATAGCGAGGGCAAAAAAGAGCCATTAAAGGGTTGAGTGTCCGCATATTAACCAACGGATTATAGCCAAATTGTTGTTGTCTATTCCCCGCCAAAAATTTGGTATTGGTTGCAGGGGTTTTTTATTCCACATTGGGAGCACTTAAAGTGATAAATAGGAGGCGCAGAAATTGTTTAATTTTAAGAAGTGGTACATCATCCTCCAAAAATAGAGTCATGACGTTATACAGCTTATGTTATGGCTTCACTGCAGAGTCATTGCAATGAATACCTCAGACTCAGATAAATTCCCCGCCCTGATTAACACGTGGGCTTCCACCATAAAGCGGTCAGCAAATGCAGTGAGGGTCTCATCACTGCAGAACCTGATGGTCAAAAACTGATTTTTCCGCTGTGACATTTTTGCTGAACCTCTGAAAAACTGCAGCACAGTACCCACACATCCTGGTATGAAAAGGAACTACTTGGAAGGTAGCAAATAACTTGGTCTGCACACCAAACATCCAAAGCGGATATTAACAATATAGCACTACACCAAGTTAAGGCTCCTTCTGCACAAACTCAAATTGTTTAAAGAAGCTGTGAATATTCCCCTCACTGTCAAATGGAGGCAGCTTATTGACGCAAACCTCCCTGATAATAACACAATTCAATTTACACTAATGCAGTGTAGCTGCTTGGTAGTGCCATCCAAGCAATCAGCAAGATGGCTGACTTGACCACTAACCAGGTGCAACTGGTGGAAGGCTTTGTCAAGCTGGTCCGTTATTCCCTTATTTTCCTGAAAAAGCATCTTTTGTGTCTAAAGTAATGTATCCAGCATGAGCTTTAGTTCCACATATTGGGATAGCTCAATAAACCGGGGTAGGATCCCTTCATTTTGCGCTAGTTGCGCCATTGCTTGGTGAATAAATAATATTTTTTAACGTGTTAGTCAATGGGCCCCTGTAGCGAGCACCACTGTTATAACTTTGGCGATATATCAATGATACACTAAAGGGGTTTCACAGGGTCAATCCCACTGAGCAACGGACGGACAACATGGAGATTGTCAATCCCAAAATATCTTGATAATTATAATAAAACCTGAAGCAATTGCTTCCTCTACAACACTTTATTTTCTTACATTATATGTTGCGCAGCTCTTCTGCAAACTCTCTTACTCTTCCTATCAACAATCCTCCCCCTTCAACCTTCTCATCTCACTTATATATTAGTGACTTCAGTTGATAATGTTGGACATTTACCTTTGCAGACTAGAAATCAGAATGCTAAAGGTCAAGTTCTGCCAAAAAATGGAAATGTTGACCATTTGCAATATTCTGATGCTGTTAATAGTTCGTGTAATTATAGTAAAAGATGTAAAAATTGATGAAATCAGTCAAAAGTCTATGGCCAATTCTCGGTGGAACCCCATTAATCAGGGAATCACCAGTTTGAAACCTGTACAGGCATTAGTAAAATCAGCAGGTCAGATTTCTCTTGCCGCACCACGGACCTTGGGGGAATCATCAAAAGACACTCCCCTGACCCCTATAAAGTCCTTCAACGCACCTGTGCAGGGACCCCCCTTTTATAGGCTTGGCGGGGGTCCCCCAAGGTGCAAGAAATTTCTTAGGCAGTGATTGGCTCAAGTTTACAAAATGTTACCTCACAGGTATATTTGGGCCAATCAGAATTCCTCTTCCTTCACTCCACTGCCCTGATGTGAGTTCCTGAATTATGATATGTTATTCCTGCATATTTCCTAATTTGGACTCATGCAGGCTATTCCAAAGATATTCCCAAATTCCCCCCAACCTTCAAAATTACTTTAAATACTAGATAATTGGAGGTCAAGGAGGATCGTTTTCCCTTTATCACGCGCATTAAAAATCCTAAAATACCCATTTTTACTAGCGAATTTTATTTTAAATTTTTAATTTTATTAAAATTATCTGTGGAAACCAGCTGGCAAAAGCACCAGCGAGCACAATTGAGCTGGTTTCCCACAGATATAACCCTTTTTCTTAGATTATTCATTTCACCATATTCTCATTAGTCCAGCAGAGTCTACATTCATTAAATTCACAATCACCTAGTTCAAAGCGATTTACCAACTATTTGTTGTGCATTGATATCTCCAAATTACCTTATCATTATAACTTTGGTGGAATTTCTACTATCTACCAAGGTTGGCTTTGCTCATCATCAACTCAGATTACTTGATAATACTCATATAGGCCTAATCATGATAGTTAACCAATGATCAGCCAGTAGTTATTTTGGCTAATTGTCCATTCATATAGATTTCTCAACAGTATTGATGTGGCCTTGGGGGAATTGTTGGATGTATGCGTGGTAGCCTATATGAATGTCGTTTTGTTGTTTTCCCCTGATCCAGCATCACATGCAATCCACATTTGGCAATTTGTTGATAATTTGAGGGCAGCAAAGCTAACCCTAAAAATGAGTAAATGCTAGTTTTTCAAGTCCCAGGCCGCCTTCCCAGGCAATAGTATTTTTAACTAAGGCCACATGATCACTCCAGAAAAGGAGAAGGAAATTTATGAGTGTCCCACATCAACCTCAGTTAAGAAGTTGAGGAGCTTTTTGGGGCCCGCACCTTCCTTGAAAAGTTTAAGCCAAGTCTCACTGAGGTAGTGGCGCCTTTGTACAAGGCTAGTGGTGCTAAAGTTCTTCAGTGGTCCTCTACATTAAAGAATGCCTTCCAAGTAATAAAGAGTAATCTGCTGTCTACATCAGTTCTCCATAATGTGGATCCTTAGAGGGATTTTATAGCGGAAACAGATGCTTCCAACTTTAGCATAGCTGCTGCACTCTTGAAGGTTGAAGATGAAGTCAAGCATCCCATGGGGTATTTTTCACAGAAAATGTCTATTTCCAAGTTGAATTACGCTGTATATGACAAAGAACTTTTGGCGGCAGTGGAACCGCTGACCTATTGGTGCCATCATCTACATGTTTCTTCTAAGCCATCCCAAGTTCAAACTGATCAACATGCTTTATTGCACTACCAGGCTCCACATGTTTTAACCCCACAGAAAACCCTGTGGCATGAGAACCTTTCCCAGTTTGTGTTCTCCTATGAGTTTATGAAGGCAAGGATCTGGTTTGGCTGACGCTCTGAATCAAAACCCTGCTTTAGCCCCTGGTTTCAAGGAGGTGGAGTTGCACAACACCCATTTAGTGATTAAACATGATAAAGTGGTATCTTAGTGACCCTCCACTGTGACATTTGTACCATTTCTTGCTTTACTGAAAAAATTGGAGGAGTTTAGTATTTTCAGAAAAGTTGTCCTTTCCCAATCACTATCAGTGAAATATACAATGGTGCTGGACAAATGCAAGCTTAATCAGGAGTATATAACCAAAGTTTACCATGTAAAGGATGAGATGATATGGTTCAGTGGCGTATATTGGTTCCTGTGGGACCACTCCATTTGGAAGTGATCAAGGAACACCACGATATCTTAACTGAGGGGCACCTGAAAAAGTTAAATGGTGGAGCTAATCTGGCTGATATATAACTGGAAGGGCCTGGCTGCACAGGTGGCAAGGCATTCAAAGGAATTCATGGTTTGTAATAAGATGAAACCCAAATGTCAGCATCTTGAAGGGTTTTTGGTGACTATCCAAAAAGTAGCAGGTCCTTGGGCTTCCCTTTCAGTCAATTTATTGTGGATTCGCCCTTGTTATATGGGTACAATGCAATAATGTATAGTGGTGGAGTAGCTTACTAAGTTCACCCATTTCATTCCATGTAACACCACAGTAACAGCGGTGTAGATGGCTAAGCTATTTGTCTCACATTTGTTTTTCCTTCTTGGGGTGCCCCAGGAGAAAATTAGTGACCGTGGACCCCAGTTCACATCCGTTTTTTGGGAAAAGTTGTGTAAAACTCTTCATATTTGACCATGCCATTCTACTACCTACCACCCCCAATCTGATGGGCAGGCAGAAAGATTTAGTAAGTGCCTTGAACAGTCCTTGCGGTGTTACACCAATGAAGACCATTCTGATTGGTCTTTCCATCTTCCCATGGCCCAAGTTAGTTATAACGACGCTCAACATGCTTCCATTTGATTTTCTCCATTCTTCGCCAACTATGAGTTCAACCCCTCCTTTAAATAGAGTCCAGCCGTGGGTCCAAGGTGGAAACGGTTGTGGACTTTGTAAAGTCCATAAAGAGAGTACACAAGGGGGTCAAAACTAATTTGGATGCAGATATAAAGATTTATAAGGAGAACGCTGATGGTAAGAAACAGGTGGGTCTGGCATGCAAGGAAGGTGATCTCATGATGCTTGATGGTAGAAATATCCCAGTCAAGCATCCTTGCAAAAAACTGGGGCCAAAGAGGTAGGGCCTTACCGTATTATCAGAAAGGTGGGCCATGCCTCATACCAGTTAGATCTGCTCCCATCATTTCATATCTTTTCCATGTTTTATAGAAGTAAGCTGACATTGCTTGAGGGTCTCCTACCAGAGAGCCCCAGAGGCATGCTTCTGGGTGGGACACCAGAGTAGGAAGTAGAAGATATTATAGCCTCTCACCAAGTAAGTAGAAGGCTTGAGTACCTGGTGTCTTAAAAAAGGATTTGATGCTGCGGAGAACAGTTGGGTACTAGCCTGCAATTGTGTCCATGAAAAGGATTTGGTTAATGCACTCCATGAGATTTTTCCAGTGGCAGAAGGACTCAAGGCTAAACCAATTTTCGCCTTCATGAAGCTGGCCCCTGCCATAAGAACTTTTCCTGGCCAAAGCCCCTGAGGGAGGGGTAGAGCCTCAAAAAGTCTGGAGGGTAGTGTCATGGTTGAATGACATTATTGAGGGAACTGATTGAAAAGACAAGGCTGGGTTTGATGAGGCTGAGAGAATTAAGCTGTTTGGCCTGCATGACCTTAAGCACAACTCCAGAACCAACCTGGGTATATCTTGCCTCTGCCCAACGTTGGGCAGAGGCAAGATATACCCAGGTTGGTTCTGGAGTTGTGCTTGATGGTCAGATGAGCTTTACATCAGCAGTGTTAAAATGCACCAGCTATATTAAGGATGATGATGAAATTTTACAATTAATTAAAGAAGAGGTTTTTGAGACCCGTTCAGTTTACAATTTTACCAAATCCAGGAAGATTCAGCTACAGTTACTTATTCAAGTTTGGGATTACTCAACCTTCAGTACAACAGCTGATCAAAAAAGTATTCTTATTTGTTTTTTAGGCGCAGTGCCTCACCCAATGAAAGGTCCCCCTGAAATGTTTATTAAATATTTCCTGAGACTAACCTTCTTTTTGGTCAACTTGTTCAATAAAAGCCCATTAGTTTTATATTTTATTTTTGGTTCAATTAGTCTGGCCTGTGTGTGGACCTCCTTAGGAGGTCTCAAAAAACTTTAATCACTTTATTTTATCATAATTATTTACCAATTATCCTCTCACTCTTGAAAGTTTTGGACTCTTCCAGATAGAGGCTCTTAACCTGGATTCTGATCTGCACTCAGTAATGGACAACAACCTTGGGGTCCAACCAAATCCTTATCTTTCTAAGTTATATCGTTGTTTATATAATAATTTACGCCCTCATCTTGGGTCCCTTTGGTACCAGTCCCCTCCATGGGGCCCTCTTTACTGTGTATTAGTAGTTTATTCCCTGATAGTGTGGTGGGACATTCCCTACCACCTCTATGGGAATGAGATATTTAAAGAAAATTACTTGACACCAATTCTGAGTGCACTAAAGACAGTTGACGTTTGAACTGTGCTGCTAGGTAACTTCTTCCTCTAAAGTGGCAGCAATATGGGTGGTCGCTGTGGCTTGCAATAACTTTGATCCCTAAGTTCCATATTAACATATGTGGGAGCTGGGTGAGGGGATCTTAGGCCAACCTGACCAAGGAATGAAAATATACAGCATAGTCAGTTACTGAAAAAAGGCAAATTGCGGTAATAATAGTGCAGACCAGGACATACACAAATCTTCAGGGGTAGCCATTCTGTGGATAATATCAGCATAATCCTTAAAGGATAAAGGTAGGACAGGTTAGTTAGCCAGAAGATTCACCGTCCATGTATCTAGATTGTGGGCAAGGTGGAGATGAGCGCATCCACCTGCTTATTTAAGGGTTGAGACACCAGCAGTATGATGAAAATGTGCCTAAAGGAAGAATTTTACAAGGGCATTGAATATAAGATCAGCCTCAGTGGAGTCCAAGGATGATCAAGGGTGTTTCCTCACAGAAATTTGCTGATAGCATGCAAGGACTTGAACAGTTGGTGTAAACACTGGCAAACTTTCCAAAAGCACAAATAGGAAGGAACATGCTATTATTACCACAGTGGTGGTGTTAGTGTACTAGGTGAGGTGGTTTACTAACTCAGAGGTTTGCAAAATGTTAAAAACTCAGAGAACTTTTTCTAGTATGTTTCATTTAATTTCAAAAGTATGCTTCTATAAGGTGATGTGCCAAACTATTGGGAAGGCAAACCCATGACAAGCCAGATAATTATTGTGCACATCACTAGTTAGGGGTAGAGCTGTACATAATTTATGTGTGGAATAGGGAAGTATTGACTATGGAAAGGCATATGCATAGCAAAAGTTGTGCTAGATGTTATGGTTCCAAGGCTAACTTTTGTGCCACAACATATGTGGCCTCATTTCTTTGATCCATAATAAATTAGGCTTAAAATGAAAAGTAATTAAATTGTAGCTTATTTCAGCTGTTGGAAAAAAAATTAGCAAATTTTGGGAGGGAGAGCTGATTATAAGAAATATCACTAGAGAGTAAATCTTACACTGATTGGGTATTCATTTAAACTTACATATTGTAAAAAAATTATGTATTGTATGCCAATGGTAAATCCTGAGCCTTTGAATTAACTGTTGCCAAATCCTCTTTATTTTACATAGCAACTTGATGATATCTATTTTTGGGATCTAATGTAGATGTCAAGGTGGATAAGATTGGAGGTTATTATTGATACTTTTAATTAGCAGTATTTCTAAAGGTTTTAACTGTACTTTTCTTTGTTGTGGATTGATACCAATAAATTTTGATTATTTTTTAGGCATCCAGTTTTAACCCTATTTGCCTTATAATTGCTAAATATATGAGATAAATGTTTTGAACAGGAAAAGATGAATTGTGACAACTTAGATCAGATGCACCCTGTAGTAAACATCACTTGTAAAAAAGTGGCTGTTTTTTCAAAGTTTTGTAAAGGGTTATCAATATTAGGTGCTTTGCTATATGAAGACAGGAAGCTAATCTGAGCCAAATGTAGTTTGGCATTCAATTGATAATAAGTAATAAGCAATTGGCAACTGTCATATATGAGCTAAATAGAACAAAAAGACATATCTCCCAAAGACCATAAAAATCTTAAGTCAAAAATTTCTAAACCAGTTATTTTATTAAGGATAAAAAATGGAATTATTATATATGACAAATGATAAATTTAATGCCCACATTTTGTCTCTACATATAATATGCTCTTTTTTACAATGGTATTATTTTTCTTGAAAGCAGATTACCTGCTTCTTAATTTACATGCAGGTCAAATTCAGGAGTATCCTAAAAATCTTGCTTCATTTAGCTGTGTAATTTTACCCTAAATTACAAAATTACAAAAATCATTGACAATGGTTGCCAGAAAATAATAAATTATTTTTGCTCATTGACTTATAGCATTTTATATACTATTAAGTTGGAACTTTTATAACCATATCCAAAAAGTGTGACTAACATATCCACAGTTTTTAGCATTTAAATGATATAAGGAAACAGCTTTCAATGTTTTTGAAAGTATAAAAATTATCAAATAGTTTTAAATTGATTAGGCTTAATTACCCAATAATAGGATAACTATGTATGCATTATTTGAAGAATGTTTTAACTGGTTGAAATAAAATCCCAACAACAATAGAGATGAACAAAAGACTGCAATCTATATATATTATTAGCTATTTAATATTAAGATAGGGGTCCATATCATTGGATGAAATAAAGTTATCATAATTTTAAGATAGGCTAGTCTCAGTTCTTGAGTATTAAGGAAATATGTGGTAAATGCTAGGGGAGGCTGGCTATCACCATATTTTGGAGATACAGATCAAAGTTTGTTAGATATAATAAACTAAAATGTATTGTATATGGCAAGTCAGCTGTTATAGCTTCTATTTGTAAACTATCAGTTATAATAATGGTGATAGCTAAAAGAAAAGCTTTTTATCATCAATTAATAATGGTGGTTAGTCTAACGCGGAGTTTCCCCACTGCCACATGGATGTGCATGATTTAAATCCCAGCGCTTGGTTAAAAAACCTGGCATGGTAAACATATCCCAAGGTCAACCGCCCTATTTATTATCCAACAAACTGGAACATAATAGGAAAAAGCTGTGAAGCAAGTGCAAAATCATGCTAAAGCCTAGATCTCAACCATAAATGAAATTTTACATGTATGGTTATAGTAATCTTATTTAGTTCAAGGATTTTGATAAAAAGTAAATTTTGCCAAGTTTCAGAGTAACAGCAAAAAGCTTTTAAGCTCTAAGATTTTTACGATATCAAACATTACCTATTTTATGTTGCCTTACAACGCCGCGATGCTTAACATCTATGGACACCGATAACTAAAAATACATATCAACTTTTATAATTGGTGGTAAATAGTGAATTGCTCTGCTTTCTTTACAGCTAGCTATATAATAATTTTTTTAAAAATGGTTCAAAGCTAAATCAATCATTACACAATTTGGGTGTTCGTGTTTTGGTACATTGAAGGTTTGTTTATTAACCGAATTTGAAAAAGGAGTTCTCAATTCAACCTGTATGTATGTTTTTTCTTTTTTTCTGTTTGTTCGCGCATAGCTCTGAAATTACTGGACCGATTTGGATGATCATCTCCAAAAATCGAGGATGCTCCAACTTAGGTCCCATTTTACTTTTGCAAGTATTGGGCAACTATATGCCCATTAATTTAGTAGATAATATATCAAAATGGGCTCGAAAGCGATAGATTTAAAGTGCATGTTCATCGCTGGATAAACCTTTTTCCGTAAT